>CM056490.1:22854311-23454311 GCA_029783415.1 Anisodus acutangulus | reverse complement strand
CTCTAAAACTATGATCCGACTTAGAGCACCATCCAAGTTCATAGTAGCTCCTATGTATTTACCCGTATAAAAGTGAACCGTAACAAATGACGACTTCATTGGGGATAAACCTAGGTTCTAACCATAAGGATTCCAATATAACATTCTTTTTAAAATAATATAAATTTCTTATGTGTTTAAATACCACAATTATAACTATCATTCATGCATTCATCTTCCGCCAAATGGCATGCACACACACTTACATCAGTGCACAAAAGTGATTATGTTGATTTCATAATCACCCTCCAGTATAAAACCAAAAATATTTCCTTAGAGCACGTTTGAGACTGAGTTGGTATGTGGTCGTTCTAACAGTCGACAACGGTTCATCTTGGGTTGTCCGCTCGGGTCCCTAAGTCATTTGTTAAACCACTCTAGTACAACTAGGATAGAGTAAAGCCAAATTCCTTGAACTAGCTCATACTAACTTAGATAGGTTCGGGTATCTCAGACCTAGCAGGCTGACTCCCTTGTGTCTTTACAATTTCCAACCCGATGGCACCGCATCCAACTACTTGCTATGTAGAAGCATTTAATGTTTCTTGTGTGATAAACCATTGCTCCTTGAGGGGGAAATTAATCGTGTTCTATTTTATAGATGCATACAAATCTAAAATTTGACATGGTTATCGAAGCACTCGAGATGCTGAAAATTTGGTGGTCATGGCTAAGCGCCCCATAATAATAGGAAGTAATGAACTGTATAGGACACCTACCCTCCCTCATGACTATGAAAGGAAATACCGACCTCTTAGAAGCCTGTACCGGGTATTGGGATAGTGAGAGAATGGTCTTTAGGTTCGGTGACTTTGAGATAACCCCACCTTAGAACAGATCTGACACTGCATAGACAATGTAGGTACATGTATGAGGCGGAGGACAAAACCTAACCACAACCTTTTAGTACCCCGTAAACCGACTACCAGTGAAATCCTTAAGATGTTGTCCTTAGCTAGCGCCGATTGGATATTCGGCCCAACCATAGCCTTTAGGGACCTCCATAGCCGATTTGGGTCTAGACAGGGCTACGTAGCGCACTCCATAGAGTTTCATTCCTTTGCCACTTCAGAAGCCACCCGATCCCTAACCTTCTCCATATGTCTTTTAGGAACCATGATATTTCCCAAAGACCATTTCCAAACCATAGATACCCGGGTCATCTTCCTAACCCATGCTATTTTTCATGGCATAATCACTAACGGGGAAACTAAATACTATGACCTAGTCCCAGTCATCCTGGCCGACATCTATCGAGGCCTAGGTCAATGCCGAAACCTATATAGGTACTTCCAAGGTTGCAACCTATTAGTCCAATGGTCGATCATTAAGCACCTAAACAAAATCGAGGTTCCATCATACCGAGACCTTGAGCGTAGAGAAGACAACCTTAAAGTCACTTATCCAAATTTCGGGACCCAATCAAAAGAGGAATAAGATTTAATCTTTTCTAGCCTCCGAGAGGATAGTATCCAGTGGAGATTTCCTAACTTCATATACGATACCATAGTCGTGAGGGGTAGAAAGTGCCCTTTCCTACCACTTATGGGGATCCGGGAAATCTAACCATACACACATCTTAGGGTCTTATGACTATTCGGAAGGAAACATATAATCCACCAAGTAGGTAACATGGGGGAGTATGTGGTTGATTACAAAGGAGACAAGATCATAGGGGTTACCGACATTATTCGAGAGTGGAATGGCCAAATCAAGTGGGGTCCAGAGACCCTAGTCAATGATCCTCTTCGACCGGGTCATGACGAAGACTATGTAGACTGGTTGAGACCACATTTGCAAGGTACACTCACACTGGGGCCCAACCTCTATAAGTCCAGACAGGATCAGGATACAAAGGCCGAGATCACGGCCCGCTGCATTCAAAGACAAGCAGATGATCGAGATGCCCAATATTTAGAGAAGATGGAGCATGACTGGAGAGTCATAGCCAGCTTGGCTGAGGAGCTAGATTGCACTCATGAGTGTCTAGAAGTCTTAGACGCTCGCATGAAAAGTGTTATAGATGACACTGCATCGATGACCCCCACAGAGAAAGGTCATTGGGTTGATTCACTTTTGGTGTCTACTTATGTCATGATCTAGGCCGCCCTCCGAAGGGCCAACAGAGCTCGGGCTGATATAGCTTAATCATCCGCCACTGGAGGCAACTTCTTCCGATTTACCATTTATTCATGCCTTGTAACCCCATTGGGGAAGATATTATTATTAATGGAAAGATTATGGGGCAATGGTTTATTAACATTTGGCACATTTATGCTTCAAACAATTAGAAAGTCTTGGAGTAATGAGGTGTAAGAATGTGAATATTATAACTGCCTACATGCTTTTGTGATATAAACTGCTTATGTGTTTTCATGTGTTCTGTTTGAACTCTTGATTGTTCCCACATTTTGGATCCCAATCAAAAAGAAAAATACAAGAAAATACCAAAAGCTGACTAAATTCACCTCCTCCTAAAAGTTGATTTGTTACAGTGGATGCTACCGACAGCCAAAGTGCCATATCACCAACTATTGATCTCGTTAGTGAGGAAGAGACTAAGGATTCACTTCAGGCAAAATTCACAAGATAAATACGAAGATTGACTTGGCAAAACTCAAGATGAAGGAGGTTGACAAAAAGACTGACTTGGTAAGAGCCAAGATGGACGAAGTGGATAAGATTTTAGAATTTGTGGGAAACCTCGTTGAAGAGTCTCCCAAAGGAAATCCACAATACCAAAATCTCCCTGAAGAGGTCAAGAATATAGTGGACAACTATGTCTCTCTGACACACTTACCTGAGGATGACCCAATACTGTATGGCAAAACAAGCGGGGTACTTGAAATAGTTACCCCAGTCATCGATGAAGCTGCAAATCACTATGGGGCGCCACAAGGGCCTCTCCATAGATCATATCTAATGTGGTGGGCGATTGCCTTTAAATCCCATGGCTCTCATTTCAGAGTTGCACCAAGGGAAGTGTGAAATATCGAGGTCTTCAATGGGATAAAAGTTGCTGGATTGGCACACACTAGCTCACACATCCTCCTGACTTATGCACCTCTCCTTGCTCAGAAAAGGTGTATATATCACATAAGCCAGCCTGGCCACGACACTGATGAATGCATGGTCTTCAAGAAAAGTGTTGTCAGACTGATTGACGAGAAAGTCATTTGTAACCTGTGGGAATGACACTCACTACTGGTCTATGACTATATTATGTCTGGTGAAGGAATCACCATGGACACACAACTTTGGCGTTAAGACTTCACTATCTTTGAAGATTAGTACGCATATATCTTCTCACTCTTGGTTCGTATCGGCAAGGTTTGCCCACTCAAGACCACCTGGAAAATCTTTGCAAGCACTTAGAGGACGAAGATATGCTTGTACCATTCATGGGATCCTGGGCACGACATTGAAGAGTGTGAAGCTTTCATATTTGAGCTAGAGCATTTGGTCAATATCGATCAGATTTGGCCCGTGATACAAGGTGGCTTTTAGAAAAGCCACCAGGAAAGTAAGGATGATGAACCGCCATGGCTTCGAGGTGAAGTCATCTTTTAGGTAGTTTAGACCATTTTGATTTCAATCAAATATTATCCCCCTCCCACTTTTTGTAAATGAAACCACATCCGACCTGATGTCCCAAGGAGGGATACGTGGAAAGCCCATATCGGGCCTGGTCAGGGTAAGATTCGAGTAGATAAAATTAGGATATAATTTCTATATAACCCAAACTAAGGAAGGTCCTAAATTTCCGAGAAGGGATGCGTAGGCAGTCTATTTAAGAATCGACCCTTATATTATATAAATTATATTCCCCTATTTATAAGATGATTTGTGGTTCAACGATAGTGTGGTGGCAAATCAACCATAGACCTTCTACCCGAAACCCTAAAAACTATAATTAGCCAAAATGACCAAAATATCCCTGGAATGGAAAAATCAATCGAGAATTCTGATCTATACATGAGTCAATGTGCCTTGTTAGCCACTTATGTGCGACATCTTGTATTTATGATTTCCAACTAACGTACTAATGTTATTTTCTTTTGTTGTTTTTATTCCAATATAAAGATGGTCGATCTATTGCGTTACACTGGCATACTTCACCAGATCTGAAGTCATGACAACATCCCTAAATCAACAAGACAAAAAACAATGATTGGTACTCCCGAGGAAGCTCGAAACAATAATAATCTGACTATTGAGGACGTTGTGCCTCAAGATCTCCAAAATGCCTCACACACTGAGGACGTAATCAGTATGCTATTCAAGAACATAGTGGACCTGCAAGAGCAGGTATCAATGAATGAAGCCATTAACGATGTTAGGGAAGCAACTACTACTGAGGCAAGAAGGCCTCCACCACATTTTCCATCTCTGAATTCACCCGTACCTGAACACTTCCAAAATACTCATGCTGGTACATCATACCAAACACCGCCTCTAGTAAATTCCACCCACATAGTTGGGACCTCACACTCTGTGCCTGCGTTTTAGGCACCACTGGCCTACACTATTCCTAATATCCACCAAAACACTACTACCCATGCTACTCTCAGAATTGCGGGCACTCTCAAAAGTCGCCCCCCGCACCACACTATATCTTTCCATACTCCTATCACTCATATTGACTCTTCACTAGAACTTGATCACTATGAAGAGATGGAAAGAGCATGGAGGTCTGAGCAGGACCGAATGGACAAAGAGATGGAATAAAAAATGATGGACTTGTTCGAAAAATCTAACAAGAACTCCCGCAAAGCAACGAGATTGAGATATGACGACTTGTGCATGCATCAAGATTTTGATTTGCCAGACGGATTCAAAGTACCTAAATTTGACCTCTTTAATAGCACAGGAAACCCCAAATCCCATCTGAGATCTTACTGTGATCAATTGGTCGGCGCCAAAGGAAATGAGGCATTGATAATGAGGCTTTTTAGCAAAAGACTCATAGTTTATGCATCGAAGTGGTTTACAGCATAAGATATTCATCGCTAGGACTCGTGGGAAGAAATGGCAAAGGCCTTCATGGATAGATTCCGCTTTAACGTGGAAAATGTGCTTGATCGCTACTCTTTGGAAAAAATCAGAAAAAGTCAATAGAAACCTACCACGAATATGCAAGTAGGTAGAGGACCGAAGTCGCCCGACTACAGCCTCCGATGAGTGAGGAGGAACTGGTTTCAGTATTCATCCGATCTTAAGAGTTAGATTGTTATGATCGAATATTGGATATGGTCGGGAGGCCGTTCACTGATTTAGTTATAATAGGAAAGGCAATAGAAGATAGCCTCAAAACTGGAAAGATCGTTAGCATTGTCAATAAAGCTGGCTCAACAAGTTTCACCGGAGCTACAAGGAAGAAAAGAGAGGACGTGGCAAACGTCTCTCACACCCCCAGCCCGAGAAGATGTAGAAGAGAAGGATCACAGTCATCCTTCGATGTATACCAATCTCCTCCTCCGGGTAATTACATGTCGTCACCCAAAGACCTGTGCCAGTATGTTACGCATAGCCGAACTACCAAGATCCACAAACAAACTACCAAACGCTTGTACCCACCTACCAATCTTTATCTCAAAATTATCATGTTCCTACAACCGTGTATCAAGCACCTCAAAACCAGCAAAACTACTATAATCAGTGCCTCCTGCCACATACGACTTACCACATCTGAATTTTGAGAAAAGCCTCCTAGGATGTTCACTCCACATCCAATAACACAAACCAGTCTGTACACAAACCAGTCTGTTCACCAAATTAATCATCGATGGTCTTATCAAAACTGTGCCGCCAAAGCCTGCCAACCCAAGGAGTCGCTTTTATAGAGCTGACCAAACTTGTGCTTACCATTCTGGGGGGAATGGGCACACAATGGAAGATTGCATTAATCTTAAGCATAAGTTACAAGATTTTATTAACAAATAAGAGATCATTTTGGAGGCCGTAGCACCAAATCTGAATACAAACCCTCTCCAGAATCATGGTACCAATCATATCCGCATGATCGAATAAGAGAAAGACTGGGTTGTATGCTAACCATTGGACCAAGAGTGTATTTAAATCTTAGAGCGCACGGTCGCTTTCCTCACGCTGCAAGAGCGTCTTAATTTCAAGGTATTGATCCTAGCTCCAAAGAAGTCATATGTGGTACAGGTACCAAAAATAGTCATCTCGGCTCTAAGAAAAGAGATCACGGCCATGATCCAAGGTATAAAAAGATCAGGGAGATGTTATACTCCCGAAGAATTAGTGCAAGGAGCACCCCATAAAGAAACAAATCAAAGAAGACCCATCATAGATGGAGAAGCTGGAGATTTTGGCGTAGGATGCAATCGAAATATTACTCCATTGTTGAACACTTGTACAAAACATCGGTTAGAATATTGGTGATGTCACTCCTTTTGAGCTCTTCACAACATTGACATGCCCTAATGAAGGTGTTTGACAAAGTCCACATCCCAGTAGGGTACAAGTAGTGAAACATTGGTCGACATAGTATGCCACATCATTGGAGCACGTGATGTTTCATTCACCACTGATGAATTGCCAAAAGAGGGAACAACACATAACAAGGCCTTCTATATCACTATCAAATGTAGAGAAAACGTTATCTCCCAAGTACTTGTTGATAATGGGGCTTGATTTAATATATGCCCCGAGTCCATATTGAAGAAACTGGGCTATGACATTGGAAAGATACACTAGAGTCATACCAATGTAAGGGCTTTTGACAGGGCATAGTTTGACCCCGCAAGTGATGTAGACCTCAATGTACAAATAGGACCCATCGAGTTTATGACTGAATTCCAAGTTATGAACATCAGTGCCAATTACAATCTCCTACTGAGAAGACTGTGGATACATATGGCCAGAGCAGTGCCATCACTCTCCACCAATTGTTGAAGTTTGTCTGGAAAGACCACGAGGCTATAATCCATGGAATAGGTAGTATTCACAACTATCCCAACAACTCTATGCATGTAATAAAAAGCATTCCCAAAAGATACAAACTTCCATATAGTGGAACTCATGGGATCCGCCCACCAAAGGGATGATAAAGAAATCCCAATACCACCAGTCTATAAAATAATCTCTGGGCCTATGCTCTAGAATGGGTTCGAGCCTAGAAAAGGTCTAGGACGAGAGCTCTAAGGCATCTGAGAACATGTGTCAGTTCTGGGTAATGAGTATCACTTCGGTCTTGGGTACATACCGAGCTCCGAAGAAGCCTCTGATGCTAAAGAGAAAAAGAGAGGTCCTCCATATATGAGAAAGCCTTTACCAGGTTTATATCAGTCATTTCAGTTCTGCATGCCCATGCACAATGGCGGGGACCTAAAATAAGGTTTAGGGATGTGTTCTAAGAGGAATAGTGTGTTGCAATACTATAGGAATGCTTTGAAGCACCCACCATCCACGACGCTGATACAAATGAATAGTTGTCCAACTGGACCTTTACCCCACTTTTCGCTCATCGGTAGAGAGAATTTTAAATTTGCTTTCAAAAATCAGTGAAAATCGGCTGAGGCTCGAGCATTCACCATTTATGTCATTACTTTTTACATAATGTTTAAAAATGGAAATGACTCGACATTGATCTGGGTCAGGACCGCAGTTTGTACTTTTCATAAAAATCAATGAAAGCCTCAATTTATGAAAATATAGTCTTTTTATTTTTTTTAACATTTTTATGCACTAACGATGCTTTGCCCTATTTTTTAATAATATTATTAAAATAACTCATAATGTCATGTCGCAAAACAAGTGAGTCAAGTGATACTAATGAGAAAGAATATGAGGAGTATGACGAGGAAGTAGAGTTACCAAAAGACCTCGCCGATGAGGAAGATAAGTATGAGA
Organism: Anisodus acutangulus; assembly: GCA_029783415.1. Classification (NCBI taxonomy): domain Eukaryota; kingdom Viridiplantae; phylum Streptophyta; class Magnoliopsida; order Solanales; family Solanaceae; genus Anisodus; species Anisodus acutangulus. The sequence continues at coordinate 23,446,394 of CM056490.1, read as the reverse complement.
ATAGGCAAACGCCTAATTTGGATGAAACAGAAGCAATTAACCTTGGGGATGAGGAAATGGTCAAAGAAACTCGTATAAGTGCGCATTTGGACGCGCCCATAAAAGAAGAGTTAATAAATCTATTAAGAGAGTACATTGATGTATTCGCGTGGTCATACACGGATATGCCCGAATTGAGCACATACATCATAGATTACAAGCTACCAATCAATGAGGGATTCACCCCGATTAAAAGGACGGAAAGATCCGAATCTGCGTGGACTACCATGATCTAAGCCTAACTAGTACCAAGGATAACTTTCCCCTTCTAAATATCCACATACTCATCGATAACTGTGCAAATCACGAGTTATAGTCATTTGTGAATTGCTTCATCGGTTACCATCAAATTGTGATGAGCGAGGAAGATGCACAGAAAACAACATTCATCACTCCATATGGAGTGTACCATTACCGTGAAAAGCCATTCAGCCTCAAGAATGTCGGTGCTACTTAAATAAGAGTAATGGCTGTCATCTTCTATGATATGATGCACAAAGAAATAGTGGTCTACATGGACAACGTCATAATCATGGCGCAAGAAAGCACCGACCATATCATACACTTGCGAAAGTTCTTCGACTGACTCCGCAAGTTCAATATGAAATTGAATGTTTCCATGTTCACATTTGGAGTGCCTGCCAAAACGTTGTTAGGGTTAATAGTTAGCCGCAGGGGCATAGAGTTAGATCCAACAAAAATCAAAGCCATTCAAGAGATACCACTGCCAGAAACCAAGAAAGATGTCATGAGTTTCTTGGGAAGGTTGAACCACATTGGGCGCTTCATCGCCCAGTCTACGATGATCGTGGAACCCATTCTCAAGCTATTGAAAAGGGATGCACCCACTAAATGGAAGGATGAGTTCCAGAAAGCCTTCTACACCATCAAGAGATATCTCTCCAATATTCCTAATAAGCTAATTTGAAACTTGTTTAGATATGTGTGTGTTGTCAACTGTTCCAGATTGGTTTAGGTAAAAATGAGTGAAAATTACCATGTCTAGGGGTTATACATGCCTTTCTTATCCTAAATGTCTACTTTGTCTAATCTGAACATCATAAACTTAGTTCAAGGAGATTTGAAGTAAAAAAATAGCATAACAAGTAGCTATCTTTGCTTGTATAGTTTAACTTAGTTGTTTAGCTACATTTATTTTATGATTATGAGTTTCATTAGACCAGGGGATATCCTTTACATCTAGTTCAAAACATGTATGAGCCTAGAGATGGCTTGAAATCAGTTGTTGTGTATGGTCATTAGGAATGGAAACTTGTTTCAACTCTGATTTATATATACACTTGATTAAGAGTGGTATAAGTCTGTGATAAGGTTAAAATGACCCCCAAAATGATTTGCTGTTGCTGCTATGCTTGGTTCCTGACTACCTCTTGCCCAAAATGATTTACCTAGTTCTAGGACTAATATGGGACTTGTTTGACTGTTTGTTTGGCCTATGTTACAACTTGTCCTACTCATATTGTTTATCCTAGACCAAGGATAAGAAGGATATTGTTGACTGTTTCCAGTCTTAATATTGGATCATTTGGCTTCTACATGAGTGTTTAAGTCAAATAGGGTCAAGTTGCCTTGTTTGGCTTTGAGCCATAAGAGTTTATATCCATATGCTGAATCTAAGTTGTATGAGTATAGGAATGTAGGATCTAATATGCTAAATGTTTATTGAATTTATTTCTTGTCATCTAATGCAAAGTTTGGTATCCATTCCTTGATATACACTACAATATATAAGTTGTATAACATGTATACTTGGTGTATACAAAGTATACAGGCCTGGTATATATTGCTTGTAAATATTAGATGAAAATCATCATTTACAGAATCATTTGGGCCTGGCCCACCTACATTATTTTCTTTCTTTTTTTGTGCTTCTACCATCACATTATATTGTTGGGCCGAGCCCTTTAACTTATCTTCTTTATGTTATGAGGACTGTTTGAGCTTCCTTACCTTCAATTACTCATTTTTTGGGCTTGCATCTGTTTTATGTGGTTTACTTCGTGTGATATTCTATTCCCGCATAAATTGATAAGTCTCGGGTGCATTCTAACTAAGTTCTTTCTTTTTTTCCCTTCCTCTCTCCACTGCCGAGACACACGAGACAAGCCCTTTGGGCCTCACTTCTGTCATTCCTTTGATCAACCAGTTGGGCTGAGGCCCAAAAAAAGCATAATTTCTTGATAGAGTTCGAATAAAAAGGGAAGATAATATTTATGCGAAGGCCCAACTATGAGTGAAAATAGCCAACTAGTGGGCTTTGGTAGGCCCACCAACCTAAACCCTCTTTTTTATTTCGTATTATATTGTATATATGTATTCTTTGTAATAAAAACATATTTTGAAGTTATTGTGACCTCTTTATTATGGTTAAGACTTAGTATAGACAAACGATACATATATCGTTTAATTTAGAGTCACCAAATGATTTTTAAAACTTGTCCAAATTTGAAAAGCCGAATAAAATGGGATTGTTTTGATATTGTAAAAATCAAGGAAAACTGATTTCCAAAATGAGGTTTGAGATAAAACTTGGAATTTGAAATTTATGACTATTGGATCTTAGAACTAAGTTTGAACTTTTGGATTTGAATTGAAAGAATTGAGAAAGACCAAAATGGACCTCAATGACAAACAATTAGGCTGCTGATTTTTAGTTTGATGCTTAAAATTGACATTTTAGATAGTCTTACGGGCTCAGTCCAATTAAATGTTTTTGAACTTCAAAACCTATCTTGGACTTGAATTGAGTTAATATTTTTGGGATGTTAGCATATAATGTTAACCTTGGGAGATATAGCATGCAAAAAGGAACAAAAACAATTTTGTATTACTTTTTCTTCCAAAACCAACTTGTCATTTTAAAAGGAATCATACTCATTTCAAAATCTTGAAAAGATTTTCAAAATATGCAAGTGTAAAGATGAACAATATTGTTAGACTAGAAGTAGAGTTCTACTCAAATTCACATTTGGGTGTTCTTGGTCTGAAAACAAATTGATCCCGTGCATATAATTTTTGGTGGAAGCTTAACTCGTTGTTTTCAAACAAACTTTGAGTTTTGAATAAATGAATGAAAAATATTTTGCAGATTTTTAAAGACTTTAAGACATTTAAATCATTTTAAAGCATGCTATAGAACCCGTAGGTCAACCATATTCTATGGATCCTTAATACCGTGGTGCTAACACCTTATCTGGGGGATCACCAGAACCCTTACCTTGACTCTAGTTTAGATATGATTTTTCAAACATTTTGAATAAACCTTTTCACACTGAATTTCCTAATGTACCTATAAATTAGGTGGCGAATCTAAAAATATTATCCGACTTAGAGCACCATCCAAGTTCATAGTAGCTCTTATACGTTTACCCCCATAAAAGTGAACCATAACAATCATCATATCATACCCGACCATAATATGACTTGTGTCACACCCCAACATTGGGGGAAGACACCCAGTGCTCGAAGGCCTGAGCCTACCACTATAGTATCTGAACCCTGAAACATGAAAGTTGGGATAACAAAGCCTCCAATTACCCATATACCACAAGACTAAAAGATAACATGCACACAAAAGCATTCCAGCGGGATATATACATATGTACAGATATCCAAGGACGACAAGGCCACAACATGAGTGTATTGATGACAAAAAGAGCTGACAAGACCACGACATACCAACATCCTCTACCCATAAGTCTGCAAGCCTCTAAGAGTAATATGTACATATCAACAGGACAGGATAGGTCCCCGTCAAACCCCAAAATGCTAGTAGCATATATAAAACAATACCTAAAGACTCCTATACTGTAACTCCAAGAGAAGGGAGTACAACAATATCTCAGCTAAGCAGATCACCTACTGGGGAAGAGCGTCACTTAGTCTATCTATACATGCGGGCATGAACACAGTGCCCCTAAAGGAACATCAGTATGAAAGATGTGTTGAATATGTAGGGCATAATCAACAGTAAATAAAGTAATAGTGATCCAAGAAAATCAGAGATACCACCTGAAACTCATAATGTCATAACGTATCAGACTGTATAGATGTGTATAATCGCATATATAATATTGTAGGCCTATGTGGGCTTCATATATGTATAAGCTGCGTATATAATGACATAGGCCTCTGAGAGAAATATCATCAATGTCATTTAGGTATAAGTTGCGTATATAACGTCATAGGCCTCTAAGGGCAATATAAATGCATTATACAACAACAATAACAACAACATACCAATTTATATAATGCAATATACATGCATATATATATATATATATATATATATATATATATATATATGATGGTCAACCAAAGGACATATCATGCTTACCAACCTCGATCGGAGTGACGTAAGATCGTTATATCTCTGTTCAACATTATGAGACTAACATCATTATCAGTACATGACTCTATAGAACTCACAAATCATGAATAAACTTTCTAGAAGCAATATTGTATAATCATGAGTCAACACGGAGACATGTAGATATTAAGAGTGGAATCATTATGGAGTGATGTTGCATTTACATCTCATTTATATAGATCATGCCAAAAGAAGAAAGAAAACCCTACATACATTGTCCTTGAAGTTACAATCTTGTTACAAGCCCTCGTACTCTATACAGATAGTTATCTACAACAAACAAATGGTCGATTATCAATATCGAATTCATATTTCATAAAGAAACTTCATTTAGGTATCTTATCGACAATCTTAACACGAAGGGTTCTTAGATTCCTTAACAGAGGGTACGCAGGTAACTTGATCTTACGATCTTCCGACATTTTCTTCCTTAGTTCCATATCATCAACAATCGAATTACTTATCAATATTACTTCATAATTCAAGCAAAACCACCCATAAATCATATTATCATGATTTCACATGTCTATGAGTTTTGAATACGAAAATCCTTTCATAACTTACTTTGAATCATCAATTAACTATAATTATAGATAAAGAAAGCTGAATTTTACCTTGATACACCCAAATCTTCTCAAAACAACACTTTGCCCCACATTCCAAGGGTTTCCAGAAATCTCTTCAACACGGAGATGATAATTCTTGCGATAACTATGAGAATTATTGCATTAATCTATCGTGTTTCAGATTTTGATTAATCTAGGAATGATATGGTGCAATTGAGAGAGTTAGAGTCTGATTTTTGGGTGAAAATGAGGCTGAGTCGACCAACCCATATTTAAACCCGTAAAATTTTCCACCGCCGTAATTCGATGGTGGAATTTACGGTACCATCAAATACTCGACGGGCCATCACTCTTCCCATCAAACTGCCATGGTATTTTATGGCTCATAGTGGTAAAATTGATGGTCTGTCAACCATTCGACATGCTATCAATCTGCCTCCAGAGATTAGAAAATCTCAAAGAACTTTGATGGTCTGGATTTGCACTTTGATGGTCTGGATTTGCACTTTGACGGTCTGTCAACTCTGTCGTCAAACTACCCAGATTTTTTGATTTTTCATCGAAATGTGCTTTCGTCGATCCGTTTGAATTCTCAACACCTCAGGATTTCTATAAACAAGTCGTAAGATTTCATTACTCTTTCGTAAGGCCATACATATCTTCGAGTCATTGGTATTTATCAATGACACGACGAAACTCAAACTACGGGGTGTAACAACTCGGTGTTATCGTACCCGGCCATATGTAATGACTCGTCTGGTCATTTTTAGCTAAAGACCTTTATTTGTATAACTAACCATTTTTATAAACTCTATGTGGGGTTTGTGATGCGTGGGGATGGTGGCATGAATTCTGAGGTCCATTTTCATGAATTTCAGATAAAAAGGCCTAAATCTGGAAACTTAGAGTTGGTTAGTTTGACTCAAAGTTATCTTTTAGCTAAATGAGTTCATTTCCAAGTTCCGTCACTTTTGGTAGTTCCAGAGGGTCATTTATGACTTAGTCAAGTGATTAGTCCACTTCTCGAGGCAATCAGATATGTTTTGTGGCATTATTTGTAAATTTTGGATTTTTGGTTTATCTCGGACAATTGTTTAGAAAAGTGTACCTTAGCTCGGTGATATGTGAAATTCGAGGGCACGAGTGAGTTCATAGCACTGAATACCTTAGACAAGCATATCTAGTTTGTGTCCAGGGGGGTTCTTGGAGTTTTTCGGACGTTCAATGTAGGATTTGGATATTTTTCATCTATTGGTGTCTAGTGTCCACCATGGCGGCACCAGCATCCGCTCTGGCGGCTCTACCTCGGTGAGAGGTTGGCTCATTAAAGCAGAATCTGGGAGTCAGGGGAGTTTTTCCACAGCGGTGTCAGGTCCACCGTGGAAAGAGGTGGGGTGTCAAGTGACTCTCGCCCCAGCGGAAGGTTTTCTACTGTAGTGGGTCCTCTCCAGCGAAGTCAATTCTACTGGGGCATATCACTGTTCAAGTGTCCTATAAATATATTTAGGTCAGAATTTTCATTCCCAAAATAGTCCTTCTCGATTCCAATGTCGTTTGAGAGTATAACTAGAGCCTTAAGAGCAATTTCAACCCTTGGGTAAGAGTTTCTTTCAATATTTGGTTTAAGTTTATGATTCTAAGCTTATTAATGGTGGTTTATCCTATTATTTGAGTTAGGGAAGATGAGTGATGCATGTTGTGAGAATAAGAGAGCTATATGAGTGATTTTAATGGAGATTTATGGATCAGATTGTGTTATTATCGTGAATTAGGATTAGATTATGTTAGATTATCATGTGGTTAAGCTTAATTTGATTATAGAAGTTTGTTTTCTAAAAGGGGAAGAATCTAGGGTTTCAAATTGGGGCTTTAGATTATTGTTCAATTGGGGTATCAAATGTGAATAGATTTTTAATTAACTCTAGGATATGACTACCTAATATGTAATAATGGTTTTTGTGTAATAAAGTTCGGATCTTGGTAGCGTGGGCCCGATATAGGTATTTAAAGTATTATTTTGTTGTATTAGCTTTATATTGACGAAGTGATATGTGTGAATAGACATTAATTATCCGAGGCACAAATGAAGGGCAAGGCTATCACCGAGGATTGATTTTGGAGCGCACCTGCTTAGCTTTGAGGTAGGCTATGATTTAGCTTTTCGAGACTCCGATAGAAGTACATAGTAGTAGTTATAAATGTTGAGAAGTACTGAGTGTGTTTGGGGGTCCCACTCAAACGGTTGTGATGAAAGTTTGAGTGGGTATCGGTGTTGAACTGTAATAATGGGTGATTTGGGGGATCAGCCTTATGCTGATTCCGACTGCTTTTATTTGAGCTTGTCACCAATATGTGGGCTCGTCGCCATATTTGATATTGTTGTGTTTATTCATCACACATGATTTGATATGATATCCTGATTTTATGAGGATTATAGTTGATGGACTTCTTTGATGTGAAATCATGTGTATTGGATTATATGTGTGTTATTGAACTCTTGAAAGCATGTGATATTTCATTTCCTTACTTGGTTTCATCTAGGGGTGGCCAACGGGCCAGGCCGGAACGAGTCGAGGCGGGTTTGGCGGGAATAGGTCGGGGCGGGGTGGGATGGGGGGAGGGCGGGATTGTGTCGGGGCGGGGCAGGGCGGGATCTGGTCGTGGCGGTTTTTTTTTTTTGCACTTAATTTAAAAATAACATAAATAAACAACTCAATAATTGAACAAGATATTGTAATAAAAATATCTCAAGGCTGTTTTTGTGCCTCTTATATTATTTAATAGACATATGATTTTTTTTGTAATACAAATACAATTCTCAAAATTGCAACTTTGTGGTGTTGTTCAAAAGTTGCAAATTACATAGTAAAATTGCAATTAAAAATATTACATTTTGAAAAAAACTTGTTCTAGTTTCTTGATAATTTCCTGTGGTTCTCCAGTTGAAATTGGTATTTGTTGGTCAAATTGCTCCACGTCGCTTCCACCACCTTCGGATAAGATTTCGTTGTAGTTTTTGTCTTCTTCTTCGTTGATCTCCGGTTGACCGCACCTTCTCCACTCTGCTCGTATTCAATCTCTGAGTAATACTGCAATCTCCAAGCTATCTCCGGCTAATGAGTGTATGTGCTCTACTATGTGATATCTGCAGGCAGAAAAAGCACTTTCAGACGCCGTTGATGACGCTTGAATGTTCAAAACATTTCGAGCCATCACTGAAAGTGTCGGAAAGGTCTTCTCATTCCCCCTCCAGTATTTCAGCAAGTCTTCACGTCCTTATTCATTGAGAACTGCTTGGTATGGTACAGAACCCTGCAAAACAAAAATATCAAACTCACTAATTTGGTTAGTAGCGTTACGGCCCCACATTCTATTTCTGAGGCTTTCAATACTAGCCACAGAAACAGCATGTCTTTTGTGAGGTTATGTTGAAGAAGAAGAAGATGGTATGGAAGCCGGTAAGTTGCTAGCACTTTTTTGCATTCGTCTTCTACGCTATACAACACTTCTTCTTTAGTTTGTTCAATAGGTGGTGGGTGATTTGGATTTTTGGGACTTGGAGGTGGTAGTACTGCTATACAATCATAAATAGTTTCAATAAGTGATTTAGTACCGTCTATTTTAATAGTCGGATTTAATACAACACCAATAATATAAATAGTGGGAATAGGAATAAAATATTTTTTTATTTTGATAAACATTTTTAATAGTTGTCTTATAAGCTGGTTTAACCATATATTCATTAAGCAGTAAAAATATTAGAGCTATATAAAACAACATAGTTGAAATAGTAGGATAATAATACCGGAAAATTCTTGTGTTGCTTGAAAAATTTTCTCTAGAAATACAATAAGTTCGAAATTTTTTCCCCAATCGCTATCTACAACCATATAAGTTGTATTTTGATTATGATAGTTAAAAAATAAAGTTATAGGCTTTCTATAGTCATAAGCAACAAGTAGTTGCTCGTATAAAGAATTCCACCTAGTGGGTACTTCTTCTGCTTTTCTATAAGGTAGTTGGCAATCGTGACAAGTTTTTTTATATTCTTTTTTTTCATTGTATTCTATTATTTTTAAAAATAAAGTTTATACCAAATTGTATTTTACTAAGAATGTCTTCAAAAAGTGATAGACCATCCTTTACAACTAAGTTATATATATGGCACGCACATTTTATATGAAAATGATCTGGAAAAGATGGAGTTAAACTATTTTTTAAGATTGTAATAGCATAATTGTTAAGCGTTATCTAATATAATAGTCATAATTTTATCAGTTATTCTGTAATAATCGCACACTTGATAAATATTTTCTGCAATAAAAGTACCAGTGTGCCTATCATCTATATATCTATACACTAAGATACGTTTTTGCATAGACCATTTATAATCTATCCAATGATAGGTTACCGTTAAATAATCATGGTCGTTAGTACTACGGCCTATATCAGAAGTGATAGCCACTTTGCCAGTAAAATGATATAATGAATAACATAAATACTGTTGATATTCATGTGCAAATTTAAATACATCTCTCTTAATAGTTGATCTAGGAAAACCGTTAAAGGCAGGATTATACATTTCTCTAATGTAATGAATAAAACCATGAGATGAAGGAAATGAAAAAGGCAAACCCTCCACAACAACTAATTTTGCTATTACTTCCCTATCTCTATGTTTATTGTAATTAGGTCCTACAATTCCCCCCCCCCTTGTGGGGTTAATTTAACCCTGTACTTGGTCCGGGACAGTATGTGAACCTTGTCCCGATGAAGCGAAGGTTTGCGCACCCAGTTTGAAGCCTCGTATTGGGCATACCTAGCTGGATGAGCCCTTGCTACATGTCTCATTAACCCCCCCCCCCCCCCGTCCCACCGTGACCTTTTCCAATTTTAAATTTTAAAACAGCTTTACAAATTTTACATCTAGCTACTTGATTCTCTATGTAGGTCTATGCATCTGATTTTAATGGTCGTTTTGCTGGACCTCATCTCATATTAGGGGAAATATGAGGCATTTCAGTTGAAGGTGTACTAGTGGATGTGTTGTCATCTACATTAGTGGGTGTTTCATCTAGATCATCGTCTAAATTAAAGTCTTCTTGAGTTCCAGAAAATAGCTTCTCGTCTAAATCTATTGGTATTGTAAGAAAATGTTCAGTATCAAAAAAATCATCATGTGTAGGAATAAGATTCTGTATAGAAATAGGATGACTAGAAGAAGTACTCTTGCCCTTGTTGGCCCTACTAGAAGAAGCCTAACCCCTACTCGTAAGCATACGTTTAAATCCATTCATTATAATTTATAATTATACAAATAAATAATTAAAGTAAATGAAATTAAGTGCGCTAAATAAAATAAACAGACAATAAAATTTAATGAAGGAACGAATGTACCAAACGTCGACGTAACGTTGACGTGTAATTGAGAGGTTGAAAATTGAAACTTTGCTCGATGGAAGATCCTCAAGCTAGTTGCCAACTTCACTCCCAAATGAATAAATAAAATCTATATTTAGTAGACAATGTAGACTTGTAGAGAGATAGATTGAGAGATTAAAGAGATTGTAGGAAGATTTGTGAGAAAGATGAAGAGAAAATGAGGTATTTATAGTTGAGAAATTGGGTTAAAGTGTAAATATAATAACTTATGAGTTAAAAATAAATATTAAGGGGGTAGGGGGGTTGGGGGAGGGGGGAGGCCAAAAATGGCTGTTGCACAACGGCCAAAATGTAAAATGGTCGTTGGTGCAATGACTATTTGTGCAAAGAGGGGGTTTAGGGCGGGATCTGGGGTGGGATCGGGATCGGGTCGGGCCTGGCGGGACCGGGACAGGCCGGGACAAGACCATGTCACGTCGCGGTTCGACTCCCGATACCATAATTTTTTTAAAAAAAATATCGGTGTCGGGGCGGGATTGGGCCGACCCTGCCCACTGGCCAACCTTAGTTTCATCTCATTATATCATGATATCTTGCCTTATATTATCGTTTGCATTCACACACTTATAGTTTTGTGATATTAATATGAGAGAGGTATGGATATGTTGTGGGCCTAAGAGGCCGGAAGGGTAAGAACACTTATAAGATTATGGCAACATTGAGATGATGATAATACGGATGGCTCGGGTTGCACGCCGCAATGGATATTGACATGCAGGGAATGGAGTTGCACGCCTACAACATGATATTATTCAGACAAATGAGTTTGGGGCTCTAGCCAGATTCGTGTGTGGAATTTCGACTGGATAGAAGCAGTATATGGAATTCGCGGGTACCCCATGGGTGTACGAATCATAGTGAAACCTTGATGTATTATATACCAGGTTGAGAAAGGTACCTTGCATATGCATGGCATTCATATGATACATGCATCTATACATTGATTAATTATGGTTTGGTAATGTGATATGATTGGTTGTTGGAACTTGGGTGAAACCCTAACTTATTTGGATTGAATTGATTGTATTGGACTGGAATGGTCTCTATGATTGATCTTGTCTTTGTGAATACTTGGAAATAATAATTATGTTGGTCTCTATGAACACTTGGATAAATGGATGAGGTTATTGAATTGGTTTGGTTGTCATGTGTGGCTTACTTCCTCGTGTATGGATTTTTGGGATTTAATAATTGCAAGTCTAAGTGTTTGATGTCAACTACTACTACGGTCGGAAATGTAAAATTATGCCATGACTATAGTTTAGGTCCATGGAATTATGTGCATTTGTGTGTTGTCTAGTAATTGATCGTGTGACTGGGTAACGAGTCTAGTAAGGAACATGTGATAAGTGTCACTAGTTGAAAGGTAGATGTGGAATGATCTATGTGTGTCAGACCGTAACTGTATAGAGACCTAACTAAGTGTAAATGTTAAGGTTATTAAAAGAGTTAACGTCATCATGTTTAGCTTAGGTGTAACACTCTTGGAAGCGTTCTAAAATACTTGTTGTGTTATAAGTCTAACTCGTTTATTTCGTATAATAAGTTGGGTATGTGGGGTTAAGCTTGAGTATGACTTGAATAATAGAGTACTAGTCGGTGGGTACTATGATAGTAAGGTCCTTGTATATATGAATGGATTGATTGTACTTGATTGTGATTGGAACCTTATATGAATAATGTGATCAATCGGTGAATTGATATGTGTACAACGTGACTTATATGGACTATTGAACTGTCTAGTATAGGTTTATCTGGTGTCAACTTGATATTTATCTTTCTTACTTACCTTTTGTCGTTGTAGGCCTATATGTCTATGGGGTACATTGTGTATTCATGCTACACATGCTGGATCTTTTCTGATGTAGATACAGGTTCCTCTGCCAGTTTGAGATCTCGAGTTTGAGTCCGAGCAGGTTGACTTCCAGTATTCAGGGTGAGGATGCTATCTTCTGGCATACATTGGATGATTATTCTCTTACTCTGTCTTTACCTTTATTCGAGAGACACGATTCAGATTTTTAGACTATGTAGTTCAATTTTGGCATATGTTGTCCTTTATTCAAACTTTGTATTCGGTCTAGCGCTCTTGTATTATTGACTAGATCTATGGGGGGTTGTATTATGATTCTCAGATGTATGTTCCGCATTTCATACTTGATCGATAGTTTATTTAAGTATTTGTTATCTTTCCACATTTCTTCTTGTATCATGTTAAATGAGTTGGAAGTCGTTCGCCTACAGTGTGTAATATGATATTCCTCACATTCGTGAGTGATATCATCAACAACAGAACTTACAATAATTCCACGTGCAGTGGAATCTTTCTTTTTTCATACATTGTATGCTTCGAGATCTCTTCTGTGTTGAGCAGTGCTACCCGCTCCTGGGTGAACCAAATTGTGGTTAATTCCTTCTAGGGTATCTTTCTCTTCCAGCACATACCACATCATACGACTCTAGATGTCGTAATTCTCATCATTCAGTTTCTCACCCTTGTTTAGATCAGCAATTATGCTTTGCGATGTCATGTCTGTTAAATGAGATAATTTGAGCAAGTTTACTCATCAATATTTACTTTAACAAATTTATGCATGTGATATTCACACTCAAGCAAATTAATTCCCATAAATGACTTCACATTTAGTGTAAAATCGAAACGTCACAAAGTTTACGATCATCATCTACAATCTAAACGTTTAATCAAAATGGAAAAAAAATCTTAGTGTGAATATTATTTTAATGACTTTCAATTAAGTCTCAATCCATTCAAAATATATAACAGAAGGGGAGTTAAACAACATAATTTCATATATTGAAAACAAATTCACAATGCAATTTACAAGTTCATATGGACACAATTCTCCCGCTCGAATTCAAGTATTCGAACATACACCTCAAAAGGTTGACTTGGCCAAACCTCGTGATAAATATCAATTAAAATACTACCCAAAGGTTCTTGGAGGGAATCTGCTAAAATTACTAAAGCTTTACAATATGAGATTACAATAAAAATAGCCAGTTCATCTCATTTTAGTGAAAAAGCTCAATATGTTCGGGCACTGAAACATTAGGAGACATCTTAAAACCTTGAACTCTCTGAATTTCTTCTCCCCTTCCCTTCGTATAGCCCTTTGATCCCTTGGTAGATTTTGCATCGTCCTCGGGACATTATTCTTTATGACTTCACGTCCTCGGGAATATTTCCTACGACGACGTACTCTTCAACATTGTTCCCTTGCTCGATTTCGAAAACTCCCGCTCGGTACTCTTCGAGCTTGTCCCTGTCCAGCCATGTCTGAAATAGGAATATTGAAAATAATAAGAATGAACATACCATTCAATATGGCAACATATACCACAATACTCGTAGAAGACAAAATTACATTTAAGGATCATATACCATCTGTCACGACCCAAATCACCAGCGTCATGGTGGCACCTACACATTTCCCCCGGTAGATGAACCAATTTCCCAAACTATCTTTAAGAAGGTTTAAAAATAAATGTGGAAGAGAATAAAATTACAATCGAAAGGAAATTCATTTAATCATAAGAACAATGGATTCGTAGATCAGCCTTTCCTTATCAGAACCTGGTCTGGCCTATACAAGGACTCTACAATACAAGTCTGAAAAGCAGAATATACAATACTTCCAGGATGAAGGGAATAGTTTACATAAGATAGAAATAAAGGCCACTGAATATAGAAGTTTGCATGTGTTTTCCGTGCTCCAAACTGCAACCTGATAGACCGAATACCTGCATCTAAGAAATATGCAACAAGTGTAGCATGAGTACACAATGTACCCCCGTAGACATCATAGGCTGACAACGACGGAAGCTACGCAATCGAAGATAAATACCAAGTTGACACCACATAATCCTATCACTAGCAATTCACTCAGACGAATAGGTCAAGTTGTCTACACAATAGGTCATAGAATTAAGCGAATCAGCCTAATCATATAAAGGTTCACTAAACACGTAGGATTTACAACACATAAGACTACCATTTCATATTGGCACCGATTCCACCAAGTTTGTTCAAGACGTATAACTACCAATTCACAAGTAAGTCATGAAACACTTAATTACATAAAAGTTCATAGTTTCCAGAAATCCTCTCAACTCCCACCTAAACTTAATAATGCCAGAATCATAATAGACCTCACTACAATGGATTGACAACCCAAGTAAGTCAGATGCACGGTTAATTTTCCCACTACCTTAGGCCTTCCACAACATAACCATTAGGATGAAGAACACCTTGCTTACAATGATTACCCCTAGTCTTAAACTTTGTCACGACCCTTTTTTAGCAATCATGGTGGCACCTACATAATTCCACCACGTAGACAAACCACTTCCAATCATTATATGATAAGATATAAATAAAAGCGGAAGAAATGTAATATTACTTAAGTTGTCTGATAATATATAATGTGGAAGAAGGGATAAGTCTGTCACAACCAAACACCCCCAAATGATCTAGTATGTGGGTACGAGAGCACTAACAATCTGATACAAGTCTGAGAAATGGGAACGCATGCCAAAACCAAATATATAGTATGAAACAAGTCTCTCAAGTGCAAGAAAAAGATTGTGATAGAGAAAGAGCATCCAAGGATATGCTGAAGATCGAGGATCAGCTGCTCGAACTCAGCCACTTGGTCTCGAGCTGGTGGTGGGATTTGTATCTGCATCAAGGAAAGATGTAGCAAGTGTAGCATGAGTACACATCATACCCTCGTAGACGTCATAGGCCGACAACGACGGAAGTACATAATCAGATATAATACCAAGTTGACACCAAGTAACCCTATACTACACAGACCAATAATTCAAATAAAGTCACATTGTCCACATAAAGGTTCACAAAGTTTACATGCTTCCTTGTTCAATAAGAGTTCATACCTATTCACACTTCAGTTTTCAAGAATTCTACAATAACTCAAGTATCAAAACAAGTATAATCCTTTCATGTCCAGACTTGGTCAAATCATTAACAATCCCTTCAAATACAAGTTCAATAACAAATAATCAATGATATGGAAAATATATATATGATATGAATGCAATGCATATGGGAGATACATTTCCATCAACCGGTATACACACTTCACATGGGTATGCCATATGAAAATGATCCATGGAGGACTCATGAAGTCCATATACCCCTCAGCTCTGGAATAACTCATCGTATCACGGAGCCCAGCTCTTAGCTATCATAATATCATGTTGCATGCGTGCAACTCTGATCCCCGCATATCAATATAATGTTAGTGTTGTCATAATCTCAACAGTGTTCTTACTTTTCCCAATCCCTTGGTCCCACATCATAATCATACCACTCCAATATCAATGTCATCAGAACCATGAGTATATGAATGCAAATGATATATATAAGGCAAGATATTATGATACAATGAGATGCAACCAAATAAGAGATGAAATATCACATGCTTTCAAGAATTCAATACGCATGCACAATCCAAGTACTCATATTGAAAGCATGTGTGATGAGTAAACATATCAAGCAACTACGGTGAAAATCCCACATATGGCAACAAGCTCAAATAATCAGTAGTAAGAACCAGCACGAGGTTGATTCCCCAAACCCTATCATCACATTTCAACACCGGTACCCACTCAAACGGTCATCACAACCGCCTGAGTGGGACCCCCAAACACGCCCAATATCCATCAATATTTATAACTAATTACATACTTCTATCGAAGTCTCAAAAAGCTAAACTGTAGCCTACCTCAAAGCCGAGCAGGTGTGCTACACAATCAAGCCCGGTGAAAGCCTGGCCCTTCTCTTGTGCCTCGTGACGGTCGAAGTCTATTCACACATATACTACTTGTTAATATATAAGACTTACACAAATAAGGACATAACCTTTAACAAAGCAAGAGTACAATATCGACCCCGTGCCCACTTCACCAAGACTCGAACTTTAATACCCAAAAACCATTATTACATACTAAGTAATAGTATCCTTAAATTAATTAAAAATCTATACACATTTGAACCATCAATTGAACACTAATAAAAATATCCCCCAATTTGAAACCCTATAAATTTTCTCCTTTTGAAAACTAGCTTATATAATCAAATTAAGCCTAAAAACATGATTATCTATCATCATCAAATCCTAATTCACAATAATAGTACCTTTTAATTCATAAATATTCATTACAATCAACCACATAACTCTCTTATTCTCATAAACACATGAAATTCATTTTTCCAAACTTAATAACATGCTAACCCACCATTAAAGAGCTTATAAACATCACTTAAGCCATAAAAAGGGGAAAATTTATTACCTCAAGGTAAAAAATGCTCCTAAGGCTCTAACATTTCTCTAAGGCGGCGCTGGTTTCGACATTTCTATTTTGGGTATGGAATTTTCTAACCTAGGAAAATATATAGGGATCTGGTACAGTCACATCTGTTTGCCTTAGGAAGCGAACCAATGACTCGACCAAGTCATAAATGACTCCGGAACTACCAGAAGCGACGAAACCCGAAAATGAACTTATTTAGCTAAAAGTCAATTTTGAGTCAAACAAACCAACTCTAAGTTTCTACACTTGGGCTTTTCATCTGAAACTCATATAAATAGACCTCGAGATCCGCACATCACAAACCTTAAATATATTCTACGGGATGGGTCAAACAAGCAAATAAGGGTCTTTTAGCCAAAAATGACCGGATGGATCTTTAGATCAGATACCAATTAAACAATTGTTCATCGTCGAACGGGGAGAAAAAACAAAGGGAATATACCAGAAGAAGTGAACAAGCTAGGATATCTACTCTGCATATAGGGCTCGGTATCCTAAGTCACCTCTTCGATAGGACGATGCCTCCATTGAACCTTCACTGAAGCTATCTCCTTCAATCTCAACTTCCTCACCTGCCTATCTAAAATAGCCACATGCTCCTCCTCGAACTCCAAATTCTGATCAAGCAATACGGAGTCCCATTGGATAACATAAGAACCATCGGTATGATACTTTTTTAGCATAGACAAATGGAAAACTGGATGAACGCCTGAAAGACTTGGTGGCAGAGCCAACTCATATGCCACCTCTCCAACTCTCTGAAGAACCTCGAATAGCTCGATATACCTCGGAATCAACTTCACGCGCTTGCCGAACCTCATCACACCCTTCATGGGTGAAACCTTCAGAAAAATCCTATCATCAACCATGAACTCTAAGTCTCGGACCTTCCGGTCCGCATACTCATTCTGCCTGCTCTACGCTGCCAGGAGCTTGTCCTAAATCATTTTCACTCTCTCTAATTAATCCCTCAACAAATCAATACCCTAAGGATAGACCTCGAATGCATCAAACCAACCAATTGGAGATCGACATCTCCTACCATACAAGGCCTCAAAATATGCCATATCGATACTGGAGTGATAGTTGTTGTTGTACGCAAACTCTGCCAAGGGTAAGTGTTAGTCCCAATGACCACCAAAATCAATCACGTAGGATTTAACATGTCCTCTAATACTTGGATAGTCCGCTCGGACTGACCGTCGATCTGAGGGTGAAATGATATACTAAGATCCAAGTGAGTACATAACTCTCTCTGCAAAGTCCGCCAGAAATGCAAAGTATACTATGTACCCCGATCCGAGATGATAGAAATAGAACCCCATGAAGATGAATAATCTCCCGGATGTAGATCTTAGCCAAATTCTGTACATTATACGTTGTCTGAATCGGAATGAAATTCGTAGACTTGGTTAATCTATCAATAATAACCCAAATAGCATCAAACTTGCCTAAGGTCTTGGACAATCCCACAACAAAATTCATAGTGATCATCTCCCACTTCCACTCAGAAATGGGCATCCTCTGAGACACACAACCGGGACGTTGGTGCTCATACTTGACTTGTTGGCAATTCAGACACCGAGACGCAAAATCAGCAATGTCCCTCTTCATTCTCCCCCACCAGTAGTGCTACCTCAAATCACGATACATCTTAGTAGCACCTGCATGAATCAAATACCTAGAGATGTGGGCCTCCTCCATAATCAATCTAGTCAAATCTACCATACGAGGCACACACACTCTACCCCTAATCCTCAGAACACCTTCACTATAAATCATGGCCTTCTTGGGCTCCCCACTCATCACCTTATCTCGAATCTTGCACACCTTATATCATCATACTGGTGTGCCCGAATCTGATCCAAAAGAGATGACCTCGCCTTCACACAAGCCAGAATCCTACCCGATTCCTAAATATTAAGCCTCACAAAATGGTTGGCTAAAGACTGGACCTCCAATGCCAAAGGACACTTGGAAAGAGCCAAATAAGCTAAACTCCACATATTGACCGCCTTTCGTCTCAAAGAATTTGCCACCACATTGGCCTTGCTCGGGTGATAAAAATTGTTATGTCATAATCCTTCAACAACTCAATCCATCGACTCTGCCTAAAATTCAAGTCCCTCTGATTAAACACGTGCTGAAGACTGTGGTGGTCGGTATACACCTCACAATGAACACCATAAAAATAATGCCTCCAAATCTTCAGAGGAAACACAACAGCATCCAACTCCAAATCATGAACATGGTAATTCTTCTCGTGCACTTTCAACTTCCTCGACACAGAAGCAATCACCTTACTGTCCTCCATCAACACACATCCCAAACCAATCCTAAAAGTATCACAATACACAATAAATACTTTTCCCGCCACTAGAAGGGATAAAATAAGGGTTGTGGTCAATAAAGTCTTGAGCTTTTGAAAGCTCTGCTCACACTCGTCAGACTACTAGAAAGGAACCTCTTTCAGAGTCAAATGGATCAGATGAGAAGCAATAGAAGAGAATCCCTTGACGAACCAGTGATACTAGCTAGCAAGTCCCATGAAACTCTGAATCTCTGTCACACAAGTTGGTCTAGGTCAGTCCCTGACTGCCTCTATCTTCTTAGGTTCAACCATAATCCCATCCTTGGACACCACATGTCCCAAGAATGCCACAGAACTCAACCAAAACTCACACTTCAAGAACTTACCAAACAACTTGTTTTCCTTCAAAGTTCCAAGGGCCACTTTCAGATGCTGCTCATGGTCCTCTCGACTATTCGAATATATCAGGATGTCATCAATAAACACAGTAACAAAAGAATCTGAGAACGTCTTGAATATCCCATTCGTCAAATCTATGAATGTGGCGAGGGCATTGGTAAGCCCAAATGACATCACCAATAACTCATAATGCCCATAACGGGTCCAGAAAGCCATCTTGCGAACATCCTCAACCCGGATCTTCAATTGATGATACCAGGACCTCATATCTAACTTTGAAAATATAGAAGCACCCTGAAGCTGGTCGAACATGTCATTAATATGAGGATTCGGATACTTGTTTTTTATAGTGACCTTGTTTAACTGTCTATAATTAATACACATTCGCATAGTGATATCCTTCTTCTTCACAAACAAGACATGAGCACCCCATGGAGATACACTCGGTCGAACGAAGCCCTTACTTAACAAATCTTGAAGTTGCTCCTTCAACTCTCTCAACTCTGCTGGAGTCATATGGTATGGAGGAATAGAAATGGGTCAAGTACCCGACTCAAGATCAATACAGAAGTCAATGTCTTTGTCTGACGACATACCAAGTAAATCTTAAGGAAAACATCCACAAATTTACTAACTATCGGAACAGAATCAAGGGAAGGAGTCTTATCACTCGTATCCAGAATGAGCAAGATAAGCCAAACAACCCCGGTCCACTAACTTCCTAGCCCGAATATACGAAATAACCCTCCTAGGAGCAAGGTTGGGAGCACCTCTCCACTCTAACATCGAAACACCAGGCATAGCTACAGTGACCATCTTGGAATAACAGTCCAAAATCGCAAGATATGGTGATAACCAATTCATACCCAAGATAACATCAAATTCCACTATATCTAAGATGAGCAAATCTACCCAAGTGTCGTACCCCATGAAAGTAACTACACACATATGATATACTCTATCTACAATCACATAATCACCGACTAGTGTAGACATACAAATAGGAATATCAAGCATATCACACCACATCTCCAATTTAGCAGAAAAGTAGGCAGACACATAAAAGAATGTAGAGCCTGGATCAAATAACACAGGAGCAGACCGATGATCGACTGAGATGAAACCTGTGATGAGCACGTCAGATGCCTCAGCCTCGACCCTATTAGGGAATCCATAGTAATAGATGCATCCTACCTCAGATTGAGTACCCTGCTGGACACCTCGGCTGGATTGAGCTCCTTCTCTCATTGACTGGGATCCACCACACCCATATTGATGGCCACCATGGCCCGACACTGATCCCCCTCGGCTAACCTAACTACCGCCTCTATCTGGCTATGCTAGAGTCCTAGGTGCACGGGATGCACTCGATGTAAGTCTGGAGCAATCTCTCTTGAAATGCCCAACATCTGCTCATTCAAAACAGGTCCTAGTGCTGAAGGCTGGTGAATAGAGATAGAAAAACCTAAACCACCATGGTCAAAATATCTAGATTGAGAAGCCCTAGACGATTGTCCTCCACTATAACCATCAGAAATCTTAGAGCTACTTAGACTGGTCGACTGGGCTGTGACTGCTGATATCTCCCCTGATACTCATAACCACGGGAAGTAGAATCACAGAACTAACCAAATCGCCTAGCCCTCTTATTGGGCTCATATCTAGATAAAACATCTCTCACATACTCCACCATCCTGGCATGCTCTGGCACAGTCTCAAAAGCAGCTTCTGAAGCCACCAGCTACAACATAGACAACTGAAGATAAATACTCAATCCCCAAACAAAATATATGGCTCGCTCTACCTCGATAGTTAACAACAGTTCCACATAACAGGATAAGGTATGTAAGCGAGTCTCATACTATGCAACTGAAGAATTGCCCTGGCTAATCTTCTGAAACTCATCACGCTTGTGCAAACACAAGTTCAACAACATATACTTCTTCAAGAAAACCCTATAGAACCTAACACATGTCAATTGAGGCGTCCATGCGGGCAAATAATCAACATACGCCCTCCACCACTGCTTCGCATCTCCTAAAAGCTGATGGGCCACAAAACTAACTCTATGAGTCTCAACAATACCCATAGTATGAGACCTCTCATGGCTACTCACGATGAACTCATATGTGTCCTCCTCAGGTTGACCATAGAACACTGGAGGCTTCATGTTTGAAAAGTGCTCCTAAATCTTCCGCTTATCGCAAGTTATAATTGTCCCACCAATAGGTCGGGGACCAAACTTTAGAGCATGAACATCATCTATATATGGCGATAACATCACCGCAGGCTGAATACAAGGCATACAAAACTCATGGGTCTGAGTCTAACACTTTCTGCACGGGTCTGAGAACCACTCAGAGTAGTAGGATGTGCGTCTGTCTGAGCAAAGCCATCTAAATCACTCAACAACCTGACCAGTGTTCCTGTAGCACCGGCGTAGCAATAAATCAAGGCTGATCCTGGGCTGGCCCCATTACCTCCTCTAGAAAATCATCTTGAGGCATAATATAAAGCTCTGGGGACTCTGATCTAGCATGAGCCTGACTGGCTCTCTATGCTCCACATCTAGTTGGTGTTGCTACTCTAGCTCTACCCCGTCCCCGAGTGCGTGCTATACCACATCCACGCACCGCCGGTGTCGGAGCTTGTGCCTTCTCTCTTTGCATCGATACGAGCACTCACCATTTGTGAGAGAAATATAAACAAAGATCATATACTAATTTGATTCAATTTAGCACGAAAGGAATGAAAAAGGTAAAATTTCCTAAATATCTCATAGCCTTCCGAAGCAAAGTACGAACATCTCCGCACCGATCCACGAGACTCTACTAGACATTCTCATACTCAAGACTATTTAACCTAAGGCTCTAATACAAACTTTGTCACGACCCCTTTTCAAGAATCATGATGGCACCTACATAGTCCCACCACGTAGGCGAACCACTCCCAATCATCATAAACATGATAAGATATAAATAAAAGCGGAAGAAATGTAATACTACATAAGTTGTCTGATAATACATAATGCGAAAGAAAAGTTAAGTCTGTCACAACCAAACACCCCCAAATGATCTAGTCTGTAGGTACAATAGCACTAACAATCTGATACAAGTTTGAGAAATGGGCACGCATGCCAAAACCAAATACATAGTGTGAAACAAGTCTCTCAAGTGCAAGAAAAATGCTATGATAGATAAGGAGCATCCAAGGGTGTGCTGAAGATATCATTATCACCCTGAATACCGAGGATCAACTGCTCAAACTCAGCCACGTAGTCTCGAGTTGGTTTAGATCTGTATTTACATCAAGGAAAGATACAACATGAGTACACATTGTACCCCGTAGACATCATAGGCCGACAATGACAGAAGTACATAATCAGATATAAATACCAAATTGACACCAAGTAACCCTATGCTACACAGTCCAATAATCCAAATAAAGTCACATAGTCCACATAAAGGTTCACAGAGTTCACATATTTCCTTCTTCAATAAGAGTTCATACCTATTCACATTGTTCCGCTTTCAAGAGTTCTACAATAACTCAAGTATCAAATTCAAGTATAATCCTTCCATGTCCAGACTTAGTCGAATCATCAACAATCACTTCAAATACAATTTCATTAACAAATAATCAATGATATAGCAAATATATGTATGATATTAATGCAATGCATATCCAAGATACTTTTTCATCAATTAGTATACACACTTGACAGGATATGCCATATGAAAGTGACTCACGGGCGACCCGCGAAGTCCATATACCCCTCCGCTCCAGAATAACTCATCGGATCATAGAGTCTAGTTCAATAACAAACCCCACATAGAGTCTACGGAAAGGGTCAAACTAGAAAATAAGAGTTTTAGCCAAAAATGACCGGATGGATCGTTACAAG
Source organism: Anisodus acutangulus (assembly GCA_029783415.1). NCBI lineage: Eukaryota > Viridiplantae > Streptophyta > Magnoliopsida > Solanales > Solanaceae > Anisodus > Anisodus acutangulus. Next base: position 23,422,986 of record CM056490.1, on the reverse strand, counting down.
CTAAGTGTGGCCAATTCGAATTACAAACAAGACACTCTTTTAGTACATTAGACTCTTACCTCAATTAACAAGTAGTTCCCTAACCCTTACTTTTACCGGCCAACATCAATTACACATTAAACACCCTTAAGCCAAACACACAACAAAACTCCATAGTTATATCCACAATTCATGCTAGACCCTTTAGCCATTGACACGGTCACCCACTAAGCAATCACAGGCCAATGAATTCACTAACATAGATAAGTTCAACATCGACTACCAGACACAAAAAGGGTAACCACATAACCAATCCACATAGAGCAAGCCAATAGGAAACCATATAGGTCCACATAATCAATTAAATCAATGATCTCTTATATGAGGAAATCACCCCTAGTTCCAATTACCAATCCAAGTCACGTTATCACACCACAAGTAATCAATGTAAGGATGAATGTATAAATGAGGATGTAATGCATATGCTAGGTACATTTCTCAATCTGATATATAGTACGTCAAGGTTTTATTATGATCTGTACACCCATATGGGACCCGCGAAGTCCATATACCCCTCCATTCTGGAATAACTCATCGGATCATGGAGCCCAGCTCTTGGCTGTAATAATATCATGTTGCAGGTGTGCAACTCTGTTACCCGCATATCAATATCATCTCAGTGTTGCCATAATACATTTCCGACCCTTTGGGCCACAACATATTCACACTACTCTCATATCAATATCACGGGACTATGAGTGTATGAATGCAAATGACAATATAAGGCAAAATATCATGATACAATGAGATGCAACCAATTAAGAGATGAAATATCACATGCTTTCAAGAATTAAATACACATATACAATCCAAGATATCACATCGAAAGCATATGTGATGTGTAAACATATCAAGAACTATGACGACAAGCCTAAATAATCAGGAGTCGGAACCAGCGTGAAGCTGGTTCCCTAAACCCTATCATCACAGTCAACACCGATATCCCCTCAAACGTTCCAACTGTTTAAGAGGGACCCCTAAACATGCCCAATACCCATCCATACTTATAACTAATTATGCACTTCTATTAAAGTCTCGAAAAACTAAACCATAACCTACCTCAATGCCGAGCAAGAGCCACGAGCGGTCAATCATCAATGTGCGTTTCTAACTGTTCCGGACTCCTCGTAGCGAACTTAGTCTAACAAAAAAACTCTACAGATTAATATGAAGATAGGCACACAAGGACTTAGTCCTCAATCCGACATAAGACACCTACACCTCCATCCCGGGCTCATGGAGTCAAAATCCACACTTTATTACTCAAAAAGGCTTTCATCGTGATTACTAGATATAAGTCGAAGTTAATTTGAGAAACAACTTCAATTAGGCCCTCAATTGCATATTACCAAAGAAACTCCAATTTATAACCCTAGGTTCTTCCCCATTTAAGAAAATGTTTCTATAATAGAATTAACTATTACAACATGGTCATTTTATCAGCACAATAGCTTACTTAGAAGAAATCAGTTTTACCCAAACCTTTTACATCATAAAGTCTTGATATTATCAATTTCAACTATCAAAGAGTCTTCAATTTATTTTTTCCCTTACATACTTTACCCCAAACACCATAAACATAGAAATACAATCCATAAGGAGGAAAGATTACCTTCCATGAAAGACTTTTAGGTAAAATGGACAGGGAGGCTCCTTAAGTCAGCTCCCATTTTGAGAAATTGACTGTCAACGCTTCCGCTGCGGCGGACTTGATTCCGCCGGATGCGTTGCGGCGAAGAATAGGACCGCTGAGGCGAAGACACTTGACACCTCGCCTCAGCGTCGGGGCGGAAAGATGCTCCGCTGGAGTGGACTCCCCTTGTCTGCTGGAGTGGACACAATTTCGCTGGGGAGGAAATAGCTCTTTCCAACAACACTTCACTTCGATCAATCTTCTTTTTAATCCGTAGGAGTTACTTAACTAATGATTCCCACTAGTAACGTCATCAGCGAATGCCCGGAGGAGAGTTATAACAGAAAATTAGGCAAAAAGTTCATAATGACCGAACGGATCGTTATAGCATCGTAATGGTGTGTGGCTGTTAGAAGGTTATAAAAAAACTTTTTTATATATTTTTTACTAAACAAAATTTCGACACTTCATAACTCACTCGTTTTTAATCTGTTTTAATGAGTAATATATCAACGGAAAGCTTGTAATGAGTAGATTCTGAAAATATATACCACACATTGTAAATCTTAACAAGTAATTTTCAGAATTTAAATTACAGAACACAATTTTTAGCAAAACCTCAAAACTTAAAAAATTCATATCTCACTCGTTTTAAATCCGTTTTAATGGGTAATATATTAACGAAAATCTTGTAAGGAGTAGATTCTGGATATATAAGATTAATGCCGAAATTTTAAAATGTGTGATACAGAAGAAATCAATTTTCAGTACGTTTTTTTTTAAAAAAAATTGACTCTTTCAATTACTTACAAACAAGTACTCAAGTAATGCTATCAAACATGTTAATACATGGGGATATACAAGTACCCTCATATGACAGAGATATGCATATGGCAGATAAGTATCTCGGGCCAAACTATTAGTTCTGACATGGAAGTCCGAAAAATTCTCAAAGGATGGAAGCACAAAAATAAACTCTCGTACAATTTTATTTCAAGATTGCTTCCAAAAAATTTAAACCTTAGAAAACTTCTTCCGGTATCGTAGAAGTCAAAAATACAATGTAACAGGAAAGGAAATCTAATTATCAACATTCTCTATAACTCCCATTTTTTGCTTTTATATTAAAGAGTCCAAACCCATTAAAAAATAATTTCAACAAATAACGCCAGGACTAATATTTTCTCCACTGATTCAGACACATAGACGACAATATTTGGCATGATAATTCCACTGTTAACAATTTCAACAGTTATAATTCAATATCCCCTAAGCAGAAACAGAATAGCGAAAGTTTCTTTCTCTTTTTAAATCATAACTTCAAGAAATAAATTATGTAGACTTGGAATAAATAAAAATCTGGCTCGGATACCATTGTTAGAAATCAATATGAAGCAAGGACAACTAATTGTGTACCTTAACGCACATTGAACTTTCCATCAAAAGAATCGCCCCAAGTCGAACTTTGAATCTCTTGAAAACAAAGTAAAAATCCCACAAAGTATATGCCTTTAACTTGTGTGTATTTGTATGGAAGAAAACAGAGTGGATTTGTTATGTATAAATTCCAGTAGTTAAAGAAGGGAGCTCCAATTATCATTTTTAAAGAAGAAAAAAAAAGAAAACTGTCTTGAGAAAAACTGACTCCATCCTTTTTTTTTGTTGAAACACGTTTACGGGAGAATCTTTTTTCCAATTATAGGATAACTTCTCCCACTTATCTCCTCTAAAACGGGTCCGTTCAGTCCACATGGGCGATCCACGATCCAAACCCGAATATCCGACATATTTCTTTTGCCTTCTCTACACATGTAAGTTTGAGAGAAGGCTGGTTTCAGTAGCTCTTCAAGATTAAAAATTATAAGGCAACAGAAGTAATATTTCAAGATGCAAAGAAAAAATATTGACTCAATTTAATTGCTTTAAAACACTTCATTGATCCGATTATCACTAATCTTAATCTACCCACTTTCACCCGATGAAAGAAAAGTTTATTATCCCTAACACTACAAAGACAAGTCAAATAGGTATTTCTTTCATTATCATGAGGGAGAAATCAGTTTTAGCCATTTACAATTATTAGTTATATGATCTTTTTATAAGAGATTTTCACTTTTTATACCCAAAGAGATATGGAAAAAGAACTCATAAAAGATCTAAAAATGTTATTTTCTTCTATTCAAATTGTAAGAGGACAAGATATCTCATTTTTCTCTAAATAAAACACCAACTATTCTTAGTAGTCGTTTGGCCATAGAAACCAATTTTTTTCTTTTTTACTTTTTGTGAAATTTTTGAAGTTGGAGTTGTGTTTGATCATAGTTTTTGCAAATAATATTTGGTTGTTGAAATGTATTTTTTCTTAAAAATATGAAATATGATTTATATCCCCCAATTATTAAAAAGTAGAAAAATCACCCAAAGCAATTAATAAACATAATCAGTGCGTAAACATTTTTCATCAATCATTTTCTATTACATTAAACATGATTTATCTAAACTTTCTTTAATACGATGATATAATCAAGTTCACAATTATTCGCATCTTCAACATGTATCGTCATTAGACCAAACATTTCTATAGTATTTTTCTAGTTCAAAAGTTTTCGCTTGTCTTCTTCCTCTTCCCTTTTACACGAAATTGCTTTTCATATCCCAATTGTTAATTTCAATCACAATTTTCTTAGACAATATATTCATAGTCCATCAATGTTGTTTACTACTACTACATATATCCAACTTAAACAAGAAGATCATTCTACGTGTAATATTTCTTAAAACAAGCAAATGACACTCAAAGTTCTTAGTGCCCTTGACTCAGCAAGAACACAATACTACCACTTCAAGACGATAATAATCACGGGCATTGCTTGTTCACTAATACATACAAACTACATAACTAAAATGACCCAGTGCATTTCTTTTTGCCTACGAGCTACTATATATTATTACACTTTGCCAACTCTAAATATTATTACAAAGATTCATTAGTACGAAACATCAACAACACTAATAATAACTATTTTTAATATAATCTTCACACATTGTGTGAACGATCTGTTTTCGTTGAGCATGTATTTTTCGATCATCTAATTAAATGAGTTCAAATTTATAAAAATAAATAATAGAAGGTAAAATTTGAAAAGTGAAAGACAAAAGCAACAATCAAAAACAAAAACTGAAAATTGTGAAAACAAGGTTTGAAATATTTTTCAAATTTTAAATACAACTTTATTTGAAATTTTCACGGCCAAACACCAATTTTTTAAAAAATTAAAAATAAAATTAGGAAAAAAGTGGAAACTTTTCATGACCAAACGATCCGTTACATGCAATGAATTTGTCACTTTTCCCCCAATTAAATTTTAATTTTCAACATCAAAATAAAAATGTACATAAACTTAGGGGTCGTTTGGTAGCTGAAAAAGAGACCACTTATTAGGGGTGAGTACGGGTACAGGGTACCCAGATACCCGACATGAACCGACACTAACAGATAGGTTCCGGGTAGATATATTATAATAACAGATAGGTTCCGGGTAGATATATTATAATAACGGGTAGGTTCCGGGTAGTAAAATTAGGAACCGATCAATGTCTGTCCTGCTCCAAATAGAGACAGTGGTACCCTAATTCGAACCGATACTCCTAACCTATGAAATATTAAATATTTTTACTTTTTTAATTCCATTATTTTTAGTTAATAAAAAAAAAGAAAAAAAAAGGTCATACCACTTATGTCTCTCTCGCCTAATCTGAGACTAAACACGAAACAGTAATTTAGATAGAGCAAACCTGCTTGAAGACGAGATGATTTCACGAAAGACCGCAGGGTTAGTTGACTTGCAAAACGAAGTTGGCATTCGTAGCTCTACACCTTGCAATAATGAGGAGAAATGATCAGCTTTTCTTGTTCAGGTAAATGCTGAAAACTTACTCTTGCTTTATCAACCTCTTTATGTATACTTGTGTGTTGGACAACATTTGTCTTTCTTGCTTTAACAACAGTTGTGGAGTTTCTGTCTTTTGGTTATTCTCAATATAGTTGTTTGTGATGTTGAGCAACTAAACATTGCCTCTGTGTATCACATAAATTCCTAGTTATTTAATTCATGGTGATATTTTTGTGTTCTGTTTGATTTTCTTTTGAAAACACTTTGTTGATTGATAGGAAAACGTAGAAGTCTTTGCCTTCCTCATATTTTTCTTAATGACTTACCTTCCTCATATTTTTCTTATATTTTTCTTAGTGACTTACAGGGTAACCGCAGTGTTCGGGTAGATTTCGGGTAATGATTGCTACGGGTAGGTTCCGAGTAGTAAATTTAGGAATCGATATTTTACTGGATCCGGATAGTTCAAAAAAGTTAGGGTACCCAGACCCGCTCACCCCTGTGCGGATCTTTTTATCATCTAATAACCCTAAAGAGGGTAGGAATATAGATGGTAGATTGATAAAATTTTATCAGAGTTTATCAAATAATAAGCATGTAATAAGGAGACAGGTAGTATCAACTTAAATTTTATTTTTTAAATAAAAGTCTATAATCTTTAACCAATATGAACATCATAATTACAGAGATTAACATTTATCAAGATCATAATTAAAAACGCATAATCTAGAAATCATACCTCTTAATCAGAATTCCAGATCACCGGAGATCTTAACCCACCCTCGACTTTGCTTCCCTTCTTCTTCCACGAATTTGCGGGATGATTGATCTAGGTGCCTGGAAGTTCTCAACAGAATATCCTCTAAAATTCTTACTAAGGTGTAGGTTCATAGACTAATATGATTATAATTATAATCTTTCAAAATGTTCTTATCTCTGATATTATGATATTATAATTGATCTTGATTGAATTTTTTTTATACAATTCCTTACTTGTGAATCCGTGTGCCTAGCTAAACCTCTCACTAGTCTATTGCAATTTTAACTAATACAATATGAAATGACAACCATTACCCTTCTGTCACTCCACACTTGAATTAATCCTTTTGTACATGCACAATCAGATCTTCTACATCATTTTGCAAGATAAAGAATGGAGGACTCTAGGGGTGAGCACGGGTACAGGGTACCCAGATATCCGATCGGAACCGACACTAACGGGTAGGTTCCTGGTAGATAAATTATAATAACGGGTAGGGTCCGGGTAGTAAAATTAGGAACCGATCAATGTCGGGTCCGGTTCCGGTTCCGGCAAATAGAGACAGGGTACCCGGACCCGGAACCGATACCCGGAACCTATAAAATATTAAATTTTTTTTTTAAATATTTGGACCACTTTTAACTTTCTCCAAAATTATTTGTTGCACGCCTGCACATTGATTTTTCCCACCCCAAAACTCTCTCAATAACAATGGCGTTTTAGCTACATCACCGAGCTTCATCGTCGTCGTTGTTGAAGCTTTCTCTCAGGTACTTTCATCGTTGTCGTCATTGAAGCTTCACCTTTGCCTCTTTCTCTCCTTTGGTTGTGTTCACGTCATTCCTAAAATGCATATGGGTTCATATCTAACTCTTCAATTTCTTTTTAATATCATATGCTTCTGTTCTATTTCAGGCGATACTCATCTTCAATTTGTATTACTTTTTTATTTGAAATGTAAATCTATTTTTAAAATTTGTGTATATTTTTGTAGTTGTGAAGATGAAATTTAGAGATTTACTAGTATAATAAAGTTTTTCTTTTGTATCGAAGAGCTTATGAACACAAAAATAAGTTTAATTAAGATATTTTCAAATTTATTTTGAAATCAACACGTTCAATTAATTGAGTGTCAAATTTGACTTGCAATTTTAGGTTTTGGTAACAGAATTAGCTTTTCTACAATGAATAAGTTTTCTAAAACTTCTTATAAGGGTACTAAAAACTCCGATCATTTAAAAACTACTTGATGAAATTATTTTAGAACTCTTTTTTATTCTCATAGGCTTAAAAATTATTGCTTAATTTGTTTTTTTTATTTACAGTGCAGGGAACTCCAGGACCACTGCGGGTCCAGTAGGTTCCTGTAATGATTCTTCTGGTAGGTTCCGGGTAGTAAATTTAGGAACCGATCTTTTATCGGGTAGGGTCCGGGTAGTTAAAAAATATTAGGTACCCGGACCCGCTCACCCTGTAGGACTCTTCATCTTCTCAGTGACAAAATAAGTGAACAAGCTTTGGATCCAGCGTTCTTTCCTTGAGGTTAGAACTTCTTGAAACCCTAAACTTTGCGTATCTTTCTTCTTCTCCTCTTGATTTTTCCTCTTGTTGATCTGGTGAGATATGAATGAAACCCTAGATTTTCTTGTAAAGTTGAAGTTTTGAGTACACCCAACTTTTTTGTGTGTTTTTTTAATTGGTAACAAAATCTGATGTGGGTTTTTATTTTCAATAAAAGGGGATTCTTTGATTTTAATTTGATGTGGGTTTTTTCGCTCAGTGTGGACAATTCTTGCGGAACTCTCAACGTCTTCTTCGTCATTCAATTTTCTCTCATCACCCAATTTATCTGTGTCCCTGCCCATTTTATGTACGTTCCTTGTATAGGTAAGTTTTTGCCTTTGTTTATTCGGACTTTGTGTTATCATTGTTATTTAGGTTTAAGCTTGTGTTAATTTCTAATTTGAAGATGTTTTTTTTATTTTTCATGATAGATTTAGGTTTCTTTTGTCTAAAATTTTAGTCTAATTGGTGAAATATGTTTACGGTTCTGATTTTCGTGTTCTGTTTTGCTCTTTTTCATGGTTTAATATTAAATTTCAGCTGTTTCAACTCTTTTAAGGTGAGTAACAATTGATTTTGAGTTCATTATTTTAGATACTATATCCGGACTTGCATTAAAGGTGTTCGCAAAATTGCCCAAAAAGAAACTACGACTGTTTAGTATTATGCTAAACTGAAAAAGGGGATTACCTATTTGTTCTCTGATGATGTTTCGAGTGAGATATAGTATTAAGGGGATTGACTATTTCTTCTACATCTAATACAACATGATATTAGACGTAATTTTTGTTAATTAATTTGAAACTTCATGTACGACACATTGATGGTAACTTATTGTCTCCAACTTTTAGAACCCTTTTATTTTAAAGTTAATGATTACTCTCTTTTTAGTTACTATCAAAATAATATTTACTTCCAAATAGGGTAGATAGTCATATTACTTGTTTAGCTGCTATATCTTGTATTATTAGTGTTACCTTGGTTTTGAAAGGCATTGCCCGACTTTTACTGTTATGCTATTCTTGAAATGGGAAAGACTCCCTACCAATTTGGGACCAAACTGATAGTCTTAGGAAATGTTGAATTATGAAATTGGCATAATGTGCTTGACGATGCCTAACATATGACGGATTAAGGGCTGCCTATAATGTGCATCAAGATGTGTAGCAATCCTTATACTTAGAATATTATATACCTATAGTATTTGACTAAGGCTGAACTAGATTACTGTACTATATAGTTTTGTCCTCATACTGTACATAAAAAAGACCCTATTATGCACATGTATAAAGTCTTCTTGTTATGGTTATTTGTGTTGTTATCAATTAATATTTTTGTTTCTTCTTGCCCCTCGAGTAGAGAGATTATGAGAGAAGGTAAAATACAATAAGAATGTGGTTGTGCTGTCTTGAAGATGCTTATGTTTTCTACAGTTCAGATGTTATATTTATAATAGCTGGTTAAGACTGCTTTGAATTGTGCAAGAACAGTACAATATTCATAGCCTCTCTTTGTGTGTGTGTGTTTCAGTATATATGCCCAGTTTAATAATACATTGCAATTTTTAAATGAAAAATAGGTGTCTATGGATCCTCAACAATTGTCTGATGTCGAATGCTTTATCATCCTTGAAGAGATTGTGGTGCATTCATATATTATATTTATTTGTCTTTTTATGGCTATTTACAACATGTTTTTAAGAAGACAATCTAGAAATAGACGGGTCACTCGATATAGCACCAGTGCTAGAATTCCTAAAATTCTATCTCATCTAAATTTTATCATTCGTGACAACGATATTGTATGCATTGATAAGCTTAGGATGGATAGAAATGCCTTTCACATTTTAGCTTCCTTAGCCACGAATATTGGAGGATTGACAGACAGTAACAAAATGTCAAGTACTGAAAAGTTAGCTATGCTCTTAAATATATTGGCTCATCACGAGAACAGGTCTATCAAAGTTGATTATGTTAGATCGGGGTGGAGTGTAAGTCAAGCCTTTAATGAATATTCTCAGACTAATTCCATTGTTACTTGGTAATCCTAATCCGGTGCTCGAAGATGAGACTGATGATCGATGGAAATGGTTTAAGGTAGGTAAATTTCAATATAACATTTGATTTACTATAGAAAGATTTTAAATATTATTATGAAAGCATTTTGTTGATAATTTATTTTATAGGGTTGTCTAGGTGCGTTGGATGGTACTTACATTCCTATTAGAGTTACCCGAAAGATCAAACAATGCTAATCATTCATAAGATCAATTTACCCGAAACATTTGTTTGAATGATTGTATATTACCTTTATACATAATAGATAGATGGAACACTACTTGAAATGGGCTCTTCTACTAGTATATTATTATTAAGCAACTGATTCGAATTACCTATGACATAATAAACCAAGGAACTTCTCCCATCCAAATTGAAAACGCTGTTATGTAAACCTGTGAAAGTAGAAAACAAAATCAGAATTTCGACTCACGAGATTTTACTGTACAAGAAGTAGGATTATTATAAGGCTCACGAGATTTTACTGTACAAGAAGTAGGATTATTATAAGGCAATTAAAGATTTACCAGTACACCAGATACAGCTAGAGTTGGAACCCATTCAAGTAAGATGACATTTCCCTGATTAACAAAAGGAAAGATATTGTCAAATAAGAAGCAATAACTTTTATTAGTAACAGATTGAGATTTTGTGTTTTCAGTGAGTTACCTTTAGGTAGAGTTACCTTCAGCGAGTTCTGAGGGACTTGTGTCTTAGAAATATTGCCAGTTACTTATTTTTCTCTTGGTGTCCAGTAGATCTCTGTTTTTGGAATATTGCAAACTACTTCATGTACTTCTTTCTTGTTTTCTCAGGCTGACCCAAATGCCAAGAAAATGAACTTTAAGAAATGGCCTTTGTTTGCTGATTGGGAAGAGATATTTGGCAAGGATAGAGCTACTGGAGAGTTCACCGAAGGGCTTGAAGATGCCGTTGAAGAAATTGAAAGAACTGAAGCTCAAGAAGTTCCTAATGACATGTCTTTGGGATTTCCTATTATTGTAGTTGATGAAGATGATGCTTCAGCCACAATAGAAGATCAGGCTGCTCAAGAGGAACCTAATGTATCAACTGGAGCAACACAAAGTCCATTTACTACTCAAGATGAACCTAATGTATCAATTGGAGCAGCACAAAGTTCATTCAATGGCACAACTCAGAATGCTGGAACTCAACAAGCTCAAAAACAAGGTAATAATTCTAAAGCATCATCTTCTAAAGTCAATGAAAAAGGTAGATGCAAAAAAAGAAAAACCACAACTGAGGATGAGAATGAGACTGTTCTTAAAGGTTTAATGGAGGTGATGAAACAATTTACCGAAAGTCATGATAAGAGGATGGGTGCTTTAATTGACAAGCTAGGAGAGCGTGACTTATCTGATGTTCGTGGTAAGATATATTCCTATTCTTAGATCCTCAGAATTTGATATGCATAGCCCGGATCAACATGTCAAGGCAGCAATGGGAATTACTCAAAATATAAAGAGGATGGAATATTTTTCAAGCGTGGGTGAACTTGATCGTTAGACTATGGTGTGGATGATTATTAATGATAAGCTTTAAAGCTTTCGATGATTTTTGTGTAGCTATTTTGTAAGGTCAGTCTAAGGCTGGCCAGTGGGCCGGGACGGCCCGGTCCCGCCCCCGACACCGCCCCGATTAGTTTTAAAAAAAAAAATCAGTAGCGGGACTCGAACCGGGACGGGACAATGTCTCGTCCCGAGCCCGCCTCGATCCCGCCCGTAAGCCCCCCCTTTGCAAATATAACCGTTGCACCAACGACCATTTTAGATTTTGGCCGTTGGGCAACGACCATTTTTGGCCTCCCCCCTCCCCCAACCCCTTAATATTTATTTTTAATTCATAAGTTATTATATTTACACTTTAACCCAATTTTCCATAACTCATTTTCTCTTCATCTTTTTCACAAATCTTCCTACAATCTCTCAATATATCTCTCTACAAGTCTACATTGTTTACTAAATATTCAATTTTATTTATTCATTTGGGAATTGGGAGTGAAGTTGGCAACTAGCTTGAGGATCTTCCATTGAGCAAAGTTTCAATTTTCAACCTCTCGATTGCACGTTGGCGTTTGGTACATTCGTTCCTTCATTAAATTATTATTGTCTGTTTATTTTATTTAGCGCACTTAATTTTATTATCTTTAATTATTTATTATCATAATTAAAATGGAAGGATTAAGAGGTATGTTTAATGGTAAGAGTAAGGGTGTTTCTTCTAGTAGGGGCAACCAGGGCAATGTTACTTCTTCTAGTCATCCTATTCCTACACAGGATGATTTTGTTGATACTGACCATTTTCCTACAATATCATTAGATTTAGACGAGGAGCTATTTTCTGGAACTCAAGAAGACTTTAATTTAGACGATGATCTAGATGATATACCCACTAATGTTGATGACAACCCACTAGTGCACCTTCAACTGAAATGTCTCTTATTCCCCCTAGTATGAGACGAGGTCCAACAAAACTACCATTAAAATCAGGTGCATGGATATTTTTTTATAGGGACGTAGAGAATCAAGTAGCTAGATGTAAAATTTGTAAAAATGTTTTAAAATTTAAAATTGAAAAAGGTCACGGTGAGACGGGGGGTTTAATTAGACACGTAGTAAGTGCTCATCCAGCTAGGTATGTCCAATATCAGGCTTCAAAATCGGGTGCGCAAACGTTAGCTTCATCTAAACAAGGTTCACATATTGTCCCGGATCAAGTACATGGTCAAATTAACCCCAGGGCGGGGGGAATTGTAGGCCCTAAATACAATAAACATAGAGATATGGAAGCAATATCAAAATTAGTTGTTGTGGAGGGTTTGCCTTTTTCATTTTCTTCATCTCCCGGTTTTATTCATTACATTAGAGATATATATAATCCTGCTTTTAACAGTTTTCCTAGATCAACTGTTAAGAGAGATGTATTTAAATTCGCACATGAATATCAACAATATTTACGTTATTCATTATATCATTTTAATGACAAAGTATCTATCACGTCTGATATAGGTCGTAGTACTAACGACCATGGTTATTTAACGGTAACTTGTCACTGGATAGATTATAAATGGTCTATGCAAAAACGTATCTTAGCGTATAGATATATAGATGATAGGCACACTGGTACTTTTATTGCATAAAATATTTATCAAGTGTGCCATTATTATGGAATAACCGATAAAATTATGACTATTACATTAGATAACGCTTCTTCTAACAATTATGCTATTACAATTTTTAAAAATAGTTTAACTCCATCTTTTCCAGATCATTTTCATATAAAATGCGCGTGTCATATATATAACTTAATTGTAAAGGATGGTCTATCACTTTTTGAAGACATTCTTAGTAAAATATAATTTGCTATAAATTTTATTTTTAAAAGTAATAGAGTACAACGAAGAAAAGAATATAGAAAAATTTGTCACGATTGTGGACTATCTTATTGAAAAATTCCAGAAGAAGTATCCACTAGCTGGAATTCTTTATACAAGCAACTACTTGTTGCTTATGACTATAGAAAACCTATAACTTTATTTTTTAACTCTCATAATCAAAATCCAGCTGATATGGTTGTAGATAGTGATTGGGTAAAAATTTCCGAACTTATTGTATTTTTAGAGAAATTTTTTCAAGCAACAAAAGAAATTTTTGGTATATATTATCCTACTATTTCAACTATGTTGTTTTATATATCTCTAATATTTTTATTACTTAGTGAATATATGGAAAAATCAGCTTATATTGCAGCTATTAAAAAAATGTTTATCAAAATAAAAAAATATTTTGTTCCTATTCCTACTATTTATATTATTGGTGATGTATTAAATCCGACTATTAAAATAGACGGTACTAAATCACTTATTGAAACTATTTACGATTGTATAGAAGTACTACCACCTCCAAGTCCAAAAAATTCAAATCATTCACCACTTATTGAACAAACTAAAGAAGAAATGCTGTCTAGCGTGGAAGACCAATGCAAAAAAATATATAGGTTTTACCAACAAGAAAGTGCTAATAACCTATCGGCTTCCATACCATCTTCATTTTTAACACAACCTCACAAAAGACATGTTGTTTCTGCGGCTAGTATTGAAAGCCTCAGAAATAGAATGTGCGGTCGTACCGCTACTAACCAAATTAGCGAGTTTGATATTTTTGTTTTGCAGGGTTCTGTACCGTACCAAGAAGTTATCAATGAAGATGGACATAAAGACTTGCTGAAATACTGGAGGGAGAATGAGAAGACCTTTCCGACACTTTCAATGATGGCCCGAGATGTTTTGAACATTCAAGCGTCATCAACTGCGTCTGAAATCGTTTTTTCTGCCGGCAGATATCAAATAGGATACCACAAACACTCATTAGCCAGAGACAACTTGAAAATTGCAGTATTATTCAGAGATTGGATACGAGCGGAGCGGAGAAGGTGCGGTTAACCGGAGATCAACGAAGAAGAAGACGAAAACTACAACTTAATCTTATCCAAAGGTGGTGGAAGCGACGTGGATCAATTTGACCAACAAATACCAATTCCAATCGAAGAACCACAGGAAGTTATAAAGAAACTAGAACAGGTTTTTTTAAGAATGTAATTTTTTTAATTGCAATTTTATTATGTAATTTGCAACTTTTGGACAACACCTCAAAGTTGCAATTTCGACAATTGTATTTGTATTACAAAAAAATCATGTCTATTAAATAATATAAGAGGCACAAAAACAGTCTTGAGATGTTTTTATTACACTATCTTGTCTTGTTTAATAACTTTAATTATTGAGTTTTTTTTATACATATGTTATTTAAAAAAAAAAGGAAAACCCGGCGGAACCCAATACCGATCCCGCCCCGACCCGATTCCGACGGGATCGGGACGGGACTGGAGCAAGTCCCGTCAAACCCGACCCCGCCAGACCCGACCTCGCCCCCTTCGCTCGTCCCGCCTCGACCCGATCCAGCCAAACCCGGCCCGCCTGACCCGAGACCGGCCCACTGGCCAGCTATAGGTCATTCTATAATGGCATTTTTTGTTACCTAATAGAATGTCCACAAAAGTACATATATGTGGATGTTGTAGCCTTAAAGAAGGTTATATTTGTATAGCAAAAGCACATGAAAAGATTTGATGTTAGTGTTTTTGTAAAGTAACCAACTCAGACATTATGGAAGTTGCATCTTATAAATATGTCTCAATTTGTGTTGCTTCTTCACGGAGTCCTCTTTTATAGTTCCTTAACTATAGCCCTCGATGCAAGCTGTATAAATGTGCAGTATCTTAATGAGTTATATTATCAGGCCCCACTGTCTCTCTTTTATAGTTCCTCTTTTATACTCCACTGTACACTTGTCTCAATTCAAGTTGATCTTTTTATCAGGCTCTCTCTTCAGGTAAAGGTGCTACAAATTGCACCATAAAAGCAACTCCATAGTTGGGGCAAATGTTACAACGTATTTAGGTCGTCCATGGGGTAATATCTCTAGGTAAAGTTACATATACCACTTGATAGATCAAATAAGATTGAGGTAGAGCCCTCATACTTTGGTGTGCCAAGATTGCACATATTATTTTATTGTAGTTTCCAGGCCATATTGTGTGACTATTAAATCTGTTGGCCTTCTCACCACATAAAACTGTTAATCAAATGGATGTGGTAGTCAACCTTGTCGTTGCAAGTTATTTCCCCTGCACAATTATAAATCTGGTTATTCAAGAGAACACTATATAGTAAAGATTAATTTATGTACAAGCATTTAAGCTCATAATTATCAGCAGTAATCTAATAGAGGTAGCAAAATCAGCTCAGTATTATGTAATTCGCTCAAATTTAGACGGGTTAGGTTATGTTATGACCTATTTAACCATCACATAGTTTGTCTCGGAGAACAATGCTATAAAAAAGAATTAATTTCCTCACGTAAAGAACAGATTTCGCAATAAGGCAATGACCAATTTAAAATATAGAGACTTTGTATGACCATACAAGAACATTGTGAGGAACCAATTTTCTGTTATGCATATCTGAATCTTTGAATAATTATGTAGTAGTAAACACGATTAACAAGCAAGAATTGAGAATTATAGCTTTTATTGAAAACAGATTCGGCTTAGAAACATGAACAGAACTCTTTTCAACTTGATTTCTGAGGTAAATTCTACCATTTTTATCATTTAATTTGTGCAAAATCAACATTAAAACAGTTTTATAATCTGTTGAAACAATTTCACTTGATTAAACAAAAAGATCTAACCTGCTATCCTTAGAATCACAGGCACAAAACAACCTCTTTTCTAAATAAAAAGGCAGAAAGAAAAAAACTACAAAATTACAAAGCTAAAGAAGGACAGTATAATTGTAAACAAACATTTTAATTTTAAATAGTACATAATATTTATTAATTTTTAATATAACAAATCAATATCCAAAAAAATAATTTGCATAATTAAATCCTACATAATTAATATATGTATAATTAATAGCTGAATAATTAACCGCAGGGATAAAAGGGACTGTTCGTAACTCAAATAGTCATAATTCAAATTGTGGTAGGTAGTTAGTCATTATTGTGCAAATGGACTTTCCCTTTCCCTGTCTAGTGTCTAGTTGTCTAGAGAGGTAACAACTCACAACTCATATCTTTGTGAAGGGAAAAGTCGGCGAAACCTCCCATCCGCCACGTCAGAGTAGTTGTACCACAATCACTTTGTCACTTATCAATTTGCATGTACCCCTGGGGCTACTCACAACTCATATCTCGCAGTACACTTTTTAAAAAAAAGAAATCACCGGATATTCAATACATATTTATTTTGGTGAATTCAATAGATCGTTTATAAGGTTATAATTAACTATATGAATTTTCAATTTTTTAATCATGTTGATGTTATTTTAATTTGAGATTAGAAGCTCATTAGTAGTATTAGTTGATTGTAGATAGGCAGATAGCTAATAAACTTTAAATGCTGAAATTAATTTTATAAATAGTTAATTGTTTAGATAGAATGAACTGGTGAAAGTGTTGAAAATGTGAACGAGGAATACAGACCGAGGACAAAACATTTTCTTTGAGAAAGATATTTTGTAAATTAGAAAAATTAAGAATAAAATAATTAAACTACAACAACAATATATCCATTGCAATTCTACACAATGGGATTTGAAGAGCTTAAGATGTACACATATCTTACCTCTATATTTGAATTGCTTTTCAAACGGTTTTTTTGTTCAAAATAACTTTTAATATAGAAAGTATAAATACAAAAATATGCTTAAAAACTAAAAGTTGGATATCTTTAACTTACTTTTAAAAAGCCAATTCAAATTAATAAATAAATCAAAAAGTATTTGTTAAATAAGGCAATATACACACAATATACATGTGTATATTGCCTTATTGCCAATCTCGGATTCTGCCCAAAATAGGGTCTCTCGGTTTGGACATATTAGATTAGACAATGTAAGAATATTGTATATTAGAAAAATATATGTGTAGTATATTGTAATGTATTTGTTACCTAAATTAGGATTATACACTACCATAATTGTAGAGTTAGAATTATGGTAGAATAAGATTTTAGGAATAGAATAGGAATAGGATTCTCCTATTTTTGTAACTTGTATATTTACCTATTCAATTAATGAAAATAATCAAGGAGATTGTTTCTTTCATGGTATCAAGAGACTAGGTCTTTCAAAAAAAATTCTCTCTCAAATTTTGTTAATTCTCGGCCGAAACCCCCCCCCCCCTCGGGTTTTTCTCTTCCGAAATTAGTCTTCCGCTCTCAAAATCTCTCTTACTTTTCCCAAATTTCCCCTCATTCTTTGTTCTTTCAATATGTCTAAGAACAATTATCATCCTGCCCTTATGGTTTCTAACGTCAAGAACAATATATCTATTGTACTTGAGATGGAAAACGTCCAATATGCGACGTGGGTGGAATTGTTTAAAATTCACGCTATCTCCCATCAAGTTATTCATCACGTCATTCCTCCCGCTACACCTCTTCCCGCGGAGGATCCTCAGTTATGGATTACTCTTGATGCTACCGTTCTCCAGTGGATCTATTCCACTATTTCGGTTGACCTTCTACAGACGATTATTGAGCCGGATACCACGGCTATGGATGCCTGGAATAGATTGCGTGACATATTCCAAGATAACCAACATTCACGTGTCGTCACACTCGAGCAGGAATTCTCTCTAGTTTGCATGGAAGAATTTCCAAACGTCTCTGCATATTGCAAGAAACTAAAGGAGTTGGCGGATCAACTCCGTAATGTTGGCGCACCAGTAACAAATAATCGTCTGGTTCTACAATTGGTTGCCAGCCTTTCGGAGGCCTATAATGGTGTTGGAACTCTCCTTCGTCAAAGCAACCCTCTTCCCGCCTTTTATCAAGCCCGTTCCATGCTTACTTTGGAAGAAGCCGGTTTGGCTAAAAAGGCGGCAACCGGAGCAAGCCCTGTCGTCATGATGGCGTCCTCCCCAAGTTCTTCGGGTTTTGTTAATAATTCGGGCCAAAACCATAATCATGATAGCGGCAAGAATAATCGTAAGAATAATAACAAAAACCGCGGGGGCAAACGCGATGGTTCCGGTGGTCAGCAAGCAGGCAGTGGGCCCCGTCCAGTGAACAGTGGCCCACCACCCCCTGGTCCCAGTAGTGGGCCCCATGGCAGTGGGGCAGTGGGCCGTGGGCGGCCGCCACCTACCTTCCAAAGAAATTCCACGGCTAGTGGGTTGGCGACGCTTCAGGCCCAGCGGCGCCCGATTCAGCGGCTACGGCCAGTCGGCCCCATCCTGGAATACTTGGGCCCAGACCTCCGCAAGCCCATCACACAGGAGGCCCTACTCAAACAGATATCGAGGCTGCGATGCACACATTGGGTTTGATGAAATCAGACCTTCATCAAACCCAAATTGGTATATGGACACCGGTGCCACTACTCACATGACTTTCGATTCAGGTACTCTCTCATTTTATTCCAATTTGAGCAACCCTCGGGGTATAATTGTTGGTAATGACAACTCTATTTCAATTCAGGGTTATGGTCAGAAAACGTTGTCTCCCCCCCCCCCATCCACCCCTTATCTTGAAAAATACTTTACATGCCCCCAAATTGATTAAAAATTTAGTGTCTATCCGAAAGTTCACCACTGACAATTCAGTTTCTGTTGAATTTGATCCGTTTGGTTTCTCTGTGAAGGATTTCAAGACGGGGAGTCATCTCATGAGGTGTGATAGTAGGGGGATCTGTATCTTATCATGCCCGGTTTCAGTCCATCGAGTCAAGCCTTGCCGTTAGCTTTTGCAGCCATTTCTCCGTCCTTGTGGCATGCTCGTCTTGGTCATCTGGGCTCTTCTATTTTATCAGTTTTAGATAAAAATAGCTTTATTTCTTGTAAGGGTACGAGTCGTACTCCACTTTGTCAATCTTGTTTATTAGGAAAAATTGTTAAGTTACCATTTGTAGACTCCAATTCTCATACTTCAATGTCATTTGATATTATTCATAGTGACCTATGGACGTCTCCTGTTCTTAGTTCGTTGGGTCATCGATATTATGTTCTCTTTTTAGACGATTATTCTAAATTTTTGTGGACGTTTCCAATTGCGAATAAATCACAAGTGTATTCCGTCTTTATCAAATTTAGAGCGTTCCTTCGTACCCAATTCGAAAGAGAAATAAAAAATATTCAATGTGATAATGGGAAAGAGTATGACAATAGGGAGTTTCGGGAGTTCTGTGTTAACAATGGGATCAATTTTCATTTTTCGTGTCCTCATACATCTTCACAAAATGGGAAGGCCGAACGCAAAATTCGTTCCATAAATAACATTGTCTGAACTCTCTTAATTCATGCTTTCATACCTCCATATTTTTGGCATCATGCTCTACAAATGGCCACATATCTACTTAACATAATTTCGTCCAAAGGTCTGACATATTCTTCTCCCCTCTACATCCTATGTAATAAGAACCCGTCTTATTCTCATCTTCGGGTTTTTGGATGCTTGTGTTATCCGTTGTTCCCATCCACCATGATTAACAAACTTCAGGCTCGGTCTACTCCGTGTGTATTTTTGGGCTACCCATCTAATCATCGTGGATACAAATGTTTTGATTTATCCTCCAAGAAAATCATAATTAATCGTCATGTCATTTTTTATGAAACCCAATTTCCTTTTATGAAAGTTCATACTCCCGAGCCTAGTTCGTATCATTTTTTGGATGACCAAATATCACCGTATATTATTCAGCATTTTTCGGACATCTCCCGCACCCAAAACCCTCCAGCGGGCCCACTGCCCGCTAGCCCCACTGGCACGTCTCGGTCGGTACTGCCCAGTAGTCACACTGGGCCAATTTTAGTTATTGGGCCGGTCCAGCCCATCACTGGAACTGGTCCAGTTCCAGTCTCAGTTTCCGTCGATGGGTCATTTTCCAGAATTGGGCCAGCAGTCCTTCCCGAGCTTAGAAAATTCCCAAAATCCGCCCACCTCTTCCTCGAGTCTTAGACCAGTCACTCGTAGTCAACGGGGTATTTTAAATCAAAACGATATTTTAATTTACATTCGAATGTCTCTAAATCCCCATTGCCCCGTAATCCTGTGTCTGCCTTAAACGACCCGAATTGGAAAGTTGCTATGACTGATGAATGTAATGCTCTTATTGATAATAAGATGTGGGAGTTGGTGCCCCGTCCCTCTGATATTAATATTATCAGGTCTATGTGGATTTTTACTCATAAGGAAAATTCGGATGGTTCTTTCGCTCGACATAAGGCACGGCTTGTGGGTGATGGTAAGACTCAGCAGGTTGGGATAGATTGTGGTGAGACGTTTAGTCCGGTGGTCAAGCCGGCTACCATTCGCGCTGTGCTCAGCTTGGCTTTTTCAAAGGCCTGGCCTATTCATCAGTTGGATGTCAAGAATGCTTTTCTACATGGTGATCTCAAGGAAATAATATATATGCATCAGCCGTTTGGGGTTCAGGGATCCTAACCGTCCTCATCATGTCTGTTTGTTGAAAAAGTCCTTATATGGGCTTAAGCAGTCTCCACGGGCGTGGTATACGAGGTTTGCTGACTATGTTTCGACACTTGGGTTCACTCACAGCAGGTCAGATAATTCCTTGTTCATCTACCGTCGTGGTTCGTCCTTGGCCTACATTCTGTTGTACGTGGATGATATCATTTTGACTGCCTCTTCCGATGCCTTACGCCAGTCTATCATGGCTATGCTCAGTTCTGAGTTTGCTATGAAAGACTTAGGGCCCTTGAGTTACTTTTTGGGGATTGCTGTCAAACGTCATTCAGGTGGTTTGTTTTTGTCTCAAAGAAAGTATGCGTCAGAGATCATCGAGAGGGCTGGAATGTCATCCTATAAGTCCACTTCCACTCCAGTTGATGCAAAACCCAAGCTTAGTGTCGCGGCAGGTGCAACATACGAGGACCCGACCCGCTATCGCAGTCTTGCAAGGGCCCTCCAGTATCTTACCTTTACCAGACCGGATATTATGTATGTTGTTCAATAGGTGTGTTTATTCATTCATGATCACAGAGTTGAGCACATGAATGCAATAAAACGCATCATTCGTTATATTCATGGGACACTGGACTATGGTTTGCACTTGTATCCTTCATCTACATCCACACTTGTCTCGTACACAGATGCGGATTGGGGTGGTTGCCCGGACACCAGACGGTCTACGTCAGGATATTGTATGTTCCTTGGCAACAACTTGGTCTCCTGGTCTGCAAAGCGTCAGACGACTCTATCCAGCTCAAGTGCAGAGGCAGAATATCGAGGGGTAGCTAATGTGGTCTCAAAATCATGTTGGTTACGTAATTTGCTTTTAGAGCTTCATTGACCCATTCAGAAGGCAACCTTAGTATATTGTGATAATGTTAGTGCCATTTACCTCTCAGGTAATCCGGTTCAGCACCAACGCACTAAGCATATCGAAATAGACATTCATTTTGTTCGTGAAAAGGTTGCTCGGGGCCAGGTACGCGTATGTCATGTCCCGTCAAGATATCAAGTTGCAGACATATTTACAAAGGGTCTTCCCTCGGTACTTTTTGAAGATTTTAGGGACAGTCTCAGCGTTCGAAGACCGCCCACTATGACTGCGGGGGTGTGTTAAATAAGGCAATATACACACAATATACATGTGTATATTGCCTTATTGCCAATCTCGGATTCTGCCCAAAATAGGGTCTCTCGGTTTGGACATATTAGATTAGACAACGTAAGAATATTGTATATTAGGAAAATATATGTGTAGTATATTGTAATGTGTTTGTTACCTAAATTAGGATTATACACTACCATAATTGTAGAGTTAAAATTATGGTAGAATAAGATTTTAGGAATATGATTCTCCTATTTTTATAACTTGTATATATATCTATTCAATTAATAAAAATAATTAAGGAAATTATTTCTTTCGATATTCATATAAGAATATCAATTTGAGGAACTTATAAACTTAATCAAATATCATTTAACAATTTAGATACAGTATTCAAATTAACTTGATTAAACGTTAAATCAAATTAAATAGAGTACACATATTCAAATGGATTTTATAAAGATATAAGGTGGGGTGGGTGGGTGGGGGTATCTGATGAATGAGTGATCGGAACAGCAATGCCGCGTCTTTCACTTTTTTTTTGGTCAGAGAAAATATGATTGGATAAATATCAAATCAGAAATTTTATCCACTTGCCTCGTTTTCTGCATTATCTCTTTTTTTCCTTTAAAGATATTTTATTTTCTCCTTTCTTAAATCTTCTTCCATTTTTTTCCCCTGAAACCAAAAATAGAAACTTTAGCCAAACATGATGAGAAGACAACAAGAAGATCATCAACAATCTAATAAGCTTCTCTATGAGCTTTCCACTTTAATTCTCAACATTCTCAAATCTCCAACAACTACGCCGTTCGAGTTTTCCGACCAGTCTCCGGTTATTCAACGCAGTACTACACACTCGCCGGTGCCGGTGAGGATGCCGATGCAGCAGATTACTCCGGCGGGTTTTGCTTCACTGCTTCTGGGTGTTTCTTTGGCTTTGATGCTATGTGGATCTGTAACGTTCTTTATTGGTTTTTTCATGATGCCATGGATTCTTGGATTTGTGATGGTTTTGTATCTAGCTGGAATTGTATCTACTTTGTCAATGGTTGGACGAGCTATTTTCTGTCCTATGCATTCTTCACAATCGCCCAGAAAAGATGTTCAATGTAAGTATTGTTGTTCTTTGTAAAGTTGCAACTTTAATAAATTTTTTTAGTTAATTATTTGGGAATTGTTATGATTGTTTCCCTTAGTTCTTTTGTTTATCTCCCACTTGTTTGCCCTTTTACTGGGGTATGATTATTACGAGCTCCCTTTTCATCTATTATGAATACTTCATTCATATCTTCAATTAGTTATTATGGTGTTGACTAGTTTTAGAATAGAGATACTGATCAAAAATACACATGAACTATCAATTTTTCTGGAATTTCTACCTAAAGTGTGCGGGTTTCCTACATGAACTATCATCAACTAATTATCAAAACACATCACAGTTATCAGTTATTCATTTTTCCTATCTGAACGACGAGGTAGGAAAAGTGAACAATTAATAGTTGAGTTATATTTTGATAAATATATGGAGATAGTTTAGGTAGGAATCTCACGAAAAAAGTGATAGTTGAGCTGTGTTTTTGATCATTAATACTTTAGAATATGAAATATACATGTACAGTTTAAGTTATAATTCAAACTATTACTTCCTTCATTTCAATTTGTTTGTCTTAGTTTGACTTTATACAGTGTTAAAGAAAGTATATAAAACTTTTGAATTTTGTGATTAAATTAAAGATATATATAATGTATCAAAATATCTTTTAATCTGTGGTGTTCAACATACCATGTGAGATGTTGAAATTAAAGAGTTGTCAAATTAGGAAAGAGATATTCTTTTTTAACATACTAAAAAGGATTAAGAGGGAGTATTGTTGTAGTTTAATGATTTAGCAGGTTGTTTACATTATTGTATAGATATCAGCTCATATAAGTCAAAACTCTTTTAATTATGAAAGCAGGTCTTCAATGTATAAGTTTGATGATTATATACTCGCTGACGCCAGGTATGCACTTGTACTAATCGATTCAAAATGGAAACTATATTAGATGGGTGAAAAAATTAGCTCAAATTCAAATGACCCGTCCAAGGTTTCATGAGTTTGGCAAGAGTAATTTTGACGATGGGTTGTTTGGGATAGCCCAAGTTGACTCATCATAAATCAACCGCCCAAATAAATTCATGATGATGCTCAAACTTTACCCATAAAAATGTTCAATCTTAACGATTGAAGTTCTACTTTAGACTAAAATTTTTGTTTATAAATAATTATTTTAAAAAAATCTTTATTATTTCGGAATAATAAAAATACACCAATACACTCCAACCACCACCACACTATCCATCCACCCTTCCCCTACCTTACACTAACCCCACCCAAGCATTGAACCACCCTCACATCTCTGCCCCTACCTTGCCTACTCCATACCACCCCTACCTTCCTACCACCCCTACCCACCTCTACCCCCACCTACCCCATCTACCCCCGCCTCCCGCCCTATCTCATTCTCAAATTTCTATTTTATATTTTTTTACTTTTATAAATAATTTATAAAAAATATGAAATTTTTTCTTATCTCCCCCATCATCAAATTTCTATTTCATATTTTTTTTACTTTTATAAAAAATATGAATTTTTTTCTTACCTCCCCTTACCGCCCTAACCCCCAACCTACCTCCTCCACCCTCACCCATTCTCAAATTTCTATTTCATATTTTTTATTATTTTTATAAAAAAATTATGAAAAATATAAATTTTTTTCTTACTCCCCCTACCCTCCTCCACCCCACCCCCACCCCATGCCGTACTTATTCTCAAATTTCTATTTCATATTGTTTTTACTTTTATAAAAAAAATTATAAAAAAATATGATTATTTTACCTCCTCCCCCTACCCCCCTCCACCCCCATGCTCTATCCCTATCCCCAAATTTCTATTTCATTTTTTTTTACTTTTATAAAAAAATTATTAAAAATATGAAATTTTTTTTACCCTCCCAACTCCCCTACCCTTCCACACCAGCCTCGAAGTTTTTATTTTATAAATTTATTTTACTTATATATAAAATTTTATTAAAAATGAGAATTTTTTCGTACATTTATCAACCACCCCCCACTACCCCTCCCTCCTACCCCACCTCTAAATTTTTTATTTTATATATTTATTTTACTTTTATAAACTTTTTATAAAAAATGAGAAAAAATTGCTTACCCCATCCCCATCCGAAATTTTTACTTTATATATTTATTTTACTTATATAAAATTTTTATAAAAAAATGAGAAACTTTTCTTACCCACTACTCAGCCCGCCCCACTACCCCTGCCCTCACACCCATTATTATTATATATTTATTTTGCTTTTATAAAAAATGGAAAAAAAATTTAAAATATTATTCTTATTTGACAAATAAAGATATGAAAAAATCAAATATCATACAAAATAAAATAACATCATAGAAGGAAAGTTTGAAATTTGTAATAGTAATGAGTCAAGTTGGGTTTTGACCCATCATTTAGCCCATCTTAGCCCATGTAAGCTTGGGCGGGTTGATCATTAGCTCGTATATTGATTCAGCCCATCTTAACCCGCTCTACTTCAACCCAAACGGCCCATCTGAGATCCCTAATTAGATGGTTGATGACTTGACTAATAATACCTTCAGATTGGCTAAAAAATGTTAAAATCTTACAAAGGCGCAGGGTACAGCCGGGGAGGGTTTGACAGGAATGATTGTTTACATGGAAATGGATGCAATAACTTTATTTCTTGAATGAATGAAAACTGGAAGGCTAGGTAACTCGGGTGAGTTCTATGGGACATATTTTCCAGGTGCTCTGATATTTCTTTTATTAAGAAGTAAGAACTCATAATTTGGATTTGCCACCTTTATTTATTTGTTTTCCTCATCTATTCGCATTGTACTTCACATTTGTGGACATTATTTCATTGTCTCTAAGGTGTCCTATGTTACTTCCTGCTACATATCTTATACAAATCGGCTTAATATGTCAAAAACCAACTCGCATCATTACTTTTGGTTACCTTCCAAGCTTGAGCATCGATTCGTACGGTTGGGGTTTTTCTGGATAGTTGCCAATTTTTTTCTCTGTGATTTCCAATATATAGCAACTGTTTGGCCTGGGTTTGTCATTTGCATATAGTTTTAAATTACCTGGTTTTTTGTATCTTGGTCAACCTGGCATCCATGTTTCTTAATCTTTCCAATATCAGAGTGAGTGGAAGTATAATGAAAGGGGATAGGGCTGTTTTTCACGTTGCTAAAGTTTGATTTACTATTTATCTTGAAAACAAATAAAGTTATTACTACAAAGTCTAACTGGACATAACAGAATTTTGACCGTCGAGAATGAAAAATTATTTATAATGTATTTTAAGGTAAATAGGAACTTATATCATTAGAGTTGTAGTTTATGATGATGAATTGATGATGGTGCATGTCAGCAATGAAATGGAGGAAAGGCATGCATAATGTTTAACTGCAATTTGTGGAAAACAGGAAACTTGCTTGTGAATCCACAAGTAGGGGAGGTTTTGCACACAGTTCTTGGCACCTTTAGTCGCAAATGTCAGCATGTTCATTCTACCTATTGAGAAGACAACCTAATTTTAAGCTTCTCATTGACAAGCTATGTACAAACAGTTCAATCAGTGTGTGAAATCAAGCAGTTGCGGGATATAGATATTACCAATTATTTATGTAGTTAAGATTTTCAACTTCTATCTATCTATTTAAATTTGTGAAGGGACTTTATTTCAACTCATTAGCGTCTACTCTTTAAGGAAAATAGTATGGCAAAAAATCAGCTTTGTTTGCTCCTCAGCTAAATTCAATCAGTCTAGCTGTATAAGTCTGCTGTTTTCGTTTTCCAAAATAGCGTAGAAACTTGGGGGTCGTGCTTCCCATTTGTTTTGTTTGCGTTCTTCTCCGGAGAGATTTATGTGGGATGTTGAGATGCTGATGTGGTGCAAGATGTAGTCCAGTTTTATGTGATACTTGATGTTTCATATCTCTGTTAAGTCGTTTATTTATAGTCTATATCCTTCTCCAGAATGATTGATGTTACATGTTGAGATGCTGATGTGGTGCAAGACGTATTCTCCAGTTTTATCACTTTATGTGATTATCCATGTTTCATATCTCTGTTGGCTTATTTTGTTTGTATTCTGTATTGCAGCCTGTAAAATATTGTGATACAATTTCGACATTTGTATCGAGACGCGACAAGAGTGAGGAGCATGGTTGAACTCTTTACTTGGTGCAGTTTCCTGCAATGAATGGATACAGGATCTATACATCACATGCTGGTCTTTATTACAGGAGGACAGCTTAATTAGGCATTTAAAAGTGAATATTTGATTAGCTACAACTTACAGTATATGAAAGATCAAAATGGACATGCCACGTTCTTTTATCCCAGTGCGCTATGTTGTATTTCTTGTGTCATTAGAGATGTAGAAACAATAGCTTGTTTTCACCCCCAAAGTGAGATTGCTGGAAATGAAGTATAAGCTTAATTACAGTATTTTAGCTGTGATTATTTCCCTGATATATGATCATTGCCAATGGAACAATATAAAGAATTATCTAACGCTGGCCAGTGGGCCGGGACGGCCCGACTCCGACCCCATCCCGCCCCACCCCGACCCCAATTAGTATAAATAAATAAAAAAAAATCGGCAGCGGGACTCGAATCGGGACGGGACAATGTCTCGTCCCGACCTGTCCCGAGCCCGCCCCAGGCCCGCCAATCCCGAGCCCGTCCCGAGCCCGCCCCGATCCTTTGCAAATATAACTGTTGCACCAACGGTCATTTTAGATTTTGGTCGTTGGGCAACGGCCATTTTTGGCCTCCCCACTCTCCCAACCCCCCCTACCCCCTTAATATTTATTTTTAACCCATAAGTTATTATATTTACACTTTAACCCAATTTTTCAACTATAAATAACTCATTTTCTCTTCATCTTTCTTACAAATCTTCCTACAATCTCTCTAAATCTCTCAATATATCTCTCTACAAGTCTACATTGTTTACTAAATATTCAATTTTATTTATTCATTTGGGAATTGGGAGTGAAGTTGGCAACTAGCTTGAGGATCTTCAATTGAGCAAAGTTTTAATTTTCAACCTCTCGATTGCACGTCGGCGTTTGGTACATTCGTTCCTTCATTAAATTATTATTGTCTGTTTATTTTATTTAGCGCACTTAATTTTATTATCTTTAATTATTTATTATCATAATTAAAATGGAAGGATTAAGAGGTATGTTTAATGGTAAGGGTAAGAGTGTTTCTTCTAGTAGGGGCAACCATGGCAATGTTACTTCTTCTAGTCATCCTATTCCTACACAGGATGATTTTATTGATACTGACCATTTTTCTACAATATCATTAGATTTAGATGAGGAGCTATTTTCTGGAACTCAAGAAGACTTTAATTTAGACGATGATCTAGATGATACACCCACTAATGTTGATGACAACCCACTAGTGCACCTTCAACTGAAATGTCTCTTATTCCCCCTAGTATGAGACGAGGTCCAACAAAACTACCATTAAAATCAGATGCATGGATATTTTTTGATAGGGACGTAGAGAATCAAGTAGCTAGATGTAAAATTTGTAAAAATGTTTTAAAATTTAAAACTGGAAAAGGTCACGGTGGGACGGGGGGTTTAATTAGACACGTAGTAAGTGCTCATCCAGCTAGGTATGCCCAATACCAGGCTTCAAAATCGGGTAAGCAAACGTCAGCTTCATCGAAACAAGGTTCACATATTGTCCCGGACCAAGTACAGGGTCAAATTAACCCAGGGCGGGGGGAATTGTAGGCCCTAAATACAATAAACATAGAGATATGGAAGCAATATCAAAATTAGTTGTTGTGGAGGGTTTGCCTTTTTCATTTTCTTCATCTCCCGGTTTTATTCATTACATTAGAGATATATATAATCCTGCTTTTAACGGTTTTCCTAGATCAACTGTCAAGAGAGATGTATTTAAATTCGCACATGAATATCAACAATATTTACGTTATTCATTATATCATTTTAATGACAAAGTATCTATCACGTCTGATATAGGTCGTAATACTAACGACCATGGTTATTTAACGGTAACTTGTCATTGGATAGATTATAAATGGTCTATGCAAAAACGTATCTTAGCGTATAGATATATAGATGATAGGCACACTGGTACTTTTATTGCAGAAAATATTTATCAAGTGTGCCATTATTATGGAATAACCGATAAAATTATGACTATTACATTAGATAACGCTTCTTCTAACAATTATGCTATTACAATTTTTAAAAATAGTTTAACTCCATCTTTTCCAGATCATTTTCATATAAAATGCGCGTGCCATATATATAACTTAATTGTAAAGGATGGTCTATCACTTTTTGAAGACATTCTTAGTAAAATACAATTTGCTATAAATTTTATTTTTAAAAGTAATAGAGTACAACGAAGAAAAGAATATAAAAAAACTTGTCACGATTGTGGACTATCTTATTGAAAAATTCCAGAAGAAGTATCCACTAGCTGTAATTCTTTATACAAGCAACTACTTGTTGCTTATGACTATAGAAAACCTATAACTTTATTTTTTAACTCTCATAATAAAAATCCAGCTGATATGATTGTAGATAGTGATTGGGTAAAAATTTCCGAACTTATTGTATTTTTAGAGAAATTTTTTCAAGCAACAAAGGAATTTTCGGTATATATTATCTTACTATTTCAACTATGTTGTTTTATATAACTCTAATTTTTTTATTACTTAGTGAATATATGAAAAAACCAGCTTATATGGCAGCTATTAAAAAAATGTTTATCAAAATAAAAAAATATTTTATTCCTATTCCCACTATTTATATTATTGGTGTTGTATTAAATCCGACTATTAAAATAGACGGTACTAAATCACTTATTGAAACTATTTACGATTGTATAGAAGTACTACCACATCCAAGTCCAAAAAATCTAAATCACCCACCACCTATTGAACAAACTAAAGAAGAAGTGTTGTCTAGTGTAGAAGACCAATGCAAAAAAATATATAGGTTTTACCAACAAGAAAATGCTAGTAATTTACCGGCTTCCATACCATCTTCTTCATCTTCAACACAACCTCACAAAAGACATGCTGTTTCTGCGGCTAGTATTGAAGGCCTCAGAAATAGAATGTGCGGCCGTACCGCTACTAACCACATTAGCGAGTTGGATATTTTTATTTTGCAGGGTTCTGTACCGTACAAAGAAGTTATCAATGAAGATGGACATGAAGACTTGCTGAAATACTGGAGGGGGAATGAGAAGGCCTTTCCGACACTTTCAATGATGGCCCGAGATGTTTTGAACATTCAAGCATCATCAACTGCGTCTGAAAGCGCTTTTTCTGCCGGCAAATATAAAATAAGAGACCACAGACATTCATTAGCCGGAGACAGCTTGAAAATTGCATTATTATTCAGAGATTGGATACGAGCGGAGCGGAGAAGGTGCGGTCAACCGGAGATCAACGAAGAAGAAGACGAAAACTACAACGAAATCTTATCCGAAGGTGGTGGAAACGACATGGATCAATTTGACCAACAAATACCAATTCCAACCGAAGAACCACAGGAAATTATCAAGCAATTAGAACGGGTTTTTTTGAGAATGTAATTTTTTTAATTGCAATTTTATTATGTAATTTGCAACTTTTGGACAACACCACAAAGTTGCAATTTAGACAATTGTATTTGTATTACAAAAAAATAATGTCTATTAAATAATATAAGAGGCACAAAAACAGTCTTGGGATGTTTTTATTACACTATCTTGTCTTGTTTATTGAGTTTTTTTTATACATATTCTATTAAAAAAAAAAAAACCTGCCGGAACCCGACCCGACCCGATTCCGATGGGATCGGGACGGGACTGGAGCAAGTCCCGCCAAACCCGACCCCGCCCCCTTCGCCCATCCCGCCCCGACCCTGCCAGACCCGAGCCCGGCCCGCCAGACCCGAGCCCGGCCCACTGGCCAGCTGTAGAATAATCTCCCTTGTTTCTCTTCATTTGTAAGCTCTGAATTTGAGAATTGACAAGCTTCTTTTGCATAATTTTTTAGCAAAAGCAACATGTACTATTGTGTATGTTCAGGTTTACGTTTTCTGAAGGAAGGGACTCCCTAACACTCTTTTCCCTGATAGACACATTTGGTAAATCTGTCTGAACATCAGATACATAAACCAAATTTGTGTACCTATATGCTCTGGTTATTGTTGTCTTTTACTGTTATAAATAATCCTGATCAGATTTAACAGCTACCTAACTATGCGTTAGGTTTCCATTAAAAGCATAGGAATGAATGATCATTTATGAAAGTTAAACATATAGGACGATTTCATCTGATCCAACAAATATCTTCTGTAATTTATAACGGTCTTTTGCGTTGTATCTTATTTATTTTCTGTAAAAAAATCATATTTAAAGGAGTATGTAAGATGGATCTTAAAACCAATCTCCCTGTTAAGTACTCCTATAAAGGAAAGCAAAAGGGATCGTATGCCTTGATCTTTCATTCGGTTCACCTCTATGCACTCCCCACTTTTACAGTTCTTAATGTACTTAAATACAAGTTTACCGGATACTTACGCTCAGATTTTACATATAAGACATGAGCTATTTGTTACCTAAGCAATTTAAGGGATTGGTGGCATGACTTGTTAGTTGTCACTTATGAAAAATAGAAGGCTCGAATACACATTACCGGTAGTACCATTGCATTACAACAATGAAATAAAAAACGCAACTTGTTCTAGCACATCCAATAAAATTGAAACAATTTAAATAAAAAAGTTACTATATCATTCAACCCCAAAGAAAATCCCAAGCACAACACAACAAACAAGATGGAATTAGTAAGAAAATTATTATCCAGTGTGGATGTGAACTCCGATAGCAATAAGGAAAATAGTAATGAGTCCAAAATAGAGGATTGTATGGACAAGTATGGAGAGGCCACTGGTCTGCATGTTCCCAAACTCCACTATTCTCTGCCTACCGGGCAACTGAAACAATAGCCCTGGACTCAATAGCACGAACAGCACCACTGCCATCAACACTGGCCCCCAGTCCGACATCTCTCTCTGCCCTCTTCTTTATCTGTATATATTGTCTTGTGTATGTGTGTGTACTCTGCCTATTTGTCTAAATTATCTTGTATATATATAGTTCGAATGACTAAGCTTTCTTTCATTTTTTTAACACAACAAGTATTGCATTAAGGAAGGAATCAAAACAAGTGATGATGGTGTCTAGATTTGTAGAGAGACAGTTTGATTCGCCACTTCGCAAGTCCATAGATCTATTTGTTTTTTCGTTTTACTTAAATTAATGGTAAGGGTAATTAATCACATACTCTACATTTTTATCTTTAGATGCAACTTGCAAGGTAAGTATATACTAGGGGTGGCCAGTGGGCCGGGGCGGGTCCCGGCAGGACGGGGGAAGGGTCGGAATCGAGTCTCCGGCGGGATAGGCGAATCTGGATTCGCTGGACAGATCGATGTCCCATCCCGTCCCATATCTCACCGGAAAAGGGGACGGGGCGGGGCGGGGTCGGGTCGGAATCGGGTTTTTGTTATTTTTTTTGGCACTTAATTTAAAAAATAATATATATATAAACACTTCAATAATTGAACAAGATAGTGTAATAAAAATATCCCAATGTTGTTTTTGTGTCTCTTATATTATTTAATAGAAATATAATTTTTTTGTAATACAATTTTAAAATTGCAACTTTGTGGTGTTGTTCAAAAGTTGCAAATCATATAGTAAAATTGCAATTAAAAAAATTACATAGTTAACCATACTTTTTCTAATTTCCTCACAATGTCTTGAGGATCTTCGGTTGGAATTGAAAGTTATTGGTCAAATTGTTCGACGTCGTTTCATGTTCCCTCGGACAAGATTTTGTTGTTGTTGTAGTCATCTTCTTCATTGATCTCCGGTTGATCACACCTTCTACGCTCCGCTCGAATCCAATCTCTGAATAGAATTGCAATCTCAAATGTGTCTCCAGCCAATGAATGTATGTGCTCTCCTATTTGAAATCTTTCCGCAGAAAAAACACTTTCAGACGCTGTTGATGACGCTTGAATGTTCAACACATCTCGGGCCATCTTTGCTAGTGTCGGAAATGTCTTCTCATTGTCCCTCCAGTATTTCAGCAAGTCTTCATGTC
Organism: Anisodus acutangulus; assembly: GCA_029783415.1. Classification (NCBI taxonomy): domain Eukaryota; kingdom Viridiplantae; phylum Streptophyta; class Magnoliopsida; order Solanales; family Solanaceae; genus Anisodus; species Anisodus acutangulus. The sequence continues at coordinate 23,389,622 of CM056490.1, read as the reverse complement.
CGTCATCATTGACAATTAATTCGTACGGTACAACACCCTGCAAAACATAAACATCAAATTCGCTAACTTGTGAAGAAGTTGAACCACTAAACATTTTATTTCTAAGGCCTTGAATACTAGCAACAAAAATCATATGTTTTTTATAAGGTTGCAGCGAAGTAGTAGAAGATGGTACAGAAGCCGGTTGATTATTTGCACTTTGTTGTTGGTAATACATATATACGTTTTTTGCATTCAGTGTGTATGCTAGACGTAACTTTTTCTTTAGTTGATTTGTGAGTTGGTTCTTCATTTGAGTCTGTTGGAAGTACTATATACAATCATAAATCGTTTCTACAAGTGTTTTACAACCGTCTACTTTAATAGCCGGATTTAATACATCACCAATAATATAAATAGTGGAATAGAAAAAAAGTTTTTTTTTAATTTTCTAAACATTTTTTCAATATCTGCCTTATAAGTTTTTTTTCCATATATTCATTAAGTTACAAAAATATTAGAGCTATATAAAATAACATAGTTGAAATAATAGGTTAATAAATACCGGAAAATTCTTTAGTAGCTTGAAAAAATTTCTCTAAAAATCCATTAAGTTCTGAAAAAAATTCCCAATCATTATCTACAAGCATAGCCCTTGAATTTTTATTATGGGTGTTAAATAATAAAGTTATAGGTTTTCTATAATCGTAAGCAACAATTAGTTGTTCATATAGAGAATTCCACTTAGTCGCTACTTCTTCAGGAGTTTTTCTATAAGGTAATCTACAATCGTGACAAGTATTTTTATACTCTTTACCTCTTTGTATTTTTTTACCTTTAAAAATAAAATTTATAGCAAATTATATTTTATCAAGAATGTTTTCAAAAAAATTTAGGCTATCCTTTACAACTAAGTTATAAATATGGCACGCACATCTTATATGAAAATGATCAGGAAAACATGAAGTTAATCCAACTTTTAAAAGTCTTATAGCATAATCATTAGAAGTAACATTATCTAATGTAATAGTCATAACATAATAATCACAAATTTCATTAATATTTTGTGCAATAAAACTTCCAGTGTACCTATCATCAATATATCTATATGCTAAAATACATTTTTGCATAGACCAATTATGATCTATTCAATGACATGTTACCGTTAAATAATCATTACTGTTAGTACTACGACTTATGTCAAAGTAATAGCCACTTTGCCATTAAAATGATAAGATGCATAACGTAAATATTGTTGATATTCACTTACAAATTTAAAAACAACTCTTCTAACAGGTGATCTAGGAAAACCATTAAAAACATGATTATATATTTCTCGAATGTAATGAATAAAATCAGGAGACGAAGGAAATGAAAAAGGCAAACCCCCCACCGCAACTAATTTGACCATATTTTTCCTATCTTTGTTTTTATCATATTTAGGACCAAAAATTTCCCCCGTCGTTGGGTTAATTTGATCCTGTACTCGGTCGGGGACACTATGTGAACCTTGTCCCGACTCAGCTGGCACACCAGATTTTTTAGCATGGTATTAATTCCACCTAGCTGTGTGCTCGCCTTGTACATGTCTCAATAAACCTCCCGTCCCACCTTAACCTTTTCCGATTTTAAATTTATAAATATTCTTACAAATTTTACATCTAACTACTTGATTCTTTTGGTCCCTATCAAAAAAATCTCATGCAACTGATTTTAATTTTCGTTGTGTGGGACCTCGACTCATACTAGGGGGAATAGGAGGTGTTCCAGTTTCAGTTTGAGGCTGAGACTCAATCTGAGGTTGAGGTGCACTAGTGGGTGTGTCATCTACATTATCGTTAATATAAAAGTCTGGTTCAGATGCAGAATATACTTCATCATCTAATGATATATCATTAAAAAAAGCAGTTTCATCTATATGGGTGAAATCAATCAAATCATCGGGCTAGGAATAGGATTACTAGAAGAAGTACCCTTACCCTTGTTACCCCTACTAGAAGAAGCACCCTTACCCTTAATCATACGTTCAAAACGTTCTATTATATATGCAAATAATAATTAAAGTAAATAAAATTTAGTGTGATAATTAAAATAAGTAACAATAATAATTTAAAGAAGGAACGACGGTACCAAACGCCGACATAATGTCGACGTGTAATTGAAGTTGAAAATTGAAACTTTGCTCGATGGATGATCCTCAAGCTAGTTGCCAACTTCCCTCCCAATTTTTGAACTTTGATATAAATGAGCAAAAAAAATATAATATTTAGTAGGCAATGTAGAATTGTAGAGAGATAAATTGAAAGATGGTAGGAAGATTTGTGAGAAAAATGAAGAGGAAAATGAGGTATTTATAGTTGAGAAATAGGGTTAAAGTGTAAATATATTAACTTATGGGTTAAAAATAAATATTAAGGGGGTAGAGGGTTTATGGTGTGGGGGGGTGGGGGCAAAAATGGCTGTTATAGCCGTTGCACAACGACCAAAATCGAAATTTGACCGTTATTGCCATAACTATTTTTGCAAAGGGGGAGGAGGGCTGGCGGGGCGGGACGGGGTAGGATTGGGGCGGGTCGGATCGGGATCGGGACCGGCGAGAAAAGCCCATATCCCGTCCCGAGTTCGAACCCCGACATAGATTTTTTTTGGGGGATCAGAGCGGGTATCGGGATGAGATCGGGCCGACCCGACCCGCTGGACAACCCTAGTATATACTCAAAGGAAGCATAATGGAAATACAAGATTCATATTTATACGTCGGCATTTTTACAATGTTATTGGCCCTTTGATGTGTGGTGCTTCTTGTTATGAATACACTTGAAATTGTGGTGCTCATTTAGTACTTCTACAACTCTCTAAAAAACTTGCAGCTAAACAAGTGGTTGCGAGGAGCTTCTAAAAAGTATTGCTGTAACTTTTTGAAGAGGCTTGTAACAAGTAGTTTATGCAGACAATTTGCAAGCGTTTGACATCCTCTTTAAAAGACTAATCAAATAAATATCTTACAAATAGCTAGTTTCATGAAAAGCCTATTAGAATAACTTTTTTCTTTTATAAATAAAAAGCTAAATTAATTCATTTTGCACATCAATCTTACGAGAAATAAAATATCTCTCTCCAGATTCTTTCTCTACCATCTGTCGCCTCGTATTTTTACATAATAGTTCTATACTTTTATACTTGTTAGATATTGTGCAGTTTAGCCAGATGGAATTGTTTGCTAAATACACCATACGATGAGTGGATTACTTTTTCTGATATACTTCATGAATTCCTTGTTCATATTTTAATGTCCACATTATTGGTCTCCCACTCTTAACTGAGACTCATGTTTATAATTTCTAGCTAGTTAATTTATTATCTTATAAACTATTTTGGATCGAAACAAGTTGTTATTATGTACAGTAGTAATGAAATGTGATTTGAGTAATATATTACGTATCATTGTTAAGAGTCCCACATCGGATATGGATGGACAATCCTCACCCTACAATCTAGCTTTTGGGATTGAGTTAGACTCAAGATCCATTCTTTACATGGTATCAGAGTCAGACTCATTCCGATTCTTTGTTCACCGATGTTAAACCCCCATATTATATTGTTCACGCTCCAGTTAACTAGGTCTGGTCGTGCGGGGGAGTGTTAGAAAGTCCCACATCGATAGTGGAATGGGTAATTGATATGAACTTGTGCAATCCTCCCCTCATAAGCTAGCTTTTGGAGTTGAGTTAGATTCAAAATTCATTCTTTACACTCATTTTATATGTATATTTTAAACTTCCCAAACGGCAAAAATGTTACGATTCAAATTGATGTGAATCATTTGTCACTTAAGAGATAGCTCAATCATGCATAATTGTTGGGTCCAGGGCTAAGGATAAGCAAGAATATATAAGAATAAAGCCGCAACAGCTAGAACAATTAAAACAGTTTCTGGATGTTGCCTTCAATGTTGTGTCAACATCAGAAGCAACATTGTGATAAAACAGTTATAAACCTTTGTAGAGTAAATGCAGGGGAAAAGTAAAGAGACACAAGGTTTATATTTTCAAGGGTATATATTAATATATCCCTTGGTGGTCAATGACCAAAGAATTGTATAAATTATATACAATTACAAATGAATTTCTTTTTACTAGATTGAACAATAAATGCGAAAAAGAAATTACAAACAAAAGTGAAGTCGCAGATGACTTCAACCTAAAGTTAAAAGATCTAAAAAGACAAATACAACATCTTCATTACAATTGCTTGAAATATAAGCTTGATCTAGAATCTGAGCAACAATAGTAATGTGAGACTAGATGTTGTTATACTACTTTAGGCTAAGTGTGTTGATCCAGTTCCTAAGGTGAATATCCGAGAGCTCTCTTGGTAATTCTTCTCGTTCAATTCTGGATATCTATACTCTGAAGCTCCCCTCTATTTATAGTGTGGAACTTCCCTTGAAATCCTCACTGGTTGGTTGCGGAGGCTGAGTAAAAGAAGGCTTCAACTTGGACCGGTTCTTGCTCCTTAAAAAGCTCAACGTTCTGGACTTGGTCTTCACGCTGCTTCCTCTCCAAGCTTTGACTATTTCTTTTACCACATTTGAAACACATCATCATTGTAAGCTTGCCTAGGTCATTTTTTACTCACAGTAACACAACCTGTTTTGGCTGGAAGAATAGGCAAAATCGTTACAGAGATGTTGTCAGGAATGTTGTCACAATATCGCAGGCAACATTCTTATTTTCATAAGATGTTGTCCTGAGCATTTACAGATGTTGTCACAATATCCATCCAACATCAACAATCTCCCCCTTTTTTCCTTTCTTCACAAAACTCCATACGAAACGAACATGACTAGGATACTGATTTCCGATGTTGTCCTTACATTCCAAAAATCAGTAGGATCAGTGCTATGCTCCCCCTTAACCTGCAGTATTAAATTCCAAGCAGTGTTGTATCGATGATTTGATTAGATAGGAGTTATGTTCTGTTAGTCGTGACTTACTTACAACAACTGCATAATCAGTCTACAATAACCATTCATAACAATTCACATCAGGCAAACATATATAAACAGCTTTAGAAAGCAGTCACAATGTCTGCAAGAACAGACCAAATATCCCAAAGTAAAATATTACAAACCAAAAAAATATTCCAAATGTCAGTATATCCAATATTCAAATAAACAGAGATTATCAGCACTCCATCCATCAGCATGATCATCCTTGACTAGAGTAATCGAGTCACAGTAGCTTCCAGCCGCTTTCTGTGATCGATCACTCTGTGCAGCACCATCTTCATCTCCATAGCATCAGAAGTAGTCAGCAATCATCATCTCAACTCCTCCCCCTACATCATTGGCCTACATCCTCATCAATAGCAGCTCCTCCTGTCTGTCCGCTTCCAGTAGCAACATCCTCTCCCCCTTTTTATGAAGAATGTAAGCCCACATAATAGTTCCTGGCTCGCACTAGGTCTTGAATTTTCCTGTCAAGTTCAGCAATGTGCTGTCGAAGCCAGTCTTTGGACATTGGGACCTTTCCTTGACCAATGTTGCCAGAAATGTCGGCAACATCCTTTGATGTGTCAGTGTCCCATTCATCTTTCTTCCAGGGCAGGTCAATAACCTTGTCCCTGCTGTTCACAACTGCTCGCTGTACTGAGTAGACCTCTAAGGCTGGACTCAGCTTTTCTCCTTTTGGAGTCTTAAAACCTTGGTTGAGCAGGATTTGAAAAATCAAGGAGGGGTATGGAAGGGCAAAATTGCTTTGTCTTTCTGCCAAGTTTGCAACATGGTTGAATATGAGGGTTCCTAAGTCAACTTTCTGATTCCTTCCAATCTTGAAAAGCAGTGATGCTTGATCAAGGGTCACTACTGTCTCGTTGAGGGAGGGTAGCCAGCTGTATATAGCAAGTTTGTGCAAAGTGGCAAATAAGGTAGTGAGTTTTGACACAAGACTGCGAGGAGCCCAAATAGTGATCAAATTCCCCGTAAGGTACTTGATCATCGAATTGAGTTCCTCCACAGTGGGGTTTGGTTGAGGTTCTCTTTCACTAACAATTATCCCAAGAGTGGAGTTGATGATATTAGGTGTAAAATTATATACCTTGTTGTATATGTACACTCTCCCAAATTTCTTTGAGGTTGTGTCTCTAACAGCAAGGGACAGATTAGCATAGAACACCCTAATCACCTTCTCACAATAAGGATTCTTACCAGATACAGAGCTTAAGATCTTTCGACTACTTAAGAAATCAACTAAACCATTTTTAGAGAATGAAGTTAGGTCAATCACATTCTCCCCTCTGACTCCTCTATTTCTAAACCAATTCCAGTTATTGGAGAATGATTTCATTTGAAACATGGAAGAGTAGGGAATTACCTCAGAATCTATTTCAGATTCTATGTTTTCTTGTTTGGATGAGGTGGCTGCAGGTGTTGCCTCGGATGTTGGGGCAACATAGTCTGGGTCCATTTTCTAGTTTGTTGCCTTTGATGTTGAGGTAATATTTTTATCAAAATTTCAGTATGTTCTGCGGACCCCTTTAGGAATGAAGTTCCGTAGAGGTATATCATCTGACATCTCTTCTTCTTCTTTTTCCTTCTCAGTTTCTGCTTGTGGAGTGGAAGTTGATGGAGTTCTGGAAGAACTGGGCACACTGAAATCGGTGTCAGTGTCACTGCTAGTGGTAGTATCAACAGGGAAAGTCAACTCTTTCCTGGATCTTTTGGCAGACTGGTTGTCACCGAATTGGTTTTCGAAAACCTTTTTTGACCTTTGCGTCGAAAATGTCGATTTTGACTGTCTTGAGGCAAGGTTTGAGAAATCAAATGTTGCATCAACATCGATTGGGTTTTCATTATCGCCTGGGTAGCTCACCTGTAATGGCTTATCTGAACCAAGCAGGATCATAGCCTGTGTGCAGTCCTCCTCGATCGGTTTCAAGTCATTGATGGAAGTATAATGCTTGTAAACCTTGTTGCTATTTGCTGGACTAGTCGACATTGGGGAATAATCTTTGGTGTTTGTGAATTTTGGGAAAATGGACATAGGGGGGGGGTTTGAAGGATTGAGCGTGTTTGAGAAGCTTTGGGTTTTGAAAAATGACGGTGGTGTTTGGGCTGCCATGATTTGATAAATTGGCTGATGTGACGATTCCAAGACAAAAATGGGAGGTTTCATTATGGCATAAAATATACTCACACTCAAACTCATTTTTCTTAAATTTAGATTGTATAGAAGAATAAGAACTCTTTACACACCTAAAATAAAGGATTTTCACAGCACATGACATCATTTAAAATTTAAATAAAAGCGGTCCTCCATAATTTTTTGGTTTTTTCGTTAAAGACAGAGACGTGTTAAATACCAAAACCAAGAATAAAATAAGATAAATCAGATTGATCAATGTACTGGAACACGATGTTGTTAACGATGTTGACAACATTTCAAGGTTAAACAAGCATTATGAGACTCCAAGGATTTTCTGATTTGGCAGATGATATTTCCGTATGTGTTCCTTATGAGACTGATCGCTGGACTAATGTAATATTTTACCATTGTCCTTAATCAACTTAGTTGAACACATACATATTGAAAAAAATATTGAGGAATTTTTAACCTTTTTAAAGCATGTGGTACTCCTATAGAATAGGAACGATACCAATCTTAGAGCTTTGCTCTTTTTGTATACATCCAAATCTTTCAGCAAAGACTTTGCCTTCTTATGATACTTTTAGAGTCATGCTTGAATCTTTTGAAAAAAATAGTGCAACATCACTACAACACTTATCATGTGTATTGACTCACTCAGTAAATGTTACCCAGAATGTTAGGATGACATTTCGGACAACATCTACCTAGTCTGTCTTATTTTAAAAAAAAATAGAGACCAAGAGATTTTTTCAAGCTAGAAAATCTCTCATGATCTAAAGGTTTGGTAAAAATGTCAGCCAGTTGAAAAAGAGTATCTACATGTTCGATTTGAACTAGCTGTTTTTCCACTAAGTCTCTTAAAAATGATGTCTTATGTCTATGTGCTTTGTACGTGAATGCTGTCGCGCCCGTTTTTCGACCTTGCTACGGGTCAGAGAGCGGAGCGCGGACGTGTCCGGTGATTCCTGGGTAAAAGGGTTGAGGAGTCGCCACCTAATTATTTTTACGGTGAATTAGGACACCTAAATATTTAAACTAAATGCTGCAATGTAACTCCAATTTTAAGGTCTGCGAAACTAGTGAGATTCTAGGTAAGGGTTCTTTATTATCCTAAAGGGAAGGGGTTAGGCATCCTTTAAGATCCGCTAACTTGCGGTTATCTGGTCAAACTCAGGTTAATATTATACTAAGAAAAATGCATGTTTATAATATACAAAGTTAAACAAAAGTTTTGTAAATATTTAATAAAAGAATGTATTTTTGTACAAGTATGCATTTGTACGGTATTTAAAGAGAAATACATGTAAAGTTGAAAAGCATGCATTTCTTAACAATTGATAGTAAAGACAATTTATTTATAATGCCAAAGAATTAAATCTTTTGGAAATCATTGAGTTGTAAATTAAAAGATAAACTTATTCGGTATGATTAATAAAGCAAATAAAAGATGACAAAAGTTGTTTTGAAAATCTTGAATACGCGTGACGAGCCTAAAATAAATAACTAGCGAAGAGTTTCTAAGTTTGAATTTAACCGAGCCTACAAATAAATAAGCTAGCGACGGGTTTCAAATCTTAAACTAACCTATGAATTAATCCTAAGTTTGCCTATTCTAAGCATTTCAATAATTACATAAGTGCGATAAATAATATTACAATACAAAAGCGGGATAAAAGCTGAATTTAAGAAAGAAATAAAATAAATAAACTCTGACGAATATTTGTCTTTATTTGCTTTAATCCCTGCAAGCTGTCAAGAACAAACGGTTAGAAACAGTTAAATACATATAACTTCATATCCGTATTCAAAACAATGAATATTTTTTATCACGGAGGGCTCAGACTTAAATTTTGAAAAGAACATTCCAATCACGTCGTGGCTGCAAACATATGACTAATGTGGTTTATTTTGATTGCCTCGCCTACTAAACGTGTTGGTCTCTCGGGTGAAATAGAAAAGATCACTATAATCACGTCGTGACTGCGAATATATAACTTGCTGGTTATTTTAGTCACCTCGCCTACTAAACATGTTGATCTTGGAAAAAGGTTTAAGCCTCATCATTGCCCAGAAGTTATATTTCCGTCTTTACAACTGTGGAGGCCTCAAAATCGACGGATATTTTTCATCGGCCAAGTGTCGTATCGTGTTCAAATCAGCAAAATTTTAAAACAAGGCAGCAAACAAGAAGGTGAAGCGAATCGTAAAGCGAGAAAAACGAGAGAGACAAATTACGAAAAAGGCGGTGTTTAGTTTTAAAATAGTAAAAATAGTAAAACCGTAATACGAAATCGAGAAGGAAGGGAAGATGGACGCAATATTAGTTTGAATCAATAAAACAACAAAGAGAATGCGGTATTAATTCCATCAATAACATAATAACAATGCCAAAAAACAGAAAGTAGCGACTAAACTATCCGACCCGAATTCTGAAATTTCAGAACCAAAAAAGGACTAAGAAGCATTTATAAAAAAAATAAACAGACCCGGATTATGAACGGTGACCCGAATGAAATCAGAAATTCAGATTTTTTGATAACCAAAGAATGATATGAAAACGCAAAAATCTGGGAATTTATCCGAATCGGGTCGACCCGACCTGCCAAACCGACCTGACCGAATCGGATTTTTCAACCCGGATCGATTTCTTTCCAAATTTCAGATAACCAACAACAAGATATAAAAATACAAAATCTAAAAATTATCCGAAACCGGGTCGACCGACCCGGAACAATGACCGACCCGACCCGGGATCCGATTTTTTTCAACCCGGATCGATTTCCTTCCAAATTTCAGATAACCAACAACCAGATATAAAAAAAAATGGAAATTATCCGAACCCGGTCGACCCGACCCGGAACAGTACCGACCCGACCCGGAATTCGAAAACAGTGAAAAAATAGCAGAATTTCAGATTATTCACTACCAAAATCCCAATAATTTTAACTTATATTTTCAGACTCTTTAAGATGATGAACAACACAAAAAAAAAACAATACCAACCTTAGGAGAATCTTAGATTTTAAATTTCGGATTTCAACACTTGAATTCGATTTTCGGACCTCCAAATATTTAGATTATCGACCTCCAAAATTCAGATTTTCCCCCTCCCAAAAATGAAGAACAAGGGGGATATTTATAGGTTGATTTCCCCCCCAAGAACGAGTTTGAAATTTGAATTAAAGGCAAAAAAAAAATCTGAATTTTGGGGCGTGTTCTTGGGGCATGTGTTGCAGAAAGGTGATGGGGTAGATTGGTGGTGTCAGGCGGCGGTGTGGGGACTGGTGGTGTCAGGCGTAGGGGTGTAGGGTGGCGGCGTAGGTGTGGCAGGGGGTAGGGTGCGGCGGTTGAAGGGTTTTTAGGTTTAGGTTTTCTTTTTTTTTGTTTTTGGTTTAGGGTTTTGGGGTTTAAAGGGGTTGGGAAGATGGGTGATGGGTTATGGGCGACGGGTTGGGCGATTTGGGTTTGTATCGGTTGGGCTTGGGAGATTTGGTTTGAGGGTAAAGGGAAATGAGGGAAAGGGAATTGGGCTTAGGTGTTTTAATTTTGTGGGTTGGGGTATAAGGAAATAAAGGGGAAGGGAATAAGGGTTTGTTGGGCTTAGGAGTTTGGGGTTTTCGGGTGGGCCGAAATAAGGGAAGAGGGAGTTGAATTGTTTTGGGTTGAGTAGGATTAAATGGGTGATGGGTTGGGCTTTGGTGAAATGGGTTTTAGTTTGGGTAGAAATTTGTTTTGGGTTGGGAAATGAAATGGGTTATAAATTGTTTTGGGTTTAAAAAAATAAAAAAGGGGTTTAACATTAAAATATTATTTTTGTTTTGTAAAAGATGTGAATTATTTAAAATAACATAAGGATGTGATAATAATAAAATATAATATTTAAGTAAATGTTTAATGCTTAATAAAAAATGGAAATGCGATGCAATTTTGCGAGAATAAAATAACATTGAATTTTTGGATAAAACTTATGATTATGATAAAAAATGCAAATGATAGTAAAAAATGCGAATAATAATAATAATAAGAGAATAATAATATATATAAATATATATACGCATGTATGTATATAGATTAAAATTGTTTTGAGGTGTTAAAAATATTTAAAATTGCAAATAAATTGGAAAAGACGGGACAAAAATGGGTGTCAACAAATGCTGAACGGGATTTTTGGAAATATTAATAGCACTCAGATTATCACAGTACACAATCATGGAGTTATTAGATATGTCATAGTCATCTAGCATATGTCGTAACCAGATCAGTTGAGCATAACAAATTCCGGCTGCCACATATTCAGATTCGGCAGTCGAGAATGATACACAATTTTGTTTACGACTGTATCATGAGACTAGATTATTGCCAAGATAGAAACAGCCACCACTAGTGCTTTTCCTATCTTCTACATCACTGGCCCAATCCGAGTCACTATATCCTATTAGATTAGGATTAGTGTCTTTGGAGTACCAAATTCCCAAGTCACTTGTACCGGCAACATATCGAATGATACGTTTAACATCATTAAAATGAGATACCTTGGGACTGGCTTGAAACCTGGCGCAAACACATACGCTAAACATGATATCGGGGTGACTGGCAGTGAGGTATAAAAGGCTACCTAACATAGATCGGTACAATGTTGGGTCAACATCTTGTCCAACATCGTCTTTACATACCTGTTGCGTAGTGCCCATTGGAGTCTTCATGTGTTTAGCATTTTCCAGACCAAATCATCTAACAAGATTTTTGGCATACTTGCTTTGAGATACAAATATCCCATCTTCATCCTGTTTAATCTGCAAGCCTAAGAAAAATGTTAGTTCTCCAATCATGCTCATCTCAAATGTTGTCGACATTGCTTCGACAAACGACTTCAAGAGTGATTCTGTAGTCGAACCAAAAACAATATCATCAACATAGATTTGAGCTATTATTACATCTACACCGTGTCTTTTAATGAATAATATTCTGTCAGCTTCTCTACGGGTAAAACCAAACTCAACAAGGAAGTTAGTTAGACGATCATACCATGCACGTGGTGCTTGTTTTAGTCAATACAAAGCTTTCTTGAGCTTGTACATATGATGTGGATGGTGAGGATCCTCAAATTCCTTTGGTTGTTCAACATATACTTCTTTATCCAAGTATCCATTGAGGAAGGCACCTTTAACGTTCATTTGGTGCAAGATAATCTTTAGATAGCAAGCAATATCAAGAAACAATCTTATTGACTCAATTCTAGCCACATGAACGAAGGTCTCGAAATAGTCGATACCTTCTACTTGTGTCTATCCTTGAACAACAAGTCGAGCTTTATTCCTAACAATCTTCCCTAACTCATCTGATTTGTTTTTGAATATCCATTTGGTCCTAATAATATTTGTGTTGTTAAGTCGTGGTAGGTTCCAAAGTAGATGTAAGACAAGAAAGACTTACCTGTTGATATATGGTGGACACGCACACATACCTTACCATTTCTCAGTAATTCACTGGCTCTTTCCATCTTGTATGCCTCTTCTAAAAAACTCCCCCTATCACCTGGTCGGGTGGATGGTTCATTCTAATCCTCGATGGAGGGTCTCTTCTCACTTGATCGTTCAGTTCAGTAGCAGACTCCTCCTCGACTTCGTCCCCTGTGTTCTCTCTTTGAGGTTCAGATGTTTCTTCTGATGTCGGGACAACATCTGTTTCTTCAGTGGGTTGCTCCTCTTCAACTACAACCACAATGTTGTTTTCTGGAGATCTACCAGATATATCCAGCAGGTCATCAAAAATAACATTGACTGACTCTTGTATGGTCTTTGTCCGAAGATTGTATATTCGGTAAGCATGACTATTCTGTGAGTAGCCAACGAATATTCCCTTGTTACTCTTAGAGTCAAATTTAGCCAGTTGATCCATGTCATTTAGAATATAGCACACACACCCAAAGACATGAAAGTACCGCAATGTAGGTTTCTTTTCATTTAACAGTTCATAGGGTGTCATCTTGGTCCCTGGCCTTAAATAGATTCTATTAGTTATGTGACATGCCGTGTTCAAGGCTTCTGCCCAAAACCTCTTTGATAATTGCTTAGAACTTAACATAACTCTAACCATTTTTTGTAAAGTTCTGTTCTTTCTCTCGGCAACCCCATTTTTGTGTGGTGTTTTTGGTGCTAAAAATTCATGGAATATGCCTTTCTTTTCACAAAAATTTGCAAAGGTTTGATTTTCAAACTCCTTTCCATGATCAGATCTAATTCTGAAAATCGAAGAACAAAACAAATTTTTAATCCTAGAGTAAAGTGTTCTAAACATCTCAAAGGTTTGTGATTTTTCCTTTAAAAAATAGATCCAAGTAAATCTGGAAAAATTATCTACTATCACATAAGAATATCTCATCCCTCCTAGGCTATCTACCTCGATTGGACCCATAAGATCCATATGCATTAATTGAAAATAATGAGACGTACCTAAATGTTATCCTTCACATTGGACAACATTATGAGAGACTCGGGTCTGCTTTCATTTCAAACAATCTTCGCACTGTGTTTTATCTTTTGGATCCAGTCTGGGAATGCATCTGACAGCTTCAAATGAGATCACCTTCTCCAAGGTGCCGTAGTTGACATGTCCCAACTTTTGATGCCAAAGTGTCAAGTCACCTACCTTTGCGGAGTTGCAAAACTCTTGTCTACCGACTAAATAGCAATTAGCTCCAGTTTGGGTTCATGACATGACACATTTATCTGCAGAATCTGTAACCTTGCATCCAAGCTTGTTGAATTTCACCTCGAGATCATCATCACATAGTTAGCTTATGCTAAGAAGATTAGCAACCAAATCTTCTACATGAAGAACATTTTTCAAGGCTGGTACGTCTGGAACATTAAGAGTTCCTTTACCAATTATCTTGCTCGTGCTTCCTCCTGCAAAGGTCACGTATCCTCTATTGAATGCTCCATACTCCTTCAATAGACTTTTGGTACCTGTCATATGACGTGAGCAACCACTATCGAAGTACCAAGAACCTGTAATGTTAGTACGCAAATCAGTTATGCACACATTACATTTCAAATTCAGTTTGGGTACCCATTTTTTTTCCTTCCTTCTGCTTTCAGGCTGGTTGCTTTGAATGTTGTCAGATGTTGGGCAACATTGCTGACGATATTTTAGTCAATATTCTGAGTGCAGAGTTTTAAAGTTTGTAGTAGTAGGGCATAAGATGTCCTGACTTTTTTTACAGAAGCTACATACAAACTTCGATCCAATGTTAGTGATCTGAGAATTACTCGGATTTTCTTTGACAAATTTTATCCTCTCAGTTTGATTATGGATTCTGGAAGTGTTTGTTTTCCTAGGAGATTGGTACCCAAGCCCAGCCCTTGTAGGTTTATTGAAGTTCAATATTTCATCCAGTTTGGAGGTTCCCATGTTGAGCCTTTGAAAGGTGGTCTCAGCTACGTTCAATCGTGCATGAATCCTACCAAGCTCTAGGTCCTTCTTGGTAAGTGCCACCTCTAATCGGTTGATTGTGCCTTTTAAATTGCTATTCTCAAGAGCCAATAATTTTGCTTTTGAGTCTAGTTGCTCAGATTCAGTGATTAAGGCTTTACAAAGATTTTGTAGTTCCTTTATCACATCGTCTTTGGAGTCAACTAGATTTAAATTTACAGCCTCAGATGAAGAATTAAATCCACTAAACAATTTACATCAGAATAGTCAAAGTATACATACCTCTCTGATGTTGAAGACATTCCAAATGCTGAGTCTGATGTTGTTCCTGATGTTGTCACAACATTGTAAACAACATCTTCATCATCGGACAGTGTGTGTTCGAACATGGCTGCCAGCATTGCCTGTGGTTCTTCTTCTTGATCTTCTTCCTCTTCTTCGTTCTCATCATCACTGAGAGTTACCCACATAACCTTACCAATTTTTCTAAGGGTGTTTGCACACTCATTAGCGTAGTGTCTCCAACCCGAGCATGCATGACACTGCACTCCCTCGAGTTGTTTGAGATTGAAATTGGTAGTTTCGGAGTTAGATTTCCTCAGTATATTGTGATTTCTTTGCTCAGAAGGTGACCTATTCAGCTGTTTATTGAAGAGTGGGTTTTCATGTTTTTTGTATTTGACTTTATTGTGATCATTGTTGATCTTTCTCACCATTGAATTGAATCAACGAGTAAGTAAGGCAACATTTGCATCATTTCCCAGTTCCTCCATGTTTTCTTCCTCATTTTCCAATTCAGTTTCCGAGGTTTGTCCTTGGAGTGCCAAAGTCTTGTCTTTATACAGATCTCTTTGGCTCTTCATGTTCATCTCATATGTTTGAAAAATGCTCATCAAGGCATGTAGATCCATAGTAGCAAGATTATGAGCCTCTTCAATAGCACAAATCTTAGTATTAAATCTTTCAGAAAGAGATCTGAGAGCTTTATCCACAAGTTGTGTGTTGGTTAAAGGAGAACCAAGCACTTGACACTGATTAGCAATGTCAATTAACTTTTCAAACTAGGATTTTATGTCTTCAGATTCTTCCATCCTTAAGCGTTCGTATTGACTCAAAATCATGTGAAGCTTTGTACGTCATACACTCGAGGTACCTTCACAATGAGTTTGTAAGGTCTCCCAAGAGTCCTTGGCCGTAGTACAATTCTGGATGAGTTTAAACATATAGAGATCTACCCATCCAAATATTGCATTTAGGACCTTTTCATTAAAGCTCGCATTGTTGATCTCTTCCGCGGTCCATTCAAATTCGGGTTTGGTAAGTACATCACCATCCTCGTCTGCTGGGTACTTGGGAATCTCATAGCCTTCGAAAACTGATCTCCAAGCTCGAACATCAATGGATTTGATGTGCGAACGTAGTCGAATTTTCCAATAGAAATAGTTAGTTCCGTCAAGAATTGGAAGTCTACCAACGTTTTGTATAGCTGAGTCCATAGCCGTAATATTCAGAATCAAACACTTATTGTATCAAGTGTTGGCTCTGATACCACTTGTTGGGTCCGGGGCTACGGATAAGCAAGAATATGTAAGAATAAAACCGCAACAACTAGAACAATTAAAACAGTTTCTGGATGTTGCCTTCAATATTGTGTCAACATCAGAGGCAACATTGTGATAAAACAGTTATAAACTTTTGTAGAGTAAATGCAACAGAAAAGTAAAGAGACACAAGGTTTATATTTTCAAGGGTATATATTAATATATCCCTTGGTGGTCAATTACCAAAGAATTGTATAAATTATATACAATTACAAATGAATTTCTTTTTACAAGATTGAACAATAAATGCGAAAAAGAAATTACAAACAAAAGTGAAGTCGCAGATGACTTCAACCTAAAGTTAAAAGATCTAAAAAGACAAATACAACATCTTCATTACAATTGCTTGAAATATAAGCTTGATCTAGAATCTGGGCAGCAATAGTAATGTGGGACTAGATGTTGTTATACTACTTTAGGCTAAGTGTGTTGATCCAGTTCCTAAGGTGAATATCTGAGAGCTCTCTTGGTAATTCTTCTCGTTCAATTCTGGATATCGATACTCTGAAGCTCCCCTCTATTTATAGTGTGGAACTTCCCTTGAAATCCTCACTGGTTGGTTGCGGAGGCTGAGAAAAAGAAGGCTTCAACTTGGACCGGTTTTTGCTTCTTAAAAAGCTCAACGTTCTGGACTTGGTCTTCACGCTGCTTCCTCTCCAAGCTTTGACTGTTTCTTTTACCACATTTTAAACACAGCATCATTGTAAGCTTGCCTAGGACATTTTTTACTCACAGTAACACAACCTGTTTTGGCTGGAAGAATAGGCAAAATCGTTACAGAGATGTTGTCAGGAATGTTGTCATAACATCGCAGGCAACATTCTTATTTTCATAAGATGTTGTCCTGAGCATTTACAAATGTTGTCACAACATCCATCCAACATCAACAATAATTATATCGATAGTATCGCAAATTCACCATTTCAATTTAAAAAGGTCTCGTGGTTGCTAATTATTGTATTCAAAAGATAAAATCATACTTGCTTACCTAGAGAAAGATGTGTTGAGAATATAGTTAAATATTAAAAGTATGCTCTCTAATAGCATAAATTGTTAGATGAGATGTCACACAATTCAATATGGTATCAGAGCAGACAAATATCCTGGATCGAATCTCGCCGCCACTCATTATCGAAAAGAATTTTCAGATGCTTGACCGATAAAAAAGAACCAGGCCTACACATGAGATGACGTGCTAAAAATATAATTAAATATTAAAAATATGCACTTTCTAATAACTTAAACTTTTAGATGAGATTGTTACACTGTTCAACATATATAGAACTTCAATAGAACGTACGTTAGCATGATTTGTGTTTACAAGGAAGAAAATAGGAAAGCATTCGTGTAAGCAAATGATACAATTAATTATGTAAGTTTTTGAATTTAAGCATGGTCGTTAATTTAATACGTCTCAAATCGGTTCTTACAAAAAATTGAAATTGATATGTAAATGGGACGACAGCTAGCGGGATGCTGAAGCAAGCTCAAAAGTACGTGGCAGCATCATGTGAAAGGATAATGTTGCTGTGGTTGCTTGGGGAGTAAGCTACTGCCGGATTCGATTACGTTGAAATACTTGTAAAGTTTGGAGTTTTTTTCACTTTCTTATGCGTAGATTTGTGCTACTACGCACCTTTTATTTATTCTCCTTCCAATAATTTAAAAACACTAATTCTCCACTTTACCTGTGTCTTAAAAGAATAATCTTGGTGGAGGAAATGGTTGGAAGTGCTAGAAAGGTGACAAAAGTGATCAATTGCACGTTTTGCTCGAGATTTGAAATAATATGCATTCCTTCGTGGGATTTAAAACTTTGATACATTCATCCAAATGAGATACTTACAATGAAAGTATCGAACGGGGTATTTTATTTCTATATATATATATATATATATATATGCTTATTCCTTCTACTACCCCTTTTTGTAGGGAAATGGCTTAATTGCAAGCTTTAATTTCTTCTCCCCTTTTAAGCCCCTTCATTGTTAAAGAAATAAATCTCAAGTCTAACTCAATTTCAAAAATTAATTCTAAGAGAAGAGGATTATCCAAAATCATATAAATAGACACATTTGCCTTTCTACCACCAAAGTGGGATTCAACATCCCTGTGCACGCCTAGTAATAGACGATATTTGGAGCATGAATAATATAAAATGTGAATCCAATATAGGCTGAAACGAAAATTGGATGGGCTCGACTCTGATATCATATTGAATCAAATGGACTTTGAGTCTAACTCAATCCAAAATCTAGCTCAAGAAAAGATGATTACCCGAGAACGGGACAAATTTGCTCCCACAAACCAATGTGGGACTCAACATTCCTACATCAAAATTTGTCCCTTTCATAAAGTAGATAGGTTTATCCTCACTCAACCGGCTCAAGCTATTATGTGATTCTAAACATATGTCACCACAGAAGTTAATGAAACCCGTTCCAGCAGTAACATTATATTTGAAGTTGAGGATTATATTTAATTCATTTTTAAAAAAAAAAACGAAGACGAGGAACCGTAAACTGAAATAAGAAAATTTATTTGATAACATTTAATAACAGGATCTTTCCTAGATTACACTTATTTTATTCCTTAAATAATTAACTAATAACAATGTCTTCTTGGGATAGTAAAGGTAATATCGAAAGAATAATGAATGACTTTTTATATTTCTAAGGAGTAGTTGGATAAGTTAAGTGAGCAAAGCAAAAGCTTCTCATTCTGGAATTAACGAGGAATCTTTTTCTATAGTATAATATGTTGAAAATTTATTAATGTGTAATTAAGTTTATTTCATTATTTATGACTCGAACAATTGGGGCTCCGCACGTCGAAAACATCGTTTCCATACACGTGGTGCCAAGTATCGCAAATTTCATTAGTGAAAGAGATATTGGTACGTAACTGAGAGGTTTGAGACATAGAATGATGGACGGTTATTGGCCAAATGACAAGTATTCCACGTTGGTAAACGAAGGAAGAAGTGTAAGATGAAACGAGTCAAAAATCGCCGCGGAGCCGCGCGCAGCCCCGTCGGAGCCGAGGCGCCTCCCTGGCAGCGCCGCAATGCTAATTGGGTGTTCAGCCACGGGAGCCGCGACGCTAATTCGCAGAGCCGTGGCGCTTCAGAGACAGAATGCTGCGACGGGAAGATGAAAAGTTCTGACTTTTGGGCTGGTTTTGGAGAATTGAATCTCCATTATTTGGCACATGAATTCAACCATTATTTGGCTGAATGTAACCCCCCAATAAGTGTCATTACATGGCTATTGAAGGCCATTAGTTGGCTAGTTGAGGGGTCCTCTCTCTAGCAAGTTTACTATACTCAAAGTTCTTCAAGACTAACACTTGAGTTTCCTTTGCTCATTTGTTAAGTTGTTGTTGTATCTTGGGAGACTATTTCCCGACAACGTAAAAGGATATATACAGGGTAATCTTGTCTTAAAGACAAAGTGTCATCACTCAACTCAGCAAATCATAAGGAGTTTGTAACGTTCTTGATTCCAGTTTGTTGTAATCTTTAGTTTATCCTTTTCTAGCAATTTGTAATATTTACTTACTTCCCGTTTCCTGCAATTATTGTATCCCACAATTTTAAGACAAGATTTTTGTAAGTGCTTAGAAAGATGACTGTAAGAGAACAACTCACTTCTGATTCTGCTGCTGCTGCTACTCAAGGCAACCCCTCTGCCTTCCCCACTGCTCAAGGCACACCCAATGCCTTTCCGGTTGCTCAAGGATCATCCAACGTCTTTCCTGCTGCTCAAGGGAATGTTACAGTTCCTCCACCCACTGGATTCCACCATGAATGCCCAGAAAAGTTCATGGGCTCCAACTTCAAGAGATGGCAGCAGAAGATGTTGTTTTATTTGACTGTTATAGGAATGGCTTGTTTCCTAACAGAAGATCCTCCACAAGCTGGAGATGAAGTGGACCCTCAGCCTAATGAAACGGCTGAAGGGGGCTAAGGTATCCATGTCATTAATAGCATGAAGATGGTTCTTAATGCATGGAGTCATAGTGATTTCATGTGTAAGAACTATATTTTGAACTGCCAGTCAGACCCACTCTACATGGTGTATTGCACCGTAGGCACCGCCAAAGAGTTATGGAAAAAACTGTAGAAGAAGTACAATGCACAAGATGCTGGTACAAAGAAATTCATTGTTGGGAAATTCCTGAAATTTCAAATGGTGGATAGTAAAACTGTGATGTCCCAAGTACATGAATTCCAAATGATTCTACATCACCTGGATTTGAAAGGTATGAAACCAAATGAGCAGTTTTTGGTTGCATCACTGATTGGGAAGTTACCTCCCTCGTGGAATGAGTTTATGAGTTACTTAAAACTCAAGACAAAGGAAATGACATTTGAGGAACTTAGTATCAAACTCCAGATTCATAAAGATAATAAGAGGGCATTGCCTAAGGGAAAACAAACCGTTGAGGGAAAGGCAAATCTGGCTAATGCCAAAGGGAACCCAAGAAAGAAACACAAGTTTCAGAAAGACGGCAAGACCCAGACGACAGAGAAGTTCAAGGGGAACTGTCACCATTGTGGGAAACCTGGTCACATGATCAAGGATTGCCGCAAGCTCAAGACTGAGCAACAAGAGAAGGCCAAGGCCAAGGCCAAAGGCAAGGCTTAGGCTAACGCCGTCAAAGACAAGCTTCTGGATGACATGATTAAGGAGTTATCAGCAGTGGTGCTTGAAGCAAACCTTGTTGAGAATCCAATGAAGTGGTGGATGGACACAGGTGCTACCAGACACATCTGTTCCAATAGAGATGCATTCTCCACATATACACCAGTTACAAACAAGAAGTTGTTCATGTGTAACAACGCTTCCTCTGACGTGCTGGGGGTAGGAAAGGTAGTCCTCAAGATGACTTCTGAAAAGGAGCTCACTTTGAAGGAGGTGATGCATGTCCCTGAGATTAGGAGAAATTTAATTTCAGGTCATTTATTGGTTAATGCTGGTTTTAGGCTAGTATTTGAGTCCAATAAATTTGTAATCACCAAAAATGAAACTTTTGTGGGAAGAGGCTTCGTCTGTGAAGGCCTCTTCAAAGTTAACGTCATGTCTGTAATACGTGCAAGCAATAATATTAAAGCTTCTTCTTACTTGCTTGGGTCCTCTAATTTCTAGCATCATAGATTAGGACATGTTAACTATAAGTCAATCCAAAGGTTGGTTAAGTTGGAGTTGTTGTCTTCTATCGACGTAAACCCTCAACATAAGTGTGAGGTGTGCGTAGAGGCAAAACTCGCAAAGATTCCTTTTCGATCCGTCGAAAGGAATACCGCTCCTCTAGAAGTTATTCACACATATATATGTGATTTGAAGTTTGCACAAACTAGAGGGGGGGAACAAGTACTTTGTGATAACACAAGGTATTGTTACCTTTACTTGTTGAAAAGTAAAGATGAAGCCTTTGGAGCGTTCCAACGTTATAAAATAGAAGTTGAAAACCAACTAAGCATGCGGATTAAATCCATTCGTAGCGATAGAAAGGGAGAATATGTAGCGCCATTTAAGGGATATTATGCTGAATAGGGCATTGTTCATCAAACGACGGCCCCATACTCACCTCAGTCGAACGGTGTTGCTGAATGCAAGAACCGTACGTTGAAGGAAATGATGAATGCCTTACTCATCAATTCTGGTCTTTCCCAAAACATGTGGGGAGAAGCCGTCCTTATCGCTAATACGATTCTTAATAGAGTCCCACATAAGAGTAAGGAAAAAACTTCATATGAATCATGGAAGGAAAAGAAACCCACCTATAAATATTTAAAGGTGTGGGGTTGTTTGGCAAAGGTCGAAGTACCCAAGCCAAAGCAGGTCAAGATTGGGCCTAAGGCTGTAGATTGTATTTTTATTGGATATGCAAACAACAGTAGTGCTTATCGCTTCTTAGTGCATAAGTCAGATGTTCCAGATATCCACGGGGGTACAATCATGGAATCAAGGAATGCTCAATTATTTGAGGATACTTTTCCTAGAAAGGAAAAAGACATAACCTCTCGCAAACGAAGTTATGAACAAATCTCTCAGGAATCGAGAGTCGTTGACTTCCCGGATCTAGATGGTTCAGATCTAGTGGACTTTGAAGTGGCTGAATATCCGAAATCTAGTATTCCAGATTCTCAGAACTTGGAGACTCTAGGGATGGAACCAAGGCAAAGTAAAAGGGCCAGGAAGGATAAATCATTCGGTCCTGACTTTGTAGCTTATATGGTTGATGATGAACCAAGGACAATTGCTGAAGCATTGTCAACTCCAGAGGCACCGCTCTGGAAAGAAGCTATTGAGAGTGAAATAGGCTCCATACTGCATAACCATACTTGGGAGTTGGTTGATCTTCCTCCGGAAAATAAATCATTGGGTTGTAAATGGATACTCAAATGGAAGTATAAAACAGATGGGTTTATAGATAAGTACAAGGCCAGGTTGGTAGTCAAGGGCTATCGGCAGAAGGAAGGCCTTGACTATTTTGACACGTACTCCTCGGTGTCTAGGATGACGTCGATACAAGTATTCATTGCGATCGCAGCATTGCGTGACCTTGAGATACATCAAATGGATGTCAAGACTGCCTTCCTAAATGGTGATTTGGAAGAAGAAATTTATATGGAACAACCCGAGGGGATGTGGTTCCAGGGCAAGAGAATAAAGTCTGTCGACTTGTCAAATCTCTGTATGGGCTGAAACAGGCCCCGAAGCAATAGCACGAAAAATTTGATAGTACTCTACTATCGAAGGGTTTATCCATTAATGAGTGTGACAAATGTGTCTACACGAAAGGTAACTCTGACTCATTCGTCATGATATGTCTGTACGTAGATGACATGTTGATCACAGGGAGCAGTCCTAGCTTGATCCTAGAGACTAAAAACATGTTGAAACAATGCTTCGACATGAAGGATATGGGTATCACAGATGTCATCTTAGGGATAAAGATCTATAAAACGTCTGACGGATTGGTCTTATCTCAGTCTCACTACATCGAAGATTTGTTGAGAAAGTTTTTAGATGTTTGACAGTTCGCCTATGAAGTCACTACTGGATAGAAACCAAAAGCTTGATAAAAATTGTGGTACACCCATATGCTAGGAGCAATATGCACAGGTGATTGGGAGTTTGATGTACATACCAAACTGCACCCGACCTGATATTGCTTATGCAGTCAACAAGTTGGCTAGGTTTTCCCGTTAATCCGAATAATGATCATTGGAATGGAAGGCGTTTAATCGGGTACTGCGATACCTAAAATACACGCTAACTTACGGGTTGCATTATTTGAGATATCCAGCTGTACTAGAGGGGTACAGTGATGCAAACTGGATATCTGATATAGAGAACACCAAGTCCACCAGTGGGTATGTATTTACAATTGGTGGTGGGGCTGTGTCTTGGAAATCCTCTAAGCAAACTTGCATCGCCCGATCCACGATGGAATCGGAGTTTATCGCTTTAGAAAAAGCAGGAGAAGAAGATGAGTGGCTTCATGACTTCTTAGAGGATGTTCCTTGTTGGGACAAACCCGTACCTTCTGTAATGATCTATTGCAACAGTCAGTCGGCTCTAGGAAGGGCACGAAGTTCTATGTACAATGGCAACTCTCGTCATATTCGGCGGAGGCATAAGACTGTTAGGCAGCTGATCACCACGGATATAATATCCATTGATTACATAAAATCAAAGGATAACATAGCGGACCCATTGACAAAGGGCTTACCCAAAGATCAGATGTTCTGTCTGTCTAGGGGAATAGGCTTAAAACCCAAGCTATAAGGACCAATACGGTGGTAACCCAACCTTACTGACTGGAGATCCCAGAAATTAGGTTCAATGGAAAAACTAAGCTGTAAAAGTTAAGTTGAGCGCCTAGGTGGAAGCATGAGCACTTCGGATAATGATTTCTGTAAAGAAACATCAAATCCAAAGTCGTTCCCGCGATAGACATTAAGTGCTATCTGCAGTGTGGGTAAATGTTAAGTTTCCAAAACCTTTAATGATCCTCAACAGTTGAGGTTAGGTTTGGAGAAACTTTTAATGGTTCCTAACACTTGTAAAGTGGGGTATAGCAGGATACCTTGTGGCATAGCACATATTTAAGTGCGAGGACAAGCCACCTCAAATGAACGCACTTAAGAATCCAAGAAGTGTCCATGACCACAACGGACAAAACATTACGAAGAACAGAGTAAGAGAAGTTGTTGTGTTGGTACCGTTGACTTGGCTTACACTAAACCCTGACGGTTCAAGACATCACGTTCACTGCGCAGTAATTAAGTCCGATGGTATTCAACTATGGAAGGTTCAAAGCTGAAGCTACCTCTCCTGATGCAACATCAGTCCGCTAAAAGATTGCTGGAAAAGACACTATGTGAGTACGCCAAAATCTCTTTCAAGAGGGGATTGTTGGAAATTTACTAATGTGGAATTAAGTTTATCCCATTATTTATGACTTGAATAATTGGGGCCCCGCACGTCGGAAATATCATTTCCACACATGTGCACACGTAGTGCCAAGTATCGCAAATTTCATTAATAAAAGATATATTGGTACGGAAGTGAGAGGTTTGAGACATAAAATGATGGATGGTTATTGGCCAAATGAAAAGTATTCCACGTTGGTAAACGAAGGAAGAAGTGTAAGATGAAATATACGGGGCAATCTTGTCTTAAAGACAGAGTGTCATCACTTGACTCAGCAAATCACAAGGAGTTTGTAACGTTCTTGATTCCAGTTTGTTGTAATCTTTAGTTTATCCTTTCTAGCAATGTGTAATATTTACTTACTTCCCGTTTCCTTCCATTATTGTATCCCACATAATAATCAATCGTATTTAAAAAAAAATCTGAGACTATATTTTGAAAGAGATACTGTGTATTTGAAAAGCTGAAATAGTTGGAGAAATTATTAACAATAGTTCATCTTTGTACATATGACAACCGTGCATATTAAAACCAGGCATCTAAAAAAAGTTAGAAAACTGATAAAATTACCATCACCAATTAATTTAAATTCATTTAGTTATACTGTGTATAATAGAAATTAGCATGCATTGGCCAATTTATAGATACTGATATCCTCTTTCCTTTTGGTAGTTGACCTTATAAAATTTAGTTTGGTTTTGGGAACTCCAGGTATCCTCTTTCCTCTTGCCTATTTCTTTTTATTGATCCGGATAATTCATGTGTCAACCTTCTTTTATGTAAAACAAGAGGAAATTAATGGCATGCATTATTAAGCCTACAATGCTTGCTTACTGTATTCTCTTATTTATGAGACGTTAAGAAGATAATCCAAAACTGTGAAGCTTTTGCAATAAAAGTTGATTTAAACTACGACAGAATAAGAAGAAAACAAATTTCATGGGTGGGGTTTGCTTTAGGGAAAAGAAAATGAAAAAAATGTCAACATAAATGATAGGATGCCGGATATAAAGTCTGAGGCCATGAGTGGATATATAAGCCAGTGAAGCACGTTACATTATTGTAGAAATCTTATGGACACTAAGGTCTCCTTCAATCATATACCCAAATAAATTAACATGAGGCTCCACCTTAATTATTTTCCAGTACCATGCTTCTATTTCGTCATCACTGTCGGTACTCTATTGTACTTTATAAAGCAGTACGGGAAGTAATAACTACTACAAGTATTCAAAAGGATAAACAAATATTCAATATTCAGAAATTGAATCTTGTTGAACAAATAGGCCAATCTTCAAAACTGCCGCAAGCTTGTTGTGTCTTGAATCTTGATAACCTGAAATCAAGAAACAACTAAATCTGGATGGTTACAACGTTGTGTGTTGAGTCGAGGGATTGCCCTCTGTCCTTAAGACAAGATTGCCCCGTATATATGCTTTTACGTTAGCGGACAATAGTCTCCCAAGATAAAACAACACTTTAATCTCAACGCTACAAAGCCAATAGGTTGAGCCTGCCGAATAAAACAAATATGAATCGACTTGCTAAAGATATGGAAAAGGAAGGAAGAGTTTTTATCTACTCTTCTCGTTTTGTCTCTGTGTATATAGTGTGTCTCTGTTGTGTATATCTTGTGTATATGTGAGGGTTTGGTCACTTTTTCAGCCACTGTTTTGCTGAATTTCAGTCACTGTTTTGCACTGAATTTCAGTCACTGTTTTGCTGAATTTTCATTCACTATTTTGCCGAATTTCAGTCACTGATTTCGTGACTGTTTTTCTGCTTTTCCAGTGCTATATTGCTATCTGTTTTTCGTGTATTTTCAGTCACTGAATTGAGCCAAGAGAGACTCAATAAATAGCATGGAGGAGAGGCTGATCAACTGCCCAAACATGGTTGTTAATGGCCATTAGGAGGGATGTAAATGGCATGTTTAATGCCATTAGTGAGGCTGATTTATGAAGGAGACTGCTCAATTGCCCAAGTAATGGGTTGTTAATGGAGAGTTAATCAGCCAAGTAATGGCTGGTTAATGCTCCAAAATGCAGTCCAACGGTCCGTCACCCCAAAATTAACTTTTCAAAAACTCTGGGGACCAAACTATAAAATATTAAACTTCAGGGACCAAACATAAGAAACTTTAGGGATCAAACTGTACATCTGGCAAAGTTCTCTGGTCCAAAAAGATAATAACAGAAAGTTCCCACAGCCCACGACCCGTGACCCGTCACCCGAGACCGGACCGGACAGGAACTCGGCGGCGGCGGCGGCGCGCGTGTGGGCTTTAGCCTTGAACCCAAGCACATCTAGATCTTCCCTCCTTTAAACACACGGGATACCCCTTGGGTCCCAAACCCTTTACCACATTAGAGACTTATATAGAGAGCAATTCTTCTTATTCCCACCGATGTGGTAGATTTGTCCCACACCATATTTCCACGCCTCAAACACCTTACTTCGTGGACCAATATCTCTTTCATTTCTCAACAAAATTTGACGATTCTTGGCCCTACGGTCATCTACTCACTTCGTAGATCATGCATGTGCGAAGAGACAAGGTCTCTAATATGCAGAACACTAGTGTTTAATTCATCAAAGATGGGTGGACGCATCTCCCCGCCAAAGGCAAATTTCCAACAATCCCCTCTATGAAAGAGAGATTGTGGCACACACACAAGGTGCCTACATTTCAGCAATCTTTCAGCGAAAAGATATTGCATCAGGAGAGGTAGCTTTCGCTTTAAACCTTCCCTAGTTGAAACCATCGGACTTACTTACTACGCGGTGAACGCGATGTCTTGAACCGTTAGTGTTTAGTGTAAGCCATGACAATGATAACAACACAATAACTCTTCTTATTTGTTTTCATTCTTATGTTTTTGTCCGTTGTGGCCGTGGACACACTTGAATTCTTAAGTGCGTTCATTTGAGGCGGCCATCCTCGCACTTAAATAGGTGATCTCCTACAAGGTATCCTGCTATACCCCACTTCACAAGTATTAGGAATCTTTAAAAGTTTCCCCAACCTTAACCTCAACCGTTTGAGCATTGTTTAAAGGTTTGGAAGCTTAACCTTTACCCACCATGCAGGTAGCACTTTAATGTCTATCGCAGGAACAGATTTGGATTCATGTTTCTGTACAGAAATCATCATCTGAAGTGCTTCTTGCTTCCACCGAAGCGCTCAACTGAACCTTTTACCGCTTAGTTTTTCCATTGAACCAAATTCTTGGGATCTCCAATCAATATGGTTGGGTTACCACAGCAAAGGTTCGTATTGTTTGGGTTTTCAGCCCATTCCCCTAGACAGGCAGAACAATTGATCTTCGGGTAATCCCTTAGTTTGTAAATAAGGTAGTGACACCCGTGATGATCAACTGCCATACGGTCTTATGTCTCCGACAGATCCTGACAGATATGTCCAGACGCCATCATTCGTGTCCTTTCTAAAGCCGACCGGCTAGCCACAGTGTATAACTGTTGAAGGCACGGGTTTCTCCCAATAAGGGACGTCCTCTAATGAGTCGTGAAGTTACTCAACTTCTTTTATGCTTTGTATAAAGCGATAAACTCTGATATCATCATGAATCGGTCGATGCAAGTTTGCTTAGAGGATTTTCCAAGACCCACCATACACATTTACTTGTGGCTTTGGTGTTCTTCAGATCTGATGTCCAGTTTGCATCACTATGTTCTCCCAGAACCACTGGACATCCATAATATGATAATCCGTAGATAAGCGAATAATTCAGATATCGTCATATCCGACTTAACGCCTTCTATTGATCATGTATTAAGATCATCAGTGAACCTTAGTTCAACTGATCTGTTTGTAGGCCGATACCAGGTCCATTATAGTGTGTATAATACATTGAACTACACATGACCTGTGCATATCGCTCCTTGTCTATGGGTGCACCATGATTCCAATCAGTTCTATGATTCATATCCATTGGTGGCTTCAACGAGACTGTAAACTATCAACCAGTCCGTTAGATGTCTTAGAAATCCAATTCCTAAGATGTCATCTGTGATACCCATATCTTTCATATCGAGACTTTTTTTCAATATGACTTTTACTTTCAGATTGTTGATTCTCCAACTGTTGGCTTTCTAACTTCAGAGTCAATGTTTTTGTGGTCAGATTCATTGTTTCTGTTTTATCTGAAACTTTCAAGACCAAAATGTAAATATTTCAGGGACCAAAATGAAAGTTCAGGAAGAAGCCCAACAGTCCGGCAAACCAACTCTGATTCTCTTCTTCCAACTGTCCTGTTGGGAAGGCTGTTTCAACATCCATGCCACGCAAGACTGCAATGGCCCATGATGTTAAGCTACTCCCAGGGTAGCACATGTACAAGTAGCCGAGGCTTTGAACTCGTCAGTAGATCCATCTACTTTGTACTCACTTTTGAGTATCCTATTTCACAACCCAAAGATTCTTTTCCCGGAGGAAGATCAACCATTACGCAAGTATGGTTCTATATGAGGGAATCTATTTCTCTCTTTGTAGCTTCTTTCCAAAGCAGCGCTTTTGGAGATGACAATTATTTGTTAATTGTCCATGGTTCATTCTCAACCATACAAGCTAGAAGGACTGGAACAAGTCTTTGTCCCCTTCTTTGCTCCGTCTCGGTTCAACATCTAGAATCCCTGAGTTCTGCAGATCTGGAATATTAAGTTTCGGATAGTCAGCAACTTTTGAGTCCTGTAGATACGGAACATCTAGTTCCGGACAGTCAGGCCCTCGCGGGTTCTTGTGAACCTTGAGCAATTACTTCTTTTTCCTTTTCAAGGAAAGTTATCTTCAAAGAGTTCAGCATTCTTTGACACCAAGAGGTGATCAACACTACTGTTATTTGCAGATCCAGTGGATATGCAATCTATAGTCTTAGGTACAACTTGACCTGTTTCAGTATTCCAACTTTTACCAAGTCACCCCACATAATTTGGGCGTATGACTTTGCACTTGGCTAACACCGTTGGACTGAGGTGAGAAATGAACAGTCGTTTAATGAATGATGCTGCACATTCTCCCTCTCTATCACTACGAATTTCGCAATCCATAGGCTTAATTGATTTCCAACTTCTGCTTTGTAACGCTTATCCGCTTCAACAACTTCATCTTTGCTTTTCAACAAACAAAGGATACAATACGTTGTACCATTATCAATGAAGGTTATAATGTACTCGTCTCCCCCCTCTATTTTGTATAAACTTTAAATCACCCATAAAGGTATGACTAAGTTCTAGAGGAGCGGTGCTTCTTTCTCTATTCCCTTGACGGAATTTGAAAAGGTGATTTTGCCTCTTCACCTACCTCACATTCATTTTGAGGGTTTATGTCGACAAAAGGCAACAATCTCAACATCGTTAGCTTTTGAATGACTTGTTATTTAACGTGTCTTAATCTATGATGGCATAGATGCACGGATTACAAATATATCATTCATTTGGCTATATACATACTGTACCATTCTTAGTTATTACAGACCTGTTGGACTAGTCTCAAACCAGCTTGACCAACAACGTCCCTTAACCAAGTTTGGGACATGTATCACCTCATCTTAGAGTGATCCCATTCCCTGAAGTCCTATCGAGGACAACCTCTCCAGCCCCTTTGATTTTAGAGGTGGCGTTGCTTCACATGAACAACCTCTTGCCCGTGGTTAGGGCGTAACCGGATCATCTGTGATCTCGATACTCGGGCCCACTCCAGTTGCTTTGGCAGACTGAGTGTCTAATTTCTTCGCTACCTTTCTTTAGGCCTTCAGATCATTTAAGACCTGGAAACTATGGCCCACCTTACTAGGTGTCCATTACTTTTCCTATGAAATGAATTCTGGCTCCACTCCAGTCACCCGGAGGCTTTGTATGACTGAGTGTCCAATATCATCATATCAAAGGAATTTTGGCCCACTCCAGTCGCCCGGAGGCTTTTTATGACTGAGTGTCCAATATCATCCTATGAAGGATCTTCTGCCAAATAGTATGATAAGCTCAACGTCTTTAGCTTTTAGACTTCTTCCGTTATGATTGGTGTCCAGATAATTCTTGGCGCTTACTTAAGAGTGGTAACAGTTTTCGCACAGTTAGTGGATCTTTCTCCATTGTATGTGCGAACATACTTTACACACTTTAATAAATACAGTTAAAAGAACGGGTCTTTTTAAGTCATTTACATAATCCAATCTTTAAACGGGAAAGAAGATGAGATTAAACTTCTGATTTTTAAAGCGTAAGGAATATAAATTATTTTCATATTCCTCCTTTCTTTAATCCATTTTTAATCAGACATCATTTAATCTTTATTCTTGACAAGTAAGAAAAAAATACTACTTATCCCAATTTCGGATTCTGTCCCACTTCAGTCACTTCATCAAACTGAGTGTCCATTTCCTTCTTACCATTATTCGAATCCTTTGTCTGGGACAGATATAGGTCTTCTGCTGCAAGATAGAAGCACATCTTCAGTCTTCTCCTCTTGTCCCAGTTGACATCCTCAGGCTCTCGTGAGCGCTTGTTCCCACCAGTCTTGGTAGCGGTGACAGCATCAACACATTCATCATCATCACTCTCTTCTACCAGAAAACCATTGCCATATCCAGATTTGGTCACACAACTTTTGACCGACATCTTTCGAACACTAATAGTAATACAATACAGTCTTGTCTTAAATTGTCGGTACTCTATTGTACTTTATAAAGCAGTACGGAAAGTAATAACTATTACAAGTATTCAAAAGGATGAACAAATATTCAATATACAGAAATTGAATCTTGTTGAACAAATATGCCAAGCTTCAAAACTGCCGCAAGCTTGTTGTGTCTTGAATCTTGATAACCTGAAATCAAGAAACAACTAAATCTGGATGGTTACAACATTGTGTGTTGAGTCGAGGGATTGCCCTCTGTCCTTAAGACAAGATTGCCCCATATACATGTTTTTACGTTAGCGGACAATAGTCTCCCAAGATAAAACAACACTTTAATCTCAACGCTACAAAGCCAATAGGTTGAGCCTGCCGAATAAAACAAATATGAATCGACTTGCTGAAGATATGAAAAAGGAAGGAAGAGTTTTTATCTACTCTTCTCGTTTTGTCTCTGTATATAGTGTGTCTCTGTTGTGTATATCTTGTGTATATGTGAGGGTTTGGTCACTTTTTCAGCCACTGTTTTGCTGAATTTCAGTCACAGTTTAGCACTGAATTTCAGTCACTGTTTTGCTGAATTTTCAACATCGCTTTTGCAATTTGATCACCGATTTCGTGATCGCTTTTTCGCTTTTCAGTGCTACATTGCTGTCTGTTTTTCCTGTATTTTCAGTCACTGAATTGAGCCAAGAGAGACTCAATAAATAGCATGGAGGAGGGGCTGATCAACTGCCCAAACATGAATGTTAATGGCCATTAGGAGGGCTGTAAATGGCATGTTTAATGCCATTAGTGAGGCTGATTTATGAAGGAGGCTGCTCAATTGCCCAAGTAATGGGCTGTTACTGGAGAGTTAATCAGCCAAGTAATGGCTGGTTAATGCTCCAAAACGCAGTCCAACGGTCCATCACCCCAAAATCAACTTTCCAGAAATTCTGGGGACCAAACTGTAAAATATTAAACTTCAGGGACCAAACATAAGAAACTTTAGGGATCAAACTGTACATCTGAAAAAGTTCTCTGATCCAAAAAGATAATATCAAAAAGTCCCCACAGCCCAAGACCGGACGGGCGGGCGGCGGCGGCGGCGCACGTGTGGGCTTAGCCTTGAACCCAAACACATCTAGGTCTTTCCTCCTTTAAACACATGGGATACCCCTTGGGGTCCCAAATCTTTACCACATTAGAGACTTATATAGAGAGCAATTCTTCATATTCCCACCGATGTGGTAGATTTGTCCCACATCATATTTCCATGCCTCAAATACCTTACTTCGTGGACCAATATCTCTTTCATTTCTCAACGAAATTTGACGATTCTTGGCCCTACGGTCATCTACTCACTTCGTAGATCATGCATGTGCGAAGAGACAAGGTCTCTAACATGCGGAACACTAGTGTTTAATTCATCAAAGATGGGTGGACGCATCTCCCCGCCAAAGGCAAATTTTCAACAATCACTCATCACTAATAAGGTAGGAAACAAAAAAAAGCAACCCGATGCACTTCTGTAGTAGACTATTTTCACGGCTTAAACTTATAACATTCTGATCATAGGACAACAACTCTATCAGTTACGACAAGTTTCTTCTTCTAATAATATAAGAAACTAAACATAATAATTGGAGAAATTTTTCTTGTGTATATTTCCTCTAGACAGTCCGTGTATATATAATAGTAAAGAATGAAAAAGAACCTTCTAATTCTATCACTAACTTCACAGTTGTCCTATACATAATAGAAACTATTGTTTACAGTGACTAAAGAACATAAAAGAAAATCTAAGTATAATATTTAGGGAAATCAACATAAATGCCCATTATAGAGAAAAAAATTATCCGTCCATACCGGTCCCTTTTAAATAATTAACATAAGCTACCCACATGTTACAAAGTAATTACGCAGATGCCCCACTATTCTTTTGCACGCTGTAGCTTGCTGGATGACGTCAATTCAGGTCAGCCGCAGGTAAAAAGTGTTCCATTTCTTTTTCTGTTTTGTCTTTTTTTAATTTTTGGGTTTTTCTTTTGTGTTTTTGTTCTTTTTTTAATATAAAAGTAAAAGAATAAAATAAAGTAAAAATATGAATAGAATTAGAAAACAATAAAGCTACAAATTATTTTTATATTAAGGAAATATAAGATACTAAAGTCACTTTTAGTTTTGTCTTCTTTCTTATTTTGTCTTTTTCTAGTTTTGTTTTTAATTTATTTTGGTATTTGTTTTCTTTTAATATAAAGATTTAGAAAAAATAATAAAATTCAAATTAAAATAATCAGACTACAACAAGAAGTAATTAAGATAAATGCTAAAGTTACTAAATTATTTATTAAAATTTAAATTAATAGAAATATATTTTATGATTTTTTTACTTTGAAAATTAAATAAAACTTGTATTTAATTTTGACTTTATCTTTTGTAATTTTTTTATAAAAATTAACTTGACATATACCATGTATGTATCGTAGAGGATAAATTATATTTTTCTTAAAAGAATTGATCATTTCGAGATACCCTGTCAGTATATAGTATATAATATATATTATCTCAGTATATTTTTATACCATGATGGTATCATTAAGGACTGTTAAAAGAGTGTTTAAAGGACTGCAGCAGTCCTGCTTGATACTATCTCAATATATTTTTATACCATGATGGTATAGACCTGTCCAAAGCTCAGGTCGGGCCGGGTTAAATGGCTTTTTTCGGCTTGCCCGATCATGGCCCGACCCTGACCCTATTTTTTTTAAATTTTCCGACCCTGACCCTGACCCTTCGGGGACCCTACGGGTCACGGGTCGGCCCTGACCCGCTCTACAAATCTAAATAAAATAGTAAGAAAAAATGCATCATAATCAACATCACGATAATTCATCACGATAATTCAAACCACTATCACGAATACACGATAATTACAAACCAACAGTAAGCAAACACTGCAATTACAATAATTCAAACCAACAGTAAGCAAAAAATAAATAAATTCTTCTTCATCATCATAAATGAATTACAATAATTCATCAACATTATCATAAGCATCGTCATCGTCATCGTCATCATCAGCACTAAATATTAATAAAGAAATAATAATAATAAATTATATTAAAAAGACAAATATATATATGTATACAATATACCTTCCGCAAGAATCCAATCACGAAGGCAAACCAAAGCTTGCACAATTTTTGGTTTCAAAGAACTTCTAATAGCTGATATTGGGTTCCCACCAATGCTAAAAGCAGATTCAAATGCTACAGTTGAGATAGGAATGGTTAAGAGATCACGAACCATTACTGCGAGAATTGGATATTTAGCTGAAGACTTATACCAAAAGTCCAAAATATCGAAATCATTAACCATTGGACGATTTGGTTCCTCTAAATACAAATCCAACTCACTCTTACCAACTGTATTGTTTTCTATCTCTGTAGTCACAAATACATCATAATCTCAAAATTTGATAAAGTATCTTGAGTAATAAAATTGCCACCACTAGTACCATATCCATCTACCCTATTATGTATATTTTTCTCACTATCAATGACCCTTCTATACTCCACAAACCATACCTTAATAGCGTTCATGATACGATCAATGCGTTTTTGACAACATTCATCTCCATGCATCTTAACAATACAATACTTTAAAATGTCATTTTATATCAGGGGTCCAAAAGTGTAGCACAACTCAATGCAAGGTTATACTCACTCCAAGACTTGTCAAATTTGCATCGCATATCACTTAACATATCACCTAAAAAGTTATCTTTACTCTTAGAAAGGTCAAGTAAAGCTTTATAAACTTTCCATAGAATGAGTGCATCTAGCTTTAGTCATCTCCGAGTTAGCCTCAATAATTTTCTCAAATTCAGTCCAAACACCAGAATATTTTGGTTTTTTTAAAACTTGATTATATTCAATAAAACCATCATGGGTTTCTTTTGCTACAGATGCATTAGAAGTACCTATAGAATTGGCGTTGTTGTTTTCGCTAGCCCGTTCCATATTGTAATTGAATTATATCAAATAAGAAAAAATAAAAGGATCAAATACTGGTTTTGAGTACACTGGTTCTGAGAAACACATTGCAGCAGAGCAAATAAAACAAAACTAGACTTGGAACATCAAATCTTTATAAAATCTAACATGTCTAAATATATTCCTAAGTCCTTATGAGTCTCAATTTATGGTATAAAAAAAGCAGCAACCTTGCTCGAGGAAATAAAAGGCAAGGCTGGTAAAGTTATTAATCGAGGTATGTTAAGGCAAATTATTTCTTTCTTTTGGCATGTTCCATGTAACTAAATATAACTGTGATATTATTCCATAATTTATTCTACTCCTAATAGTTAAGAATATTCATGTTATTGATTCCTATGTTAAAAGCATGTCTAAATATGTTCATAAGTCCTTATTAAGGCATACAAAAAATATGTTAATATTTACGGCGTTAACCGAAGGTACAAGAAAATTATGTCATTTAGAATATTTTATTATTGATCATACATTTTCATTTGCATTGCATTCATGTTTTATCCAAGATCGTATATTGGGGATGGGAAACGGGAAACACAAACCACCTGATTAGCTGAGATATGATAATGATAAAGCCTGTGTGGCTTAATGAAGGAAGATGCCTGATTATGGGATAATATATATGATGTGTGGAGGAAGATTTCCTTGAGTGGCCAGTATATATGTATTTACCGCATTATGCATGACATATAGACATATTAAGCCATCAGAGTTCGACATGAAATGATGCCCACAGAGGCTGTTATGGTAAGGAAGATGCCCAATGGGGCCGATGTATATGTATACCGCATTGTGCATGACATTTAGGCGTATGTATTAGGACCCACAGAGATATTTACTATTGGTCGGTTGTTCCTGTTTCAATTATTGGTATATCCATGTTATGCTATTATTCATGCTTGACATACTCAGTACATCAGTCGTACTGACGTCCCTTTTGTCGGGGGACGCTGCGTTTTATGCCCGCAGGTTCAGTTAAGGAAGGTGACGGTTCATGTTAGTTGATTGTGAATCCAGCGGATTTTTGGAGCACTCCCCTTGTTCGGAGTATTGGTCTAATTTTGGTACGGTACATCTTTGCTTGTATTTATGGGTATGGCGGGGGCCTTGTCCCGACCTTTGATGTTGTTACTCCTAGAGGCTTGTAGACATGTATCCTGTGTGTAGTTGTTATGTATGGCCTTGTCGGCCTTTGGGTATGTATATATATATATATATATATAAGATGGTTATCCGACTTTATATAGTCCCTTTTCGGCTTAGCCCATGTTTAATTATGAATAGGTGTTGACTGTAAGGTTAGCGGTACTCGGCGGGTGGGATCTGGGTGCACGTCTCGGCCCTCCAATTTGGGTCTTGACAAACTTGGTATCCGATCATGTTTGTCCTAGGGAGTCTATAAGCCGTGTCTAGTATAGTCTTGTTTATGGGTATGTTGTGCACAATACTTATAAACAAGAGGCTGCCTGATATTTAGGGATGGTTTCCATTCTTTCATATCATAGATCGTGCTATAGAACTGAGTAATAAGTATTTCGATCCTAATCTATTTCGTATTTACGATTCCAGCAATGCCTACCACAAGGAGAAGTCCAAGAGTATAAGAGAATTGAATACGACTGCGGGCGAAGGTGCCAGCCGATTGCCACCCGCTAGCAAAGGCCAGAGTGAGACCTTTGGTTCCGGTGCGACCCCTTCGTACGATTCTCTTAATTCGTCACCATCGGAGGAGAGTAGTAGAGCTGCAGTGCCCCCAGTTTCTCCACTAGATACTCCAGATGTGGATCTTGATATGCGAAGTGCTGTTCAGTTATTGACATAATTGGTGGACACTCAAGCCCAACGCCAGGCTCTCAGTCCTTCTGATAGAGCTGCTAGCGCAAGAGCTCGGGATTGTATCAATCTAGACCCTCCGATTTTCACAGGAACAGACTTGAATGCGGACCCGCAAAATTTTCTAGATCAGGTACAACGCACTTTGCGGGTGATGGATACTACCGATACCGAGTCGGTAAAGTTTGCTTCTTATAGACTGCGGGATGTCGCAGCAACCTGGTATGATACATAGGAGCAATCTAGGGGATCTCGTGCTTCACCGGCTGGATGGATAAAAATTTTAGAGGCCTTTTTACAACATTTTCTGCCAGTCGAACTTCGACTGGCTAGGCAGGACAGGTTCCTACGTCTTGAGCAGGGTGACCTGAGTGTTCAAGAATATAGTTTTCAATTTAATCCCGATATGCTTCTACGATTGTAGCAGAGATGAGTGACAGGGTACATAGGTTTGTTACCGGCTTGGGTCCGCACTTGGTTAATGAGTGTACTACGACTTCTTTAAATTCGAGTATGGATATTGCTCGCATTTAGGCTTATGCACAGAACTTGGAAGATCATAAGAGACAACAACGGGAAGATCGAGAACGTGATAAGGGCCGGTATAAGAGGGCCCGTTCCGTCGATGACGTGGAAGATTTCAAAGATGGGCCCATGCCACAGCCTCATAGACACCTATCTTATCAGGTAGCTAGCACATCATTACCGTTTTCAAGGACGAGGGTTGATCGGATTGTTCAATCGGAACCAGGTCAGGGTTCACACATGTCAGAAACTTATTACAGAGGAAATTTTATTCAGAGGAGGCCACCGTTGATTTGATGTGAACAGTGTGGTAAGACCCATCTAGGACCATGCCGACAAGGAATAAATGTGTGTTATTCTTGTGGTGAACCTGGTCATGTTATGCGAGACTGTCCAACAGGAGGCGAAGGTGTTAGGGTCCGGCCGGTCGAATCTGCAACAGCTTCATCACGGTCAGTACGCACGTCAGGGCAGAATCATCACACATTATCCGGTCAAGGTAGGGGTAGGGGTAAAGCAACTAATTTTGGTGGGGGACAGAATTGTACGTAGGCATTGATAGGACGATGGGATCGGGAGTCCTCACTTGATGTCATTACATGTACGTTATCGATCTTGTTACATAACATGGATGTGTTGTAAATACAGACCTATTGAAATTGTGCAATATTAGTTTGTAGCCATTAGACCCTAGCGGATTTGGTGGAACTAGGAATAATTGTATTTCTGGGCTACGTAACGGGGATTAGATACATACCCTAACATTCGAGGACGAATGTTTTTAAGGGGGGGGGGGGGGGGAATGTAACATCCCGTACTTTCGGATCACGGTTTGAACTGCTAAGCGTATGTAAAATCGCTAGGCGTGTGTAAATAGATCCGAGCATTGAGAAAATTTTGGATCATATTTACGTATGCTAATAAAGAGTTTGGCATATAAAAGGATTAAACCCCGAAATAATTTTGGACGTAAGAAGTGTGACGATAGGGATTAATAATAATAGTTGTATATCTTCAAAGAGGTTATGGACTAGTGTCATATTACAACATTATGACATTAAGTATATACGGGTCTTATAATTGAGATCACAAAATTAATTGTGTGTATAATTGATTAATTGTGGGATCAATTAATAATTGTGAAGGGACAAGAGTTAGTGGGGGACATTACCTGTACTCTTCAAAATTAATCTACCTAATGACTAAGTCTAGGGGATTAGTTGGTGGTAGCCCATGTAGTGGCCAACAAATGGGGAGGGGGGGGGTTAGTATTAATATGTTATGGGAAGGACAAATTGTGATTCACTTTGCAAAAAATTTCTCCAACCCTTTAAACTGAAGTAAACCATTTCACTCCCGGAAAGAAATGTATGAAGTAGACAGCCTTTGCATGTAACAAGAAATCGTCCATTGAGTATAGGTATATGGGTACAATACCTTTTACTACTTATGAGTCTCAATTTATGGTATAAAAAAAAGTAGCAACCTTGCTCGAGAAAATAAAAGGCAAGGTTGGTAAAGTTATTAATCGAGGTATGTTAAGGTAAATTATTTCTTTCTTTTGGCATGTTTCATGTAACGAAATATAACCGTGATATTATTTCATAATTTATTCTACTCCTAGTAGTTAAGAATATTCATGTTGTTGATTCTTATGTTAAAATCATGTCTAAATATGTTCCTAAGTCCTTATTAAGGCATACGAAAAATATGTTAATATTTACGGCGTTAACCGAAGGTACAAGGAAATTATGTCATTTGGGATATTTTATTGTGATTCATGCATTTTCATTTGCATTACATTCATGTTTTACCCAAGATCGTATATTGGGGACGGGAAATGGGAAACACAGACCACCTGATCAGTTGGGATATGATAATGATAAAGCCTGTGTGGCTAGCCTGTGACTTAATGAAGGAAGATGCCTGATTAAGGGCCAATAAATAAATATATATATATATATATATATATATATATATATATATATATATATATATATATATATATATATGTGTGTGTGTGTGTGTGTGTGTGTGTGTGTGTGTGGGGAA
The DNA here is from genome assembly GCA_029783415.1 of Anisodus acutangulus. Taxonomy (NCBI): domain Eukaryota; kingdom Viridiplantae; phylum Streptophyta; class Magnoliopsida; order Solanales; family Solanaceae; genus Anisodus; species Anisodus acutangulus. Next base: position 23,349,914 of record CM056490.1, on the reverse strand, counting down.
GAAGATGCCCTTGTATGGCCAGTATATATGTATTTACCGCATTATGCATGACATATAGACATATTATGCCCACAGAGGCCGACATGAAATGATGTCCACAGAGGCTGTTATGGTAAGGAAGATGCCCAATGGGGCAGATATATATATATATATATATATGTATACCGCATTGTGCATGATATTTAGGCGTATGTATTAGGACCCACAGAGATATTTACTATTGGTCGGTTGTTCCTGTTTCAGTTATTGGTATATCCCTGTTATGCTATTATTCATGCTTGACATACTCAGTACAATAGTCGTACTGACGTCCCTTTTGTCGGGGGACGCTGCGTTTCATGCTCGCAGGTTCAGTTATGAAAAGTGACAATTCACGTTAGTTGATTGCGAATCCAGTGGATTTTTGGAGCACTCCCCTTGTTCGGAGTGTTGGTCTAATTTTGGTACGGTACATATTTTCTTGTATATATGGGTATGGCGTGGCCCTGTCCCGACCTTTGTTGTTGTTACTCCTAGATGCTTGTAGACATGTATCCTATGTGTAGTTGTTATGTATGGCCTTGTCGGCCTTTGGGTATGTATATATATATAAGATGGTTATCCGACTTTATATAGTCCTTTATCGGCTTAGCCCGTGTTTAATTATGAATAGGTGTTGATTGTAAGGTTAGCGGTACCCGGCGGGTGGGATCCGGGTGCCCGTCACGGCCCTTCGATTTGGGTCGTGACACCGTATTACTCCCGTAGAAGATGTACATATCACCGAGAATCTAACCTATGAAGAGACTTCAGTAGCTATTTTAGATCGCCAAATTCACAAGTTGAGAACCAAAGAGGTTGCCTCCGTTAAAGTGATATGGAGGAACAATAATACAACATAGATGACATGGGAGGCCGAAGAAGATATGAAATCCAAATATCCCTATTTATTTCATTCTTTATGTTAATATTGATATTCGTGTGATACGATTCTCTCGTTTCTATTCCATTTAATCATTCTAAATCCTATGTTTTTATTTAGGGAGTGATGTTGAGGCAAATGTGACAAATGCAGCTCAGAGGACGACATAAGACAGTTAAGGTGAGTTATTGCTAACCTCTTGATACTTGCCTATATGAATGGTCGTGTGAGGCCAAGTTGTTCTTATTTTGTGATTATGTTGCCATGTGTGTAGTAGGATGTATGTTTGGTCTGTTTACCAAGTTTTGGATAGTCCTATTTACAAAGGAAATTCTATCAAATTTTTTAGAACCCTCTAGAGTTAAGAATATTTTTAACATTTGCGGATGAGTGTTCCAAAAGGGGGAGGATGTTAAACCCGTAGTTTCACGTCCCGCCGTGACGTCAATGGATATCAAAGTATCGAGAAGACATACGACCCTACAGAAGCATAATGGAGATTTACATCTTAGTTATAAAGGTACCAGAGTGTTCGGTAGTCACACAGATCAAAGGAAATACGTTTTGGCAAAATAGGAAAAAACTAGGCATTTGACGGGAAGGTCGACGGACTATAAAATACTTTGACGGTCCGTCAATTTTCCATTGGAGCCGTCAATTTTCCACGGAATCTTAATGGGAAGATTGACGGACCGTCGAAGTATTTGACGGTCCCATCAATCCCACCGTTGAATTTTGGTGGTGGAGAATTTTTCAGAAATAAAGTTGGGTTTCCTGATTTTTCAATCATTTTTTCATCTAGATTATACAACAACACCTCCTAAATTCTCTATAAGGAATTCCATAACATCTAATCTCAATTTCAAGGTAAATCACATAAGATTAACGTGATAATTCCCGTAGCAATCGAAGAAATTATCTTCTCCTTATTGAATTGGGTTTAGAAACCCTTGAAATTAGGAAAACTTGCTATTTTGTGAAAGTTTTATTGTGTTAAGGTAAGATTCATCCTCCTGAATCTATATATGCGATTAGTTGATGATGATAAGTGGTGAAAGGATTTTCATAACTGAAACCCATAAACCTATAAAATTATGATAAGTTGAGTTGTGGGATGATTTTGTTGGAATTGTGAGTTGATATTAATTAACATATTGATTATTGGTATAGTAAACCTAAGCGGGTATGCTTCGGAGAATCGTGGAGTCAAATTACATTAATAACCCTTTTGTTAAACAAAATTAAGAACCTTCTATGTTAAGACGATCACTAAGATACCTAAGTAAGGGTTCTTATTGAATATGGATTAGATGTTGATATCGACCCTATATTTGTTTCATAATCGATCATGAAGAGTATAAGAGATTATAGCGTGATGAATCACTTCGCGGATAAGGTATGTAAGGCTATTCCTTTATTTTAAAGCATGAAATCCTAGAAGTTATCATTTTTGAAAAGAAACGGCAAAAGCTTGGTCCTATTGTACCTTGAAGTCTCTTCTCGAGAAGTATTAATTGAGTATTCCTACTCTTAAAATCCTCATGTTGGTTACTGATCGTATCCTAAGTTTTCAAAAGAAAGTTTCTAAGGGATAATCGTCGAGTCGATTAAAAGTCATTTTATGAGTTAAGTCAAGAAGCTTATGAGTTTCAGAAAAGGCCAACGAGTTGTTATTAGTATAGCTTGTTGTTTACATGTTGGTTTATGTTGTTATTGATATATTTTCATTGACATTAATATCATGTATACAATCATGACCATATAGAGGATCGAGCTGCACATTTCGCAATAACTTCATTATGTAGAGGATCGGGTTGCTCATTTCGCAACACATATATATATATATATATATATATTGGATCGGTGCACGTTCCGCTACACATACATATAATAGATCGGGTTGCGCATTCCGCAACACATGCATAAACCAGCAATCATATTGCATTGCGTATTCATACATATAATCAAGATTAAGGATATGTTATACCTCTCACTATAAGACAATGATAGTTCATATAGTAACAAACTATCCAGAAAAGTTGTATTAAGTTTCAGAGTTTCCTTATTCGTCCCATGTGACCCAAATTGCTTATGCTTTTCCTTACAGCTAATAGTTTCACATTGCTTATATGCATTTCTTTACAACTTACAGATTCATATTGTTATTCGTGCTTTACATACTTAGTATATTATTTCGTACTACTATCAATTTTGTCAGGGGCACTGTGTGTTTTTGCCGCAACATCTGATAGAGACTCTGTTAGGCCACAACAGTAGGAGCTGTCGCGTTTAGCCATCATTATGTAAGCTTCGCCTTTCCAGATCTTTCTTGTCATATATGGAGTATTTTAGAGAGTTATGTATAGTATGGGTAGGTCGGGGCCTTGTCTCGGTCATATGTTAGTTCAGTCAGTCGTAAAAGCTCACATGCTTGCTTTGATATGTATAGTGTTGATATACATCCTTGTCAAGTAAGTTATGTATTGTTAGACCATGTTGTGACCTTTTCGGTCCCATTGTATATATATATATCTCCTATCCAGAGTTGTTGTTTTGGTATAACCCAGTACGACCTTATCAGCCAAAAGTTTTACTTGTATAGGAGATTGGTCATCAGAGTGGTATGCTCGGGCCAGCAAGGCATCGGGTGCTAGCCATGCCCCCTATCTTGGGGTGTGATACTCATCGGGCCTCATTTGGACATTGAGGTCCACTTCTCCAACAAGATGACATTGAGATCTATCAAAAGCTCTCACATTTGTATGACTCGAGCGTATCTTTTCGATATCGTAATCCAATTTCCTGAGTGTAGACTTGGGACATATGTTGAGACCGACCCTATTGTCCACTAGTACCCAAGCTAAAACCCTGTCTTTGTACTTAAGCGTGATATAGAGGCCTTGGTTGTGCGACATTCCTTCTCTTGGTAACTTGTCTTGAGTGAAAGAGATCTGATGGCCCCCAATGACATGGGCCACTATGTCAGCTAGAATTTCATTACTTGTACTCGCAGGGACATATGTTTCATCCAACACTCTCATTAAAGCCTGTCAGTATTATGAGGAACTCAGTAGTAATGCAATCACCAATATTTGGGCTGGAATTTTATTCAGATTCTCAACAATGGAGTATTCGTTAGACTTCATTCTCCGCCAAAAGTCCTCGGCCTCTCCTTTAGTAATAGGCCTTCTCTGATTCCTTTCTTTTTGAGGAGCTCCCTGCGCCAATTCTTTGGGAGTATAACACTACCCTGACCTTGTTATTTCGTGAGAAACCTCTACTTGGACAACAAATTCGTTTCTTGGGGCTCAGACCATCTCTTGTGATACCTGGACTATGACCAATGCTGGGATTAGCACTTTGAATTAAGGTCATTCTTGGAGGGTGAGAGAGGCTACTGTTTGCTATAAGCTCTCAATAGGTCCCTGGATTAGTGGCTTGCAGACGACCCTATCTTATTCTCTCTCAATCATATGAATGTGATTAGTGCCGTGAATGGGTAGAGGATTGGTGTTCACGTTCGGCGCTGCTATCTGCAATGTGATCTCATTTTTGCCAATCAAGTGTTGTATCATGTGTTTTAAATTGATACAGTCTTTCATATCGTGTCCACTTCTGTCGGAGTGGTATGCACATGTCTGGTCGGTTCAATAGAAACGACTTTGGGATTGGTGGTTTGGACAACACAACTTGGATGATTCCAGCGACGCTCATCTTTTCGAACAACTTGGTTTGAGTTTCAAGTAGTGGGGTAAATACCCGTGGTGTTTTTTTTTTCAAAATTTGGATGTGGCAAATCGTATATGGCTGGACGCAACTGATTTTGGTTGTTTTAAGAGGCTCGATAGATAGGTGCAGGCATTTGGTAATTTTGTTGTGGAGCTTGGTAAGTGGGTACTAGTGCTTGGTAGTTTGGGTGTGCATAGAAAATAGGCACAAGGCCATGTGGCTTGGGTATGTAACTGCTTGGAGGTGGCGATTGATATATGTATAAGGAAGATTGTGGTCCCTCTCTTTTTAGGGTTTTAGGCTAAGTGTATGGGATACATTTGCTATGTCATTTTTTTTCTTTTTCATAGACCTGTCAGTGCTTTGCTGACCGACTTTGTTGTCTATGCTGATAATTCTGTTTGATTTAAGGTCATCTTCTATAGCCTCTCACATCTTAACCAACTCAGAAAATGGCCTCCCAGCTATGGACAACATGCAGTCATTGAAATCTGACTCTTTCAATCGGATAATACTAAGACCATCTCCTCTTTGCTTATCGACGGTTACACTCGGGCGACCTTGGCCCTCCATCTACCTGCGTATTCGCGGTAGTTATCAGTGGATTTTTGTTTACCCATTCTAAGTTGTATCGGTTTGTAACAGTTTCCATATTAAATTGGAATTTCTCCATAAAGGCTTCTGCCATATCATCCCATGTAGCCCAATGACATATAACTTGCGCAATGAACTATTCAGAAGCTTCTCAAGTTAGGCTCTGGCTGATTAGCTTTATAATGAGAGCCTGATTTCTTCTTACTCCGACCAACTGGTCTCAATATGCTCTCAAGTGAGCTTTGAGATTTCCCATCCCGTTAAACATCTCAAACTAAGGCACTTTAAATCCTTTGGGTAAATCCAAGTCCGGATGCATACAGATATCATCATAACTTAGTCCTGTTGCCTTTCTGGTAACCCTGTTAGACTTCTCGAGCAAGTCTACCATTTTCTATTCCATCTCATTGTCTCACCTGTCCTATTCAGATTTCTACGCCCTTTCCATCTCCTCATAATGGTCAAGTTCTGGTGAGGAGTCAAGTAGAGTGATGGGGGTATGGAAGGATACTGTGGGATGTGTTTGGCAATTTCTAAGAGTGCTGGTAGTTCGAGAGATAGGATGAGTAGTGTCATTTGGATACATGATAGGGTATGTGTGAGTAGGTGGTGGCGCCTGGTACGAAAGCGTCGAGTGGGAAGTTTTGGGTATTTGAGTGGCATTGGCCAACACTAGGGTTTGGTAAGAAGTACCAACATAGGGAGTTTCATTATGGAGTGGAGCTCGGGTAAGTGGTATAGTTCTAGTCAGGTAAGTTGGAAGGTGATCGGGTATTGGCAAACTCAGAGATGGAAATGGTGGAGGAGGCCTCCTTGCTTCAGCATCTGCTTTTCTGGAGGCATTAGCCATCTCGGCTCTCGCGAACTATTCCTGAAGGTCTGCGACTATTTGAAATAGCATGTTAATCACATCCTCATGATGTGATGCTTCTTTGGGGTCTAGAGGTGTAGGGTCCTCCATGAGAAGTGCATCTTTGTTACCCTCGTTGTCCGAAGTACCAACAGTGTTTTGTTTGTTCTGTTCAGAAAGGGATACTGATGAAGCTTTGGATCTGGTGAAGTATGCCAGTGTGACACGACAAAGATCGACCCCCAATTTAAGACAAGAAAAACTCAAAGGCAAATAATATCAATACGTTAGTCACAAAATAATAAATACAAAATATTGCAGATAAGTTGCACATAAAAACACATAGACTCATGCATTTGATCCGAACACTTGAATGGTCTTTCGTTCTAAGGGCTTTTTGGTCATTTTGGATATTTTGGTTTTTAGGGTTTCGGTTAGGGAGTCTATGGTTAATTTGCTGCGATGATGTTGTTAGGACCGACCGCTTTTGCAAGTTGAACATTCTTGATAGGGGGAGGGGGATTATAATTTATATAATATAGGGACCAAGTCTTACGTGGACTGCGAACGTATCCTTTCATGAGAAGTCAGACCCTTTCATAGTTCAGTTACATGAAAGTCTTTACACCCCATACTTTGTACGTCGTTTTCGTGGTAGGTTAACTGACATGTAACCCCTCGTACCTTCGGGATAATGTTTGAATCGTATGATGGAATCATAATGGAACCAATATGAGGAATGTAAGAAGTGTTTTGAAAACTAATTAAGGTATAAGAAGAGTCTTTGGGTGAAGCATAGTCAGAAGCTACCCTACGAAGCATGTTTCCGATGGATTTTTCACGAGACCTTACTTCAAGGGGGAATAACACCATTATAAATTGTGATTTTTGTAAATCACAAAGCATGAAAGTTGTATCCCTTTGTCTTATAAAAAGTATGTTTCACTCCGTCTGTGACTTGAGAATATTGAATAATTAAATAAAATTATTGAAGAGAAAAAATTAGGTGTCAACAATCATAATACCTAAAGACCCCCTAAACTTGGCGTGTTTTATTTAGATCCGCCCTAAACTATAAGTATTCTTAATTACCCTATTGAATTTGACTATTTGATAGCCTTACCCCATAGATGGTGATGTGGCAAAGAGAGTGAATACAATGTCAAAGAGAGTGACTACACTCTCTTTTAGGTGTGTGGGAATGAAAAAAAATTAAAAAATTAGCTCCCAAGTAGGCTATTTTTTAATTGTTAATTGCCACATAGTCATATACAATAATTTAATTATTTTAATTGTGTATACCTTCCTGCCTCGGCTTAATACCTAATGCAAATTAGATGTCTGAGGAGTGGAGATGGATCACGATGATTCCGTTGTATAAAAACAAAAGGGGATATCTAAAATTGCAACAACTTTAGGGGTATCAAGATGTTGAGTCATACGATGGAAGTATGGGAGAGAGTGGTGGACTCAAGGATGAGGAAGATAATGTCTATTTCGGAGAACCAATTCGGAGCGTTCGACAACAGAATCCATTCACATTGTGAGGAGGTTGGTGGAGCAGTATAGGGAAAGGAAGAGAGACTTGCACATGGTGTTCATTGACCTAGAAAAAACATACCACAAAGTTTCGAGGGAGGTGCTATGGAGATAACTGGAAGCTAGAGGTGTTCTTGTATCCTACATTATAGCGATTAAGGACATGTATGATAGAGCCAAGATCCGGGTGAGGTCAGTAGGAGGTGACTCTGAACACTTTCTTGTCATGATGGATTTGCATCAGGGATCCGCTCTAAGCCCATTTCTGTTTGCCTTGGCGATAGACGCACTGACACGTCATATTCAAGAAGAAGCGCCTTGGTGTATGCTATTTGTTGATGATATTGTACTGATTGACGAGATGCGAAGCGGTGTTAATGCGAAACTGGAGGTTTGGAGACAAACCATGGAGTCGAAAGGTTTCAAGTTGAGCAGGACTAAAACAGAGTACATGGAGTGCAAGTTCAACGGCGGGATGCAGGTAGCGGACGAGGACGTATGACCTGATACTCAGGTCATCCCCAAGAAATAAAGTTTCAAGTACCTAGGGTCGATCATCCAAGTCAATGACGAGATTAACGACGATGGCACACACCATATTGAGGTGGGTTGGATGAAATGGAAGCTCGCATTAGGTGTGTTATGTGATAAGAATGTACCGCCTAGAGTTAAGGAAAAGTTCTACAAAGTGGTGGTCAGACCGCAGAATGTTGTTGACCTTAAATTTTAAAATAAGGAAATTACTTTTATTTGCAAATTTTTAAAAATTGCAAACATAATTGTCATTTCAAGATCATTTTTCGCCTAAGTAAAACTTGTCACACGCATCTTTCTTTTAAAGTAAAGAAGAAAATTCCTTTGAAAAAAACTTCCTTTTCTTTGAAATATAATTCCTTTATTCTTTTATCAAAAAGGGATAGTAAAAGACTAAATTAATCTTTTGTAAAATATTTAATTTTTTATTTTATAAAAAAGGGTTTAGCAAAGTTATAACTTGTAAAAATGAGTGTTTTGTTTAACAGGGAGGTTAACAAACATTTCTTCTTTTCCTTTTCCCAAACTCTAGTCATAAAGGATTTTATCAAATTATTTGGAAAAAACATTCAAACTTAAACAAAATTTAAGACATCACTTCTTATTTCAAAAGCCTTCTAGACTTAAAACTTTTTCCAAATTTCTTTTTTAGTCAAGGAAACAAGAAATTTTTTATGGAAGAAGAGGCATTTTCCTTTAAAATTATTAACAATTTTTTTTATTAAAAGAAGACTGATTCAATTGCATATAGTTGGGCCTTAATTTCTAAAAATGATCGGAAATTAAAAATAAAAGCCTTTTTTATTTATTAATTAGGTCTGTAATTTACAAAAAAGGGTAGTCCTATCCGTTCTAGCGGCGTAAGTATCGTTCCTGCTATCTCAACTAATTACTAACCTAAGGTTCCAATAATGTTTAAATTTACAATACAAGTAAATACAATAAGTAAATAAGATAAAAGAAAAGAAACGGGCTGGTGGGTATACCGATCCACCAATTTCCGCATACAAAATAAATAAAATATCTATTGTCTAAGCCATTTTCACCCATGGCTGAGCCTTCAGCAACCTCTTAGACTCAATAAAATATATAGTTGGGCCTCGACCCATCAGGTTATAAACAGATACACGAGGAGGATGAGTGGGTGCACCAGGACCACGAATATGAAAAGGAGGGGGGGGGGGGGACAAACAAGGGTGTTAGAAGGTGCCCCACAACTTATCAAACAAAAAATATAATGAATATTTATGTAAAGTTAAATAGGGAGTAGGGCTGGCAATGGGTCGGAGGTGGATCGGGTGGAGCTCAATCTGCCTCCACCCGCCAACCATCCATCCACCACTCGACCCATCTATCACCCTATTTTTTCTTCATCCACATCCGATCCACCCATCATCCACGGGTGAATCGGGTGCTTCGCGGATGAGATTTGTTATAAGGTTAACCATTTGTTCTAGTTTAAAATCAGTGATAATGTTAGTAATTAGTGTTCTTAAATATATTTTTTTTAAATTCACAACAAATATGGAGTGACCAAAACCAATATAAATACTATTAGTTCCAACGTAGCAGTGTCTCATCTGATTAGCACCTTAAATATATTTATTCATATTCCATTTTTATGTTAGCTCAAACAAATCATACTTTACGTTGCAAAATAAATAATAAAATTAATCAGACGTAACAATGAATAATTTTATATATTTTCATAAATGATCACTAGCTAAGAACATTATAAAACTTTACTATTACGGAAGTGAACTCTAGGCCAAAATTATGTTATTCTTGATTTGCCAAGTTTCATTATAATTTTTATTTAATAAAAGATATATAATTTAATGATAAAAAATATTATCTAACTATTTATAAACGGGTGGATGGATGGGTCGGGTGATGGCTGGGATGGTGGGTTGGATGTATGTCCACCCGAATCCGACCCGATCCGTCACTCGATTAAAATCTGTGTTTTGTCGGATTTTCATCCATATATTCGGGTCAGGTGGATCAGATATCCATCGGGTCAGGGTGAAATTGTCAGCCCTATCAGGGAGGTATAAACAACTCGTATTTAATTATGTAAAAAAAGAAATAAACGAACATGCCTAAATAAGTATCAGTCCAAATAACAACGAATATATGGGCTTTGGATGCAAACAGTTTGGGTGAAGATGTGAAACATGCCCAAGAATTACAATTTCCGGACTTAAAGAGGAACATATTAGCCCAAATGAACATCGATCCATTTGACATGCTTTTGACATATTTTAAGACACATGAAGGTAGATACACATACAATATTCAAAGTATATATATGATATACTTGGAAGCATACAAGGATATACAATCTTAATATACACCTGCGTATACCAAGGTCTCTATACGTTATACATACTAAACAAATAACCTGCTTCTTAGGGACAAATTTAGTAATCAGACAGACAAATATATACATCACAGTAGGCAACCTAGACATGGACAACATACTTCAATATTTTAGGTCCACAACCAATTCACAGAGATCAAGATTACACAGACATTCACAAAGCGTCATATGGACTACCCTAAGCTATAAACAATCAGACATTCAAACTCCCTTCAAAGTGAAATGAGGGGTCCTTTATGTAGGACCCCAAAGTCCTCAGATTTCTCCTTGAAACTGATGTGGGACTTTGATACTTTGAATTATTTTTTATTTTCACTCTAAAATCAAAAAATTTGAACTGAATGACCAATGAAAATCGCTACTTTTGGTCCTCAATAAGACAAGACCCATTCAATTTTGCAAATGAGGGAGAAATGAGAGTGAATAGGGTCTTACCTCTATTCGGGGTTGAGATGCGGGGGGGGGGGGGGGCGAGGGGAGGTGAGAGATGACATAACATTCAATGCGATGCCATTTTCGGACCTTCACATCTTGAGAAAAAGAAAAAGTACACTCTCTTTGGGCCGGGTCAGGTCCCGATTGGCCTTGGGCCTGACCAGATTAAAAGCAGAAGGAGAAGATCAAATCGCATGAATTAAAAGAGGTTGGATAGATGAATAGATTATATAAATGTGGTCATAAGTTAAATTAAATGTGGCCATCTGATTTCAATTGTAACCAAATTGGTTGAATTCCTTTAAATTAAAATAGATAATTAATGAGATAATTGTCCTCATTAATTTATAAAATTGATAAATACATTTAAAAATATGTAAAAATATGCAAAATATATATAATAATATACTTGATGATATTTTGCTAAATAAATGACAGAATGTCACCGGAATAATTTTATAAAATTATATTGTCTAATAAAATACATATTTTACTCCATTCATGACTCAGAAAATTGAAATATTTAAACAAAAGTATTGACGGATAAAAATTAGGTGTCAACAGTTATGTCTTATTTAGATGTAATGACAATTTATTTCAACAATGTGTTTTTAAGAATACTGATAGTTTAGTGGGATCTGAATAAAGTTTAGGGGGTATTTAGATATTCTGCTTATATAATAAAAATAAGAAACAATTGCCAAACAAAGCTTTTATATTACCAAAGACTTGAATGATTTCCTTGATTAATGAGTTACAAATGAATAACCCGCTATATATATATTGGTTACCTAGGGCTCGTGTAGACATTATATTTTACATAAGTCCCTCAATATTTACAGGTAGTTTTCATCTCTAGATTTCTCTACATGTCTATAATCTTTAAAGGAGTTTCAGAAGATTCTTCCTACCAAATCCATAAATATCTAGAACTACCCAAAGAAAACTTTCCATAGCTCTAGTATATTCCAACAAGAGATAGTCTCCTTCATATATAAGCCTCCAACATGGAAACAATATATTCAAAGTGATATCTAGGTAGCATTATGATATGGCAGGTTATCACACTTTCCTCCACTTATGTTGGGTTGCCCGCAGGGCAATGCTTCTCCATACACTATGGATCTTATCTTTGAATTGTCACAAGTCTTCATATTAATTCCATGTGGCCTCCTATGCTGCTTGCCTCCTCCACATTATCAGTCTTCACAACAAACTTCGACCCAAGTAAGTAGTGACACCAGGTTCATAGGCAATGCACAATGAAAGTGTAATGACTTGAAAAATTATTTTGCTTGTTTTACTTAAAAACCCCTAATTTGCCATTCTCGAAACTTTATTCTCTTATTTGTGACTTACAGGTATGGGTGGCACAATTCCCGAGGTAATTAGGTGGGTTTCAGATCCTTTTGAGGAGTTTAAAAATTCCTAAGTTAAGAGAATATGAAGGTTTGACTCATAGTTGACTTTTGGGTAAACACATTTTTTTATAGTTTCGTCAGTTCCGTTAGACCCGGAATGATGTTTATTACTTAGTCGAGCTTTTCGTTTGGTTCCCGAGGCAACCAAGTGCATTTTGGGTGATTGGTTGTGAAATAGAGAAACTAGAACTTAAGGCTTCACTTTGGTCAAACCCGAGACTTAGAGACCTTTTTGGGGAATTCTAAGGGCGCGAGTAGGTCCATAATGTATTTTATGATAGGAATACATATTTGGTTTGTATCCGGGGGTTCCTAGGCATTTTGGGTGTTTGGTGGAGACAGCTTAATTTTCATGTTGCTTGTGTATAGTGTCCGCACCAATGGCTATCTGGATGCTTCTGCATGTCTGCCTTTGAGGAGATTGGCTCGCTTATGCGTATGTGTTCTCGCAAAGGTTAAGGCGCCTCAATGAAGTAGGTTCCGCCCCAGCGCATATTAGGAATTTTAAGTGACCTCACCTCAGTGGCCGATTTTTCCGTTGAAGCACATCCGCTTAGGCGAAGTCAATTCTGCTGAAGCGGAATCGTTGTTCACTCTGATTATGAAATGCCCTAAAATGATCTAATTCCCTAAAATAAATTATCTTGGGATTAGAGCTCGGCTAAGAGAGAATTTCTTGAGGTTTTCACCTGAGTTCATCATTGGAGGTATAATTCCATCATTTTAATTGTTATTTATCATTTCTGTGTCCTATTCTAATGTAGATTCTACTTGGGGAAGATGAGGACATAGTTCCATGATGAGAATAAGAGATTAATAATATTGAATTGAGGATTGATTATTGACTAGATGAGTATAATATTATATACTAGTGTTGATTCATGTTAGATGATGATTTTTAATGGTTAATTTGATATTAGAAACTCTTTTGAAATTGGGGGAAAATTTTATGGTTTGAAATTGAGGCTTTTTGCCTAATCTTGCAATTGATGATCTAATTGAGTTTAGTTTTCAAATTAACTTAAGGATATGATTACTTAGTATGTTATTATACTTTTTGGGTAATAAAGTTCAGATTTTGCTATAGTGGGCTCAGGGTTTCCTTTTTGGATTAGTTCAGGGATTCAATGTCTTATGTATCAATATGAGTACTGTTAGACTCGTAGTATTATCTAGATATCGTGTTTGAACAGAGAGGGATCATGAGGAGGCTCAGAGAAAGGGAAAAGCGGTTGCGTGATTCATCAGCTCCGGAAACAGGCAAGTTGTGACTTACTAGACTCTAATATAGTGTTTATGTATTGGTAGTTAGTTAATTTAGGGGAGTAATGGGAATTGGGGGTCCTGTACTAATGATGTGAAGAGCACTTGTACGGGTACCAGTGTAGTTAAAGGGTAACAAATGACTTAGTATGATTTACATTATGGAGATTATGTTTTTAGACTTCGGGCCATGAGCGTGGTGCATAAATCCACTTAGGTTGGTATGTCAGCTGCTTATTTGGGCTCATAGCCATGATTTATAGATTATTGTAATTTGACTTGTCATGCATTCATCACTCTACATCTCATCTAAATACTAGAAAATGATTTGATAATACTGATTGTATTGATTATGATGTTGCATGGTGTACATATATCCATATCATTAATACATATTATCATTGACACTTGAACTGTTGAGATACTATTAAAGGGGCTAGAAGGTCGGTTATTGGATATGGTACATGGTATGAGAGTGATGATTGATGATGATACTACAGCCATAGAGCTGGGATCCGTTGGTAAATTCCGGATGGGTATATGGACACCATAAGTCCCCCATGGGTCACATGACACCTATTGCAGGAGCAACGTTTGTATACCATGTACATATGGCCATTGCATACATACATATCATTTGCATTGCATTTCATTTATATTATTGATATATTTGTGATGTGTGTACTCTATGACGATTCTGATAGACATTATGATCTTGTGACTCTTAGTACAAGGAATTTTGGTATTTGAGACTTATACTTGACTTGAGATTGAACTGTGAGACTTGATAGGGCTAGACGCCCTGAATGTGGTTTAGGTTAATTTTGGTAATATTGCTTTGGCTTAACTCTAGTATATACTTGGTAATTGTGATAAGGCTTGCGAGTATTGATAATCGTTGTAATTAATTAAATTATAGGAACTACTGGTAGGTTTGGATAACTGAATTGTTTTAAACATAGTCAACTAACTAGTAGAGAAGTATGAGAAAGTACTAACCCTCGCCAACGTTATAGTTATGGTCAGTTGACAATGTTGCTGGCTACACATGCTTCATGTACTCACTCTACACTTGCTGCACTCTATGTGCAGGTACTATGTTGGACGCTATCAGAGGACCTTAGATACAACACTTAGAGATTCTTCTTGAGAAACCAACGTGAGCCGCAGATTCCATCCCGGCACTAGAACTCTTCCATCTTGCTATTTATCTGTTGTTCTTTACTTTTCAGGAAGTATGTTGTATTTATATCACAGACTTGTATTCTAAGTAGTAGCATTGCACTTTTGACAACCAAATTTTAGGCATTTATTTTTCAAGGATTATGTATTAAGTACTAAAGCTTGACAATACTTCTGTTGTTCTTTTCTTCTTCCGCATTTATATTATGTATTTTTGTATTGAATGATTAGTGGTTCGCCTACATGTTAGGGTAGGTGCCCTCACGATACAAATGAAATTTTTGATAATGATAATTGGTATCAGAGCATTAGGTTCATTGGTCTAATGAGTACAAGACCAATGTCTATTAGAGTCTCGCGAATAGGTACGTATATTTCTGTACCTATCTTTGAGAGGCTATAAGACATTTAGGAAAGTTTGTTTCTTTTATTATTTCGTGCATTTCGACTATGATTGGATTCTAAATCTCTTTTGTTTCACTCTTTGTCAGAGACGGTGAGTACTTTATCACCCGCATGATGAGATCAAGAGCACATACCTCCACCCGCACTCGTTGTTAGAAGTGGTGCATGGGGCGGAGGTAAGGCCGAGGTAGAGTTAGACCTTGAGTGGTAGCACGAGCCTGAGGCTGAGCACCTCCAATTACTCGGGCTCGTGACATAGCAAAGTGTCTGAGGCCAGAGACTATTCTGAAGGATGATTAGGTTCCGATGGATGAGCATGACCAGGGTCAGGATAATAGGGCAGGACTAGCTTAGGTGCCTCTGGGTTTTATCGCTTCACCGGTACTTCAGGATACTCTGGTTCGTATGATGAGCTTTCTTGAGACTATATCTCAGGGTATTCAACCGGTCACTTCTGGTGGATCGCAAACTAGGGTTGGAGGTCAGACTCCGGATCATATGGCTACGCTTGGATATTTGACACCAGGGGTTCGACTAACACCTTTTGGGGTTCCTCATTTCTTAGGTATGGTAGTGTCTGGTCTTACTACACCACCAGCTTCTCAGCATGCGATATCTATTGAGGAGCAGAAGTTGTTTTAGCAGTTCAGGAAGTTGGATCCTCCTAAGTATGATGGAGATCTAGAGGATGATGCATATGAGTTCTTAATTAGCTGTCATGAGAGGTTTCACAGCCTCAGTTTAGTGGAGTTTCAGGGTGTTGATTATACTACTTTCCAGATGGTTGGACCTGCCAAGCAGTGGTGGAGGTCTTATCTTGAGTCTAGATCAACAGGGTCCCCTTCTCTCACCTAGGTTTTATTTACTCAGATATTCTTCGAGAAATTTGTGCCTCGTAGTGTTAAATAGAGGATAATATCTTAGTTTGAGGGGTTACGCCAGGGGCGTATGTCTGTGATAGAGTATGAAACAGGTTTACATGCCTTGTCTTGCCATACTTTGATGATACTTCCTGATGAGGCTGAGAGGGTGAGAAGGTTCATCAATGGATTGATTTGTCCTCTTCATTTGATTGCAGCACAGATGGCTGCCACAGGTTTCACCTTCAAACTGATTGTTGATGCAGCTAGAGAGGCTGAGTTTATTAGGCGAGTGGTCAAGAGGCCTCGTTTTAGCACTTAGGTAGTTGCCTCATCTGGAGGTAGAGGTTATTATGATGGAGGTTATCAACGTTTGAGTCCTAGGTCAGTGGTGGTTACTATGCCTGCATATGAGGGAAGACAGTATTTGCATACTTTTCATGGTTTGGGTAGTTGACCCTGAGATCTCATCGGCCATCTAGTCGTGGTGGTCATTCTGGTGCCAGTTTTTCTTCTCAACTGTCGGCAGTTCCTAGAGGTTATTTTAAGTGTGGTGATCTTGGATAAATCAAGATAGATTGCCCTAGACTTAGGCGTGGTGGTCAGCACTAGGGTTCAAAGGCTTCTGGTTTTTTAGTAGTGGGGCAGTCGGCTAGAGGCAGGTCCTAGGGTACTAGATGTGGTTCTTAGGGTGGTAGAAGTGGCCCTCAGATGGGTCAATGTGGTGCTCAGTTCAGCTGAGGTATTGGATGTGAGGGTACTCAGACTTCGGGTGATCGTGCTCATTTCTATGCATTTTTAGGTAGACTCGAGGAAAAGGCCTCCGATGTTATTATTATAGGTACTCTTTCGATTTGCCATCTACCTGCAATAGTTTTATTTGATATCGACTTTTGTATTGATCTATAGTTAGGCACTTAGCCTATTTCCATGGCTCCATATCGGATGGCACATGCCTAGTTGAGAGAGTTGAAGGAAGACTTACTGAGTAAGGGGTTTATTCAGCCCATTTTTTTGCCTTGGGGTGCTCCAGTGTTATTCGTGAAGAAGAAGGATGGGTCAATGCGCATGTGTATCGATTATAGACAGTTGAACCAAATGACTATTAAGAACATGTACTCGATACCTTGCATTGATGACTTATTTGATCTGTTACAGGGTGCTTCGATCTTTTTCTAAGTGTCGCGCCCGTTTTTTAACCCACGGGTCGAAGCGGAGCACAACGTGTCTGTGATTCCTGGGTAAATTGTTAAGGAGTCGCCACCTAATTATTCTAAGGTGAATTAGGGCACCTAAATAATAAATAAATGCTGCAATATAACTCCAATTTTAAGGTCTGCGAAACTTAATGAGATTATAGGTAAGGGTTCTTTATTATCCTAAAGGGAAGGGGTTAGACATCCTTTAAGATCCGCTAACTTGCGGTTATCCGGTCAAACTCAGATTAATTATTGCTAAGAAAAATGCATGTTTTAAAAGTATACTAGATTAAAAAGATGTTTGCAAATATTTAGTAAATGATGCATTTTATACAAGTATGCATTCGTATGACATAAAAGAAAGATATATGTAAAGTTTGAAAAAATATGCATTTGTAACAATTGATAGTAAAAATAAATTATTTATAATGCCAAAGAAGTAATTTTTTTGGAAATCATTGAATTGCAAATTGAAAAAAGATAAACTTATTTGTAAGATTAATAAAGCGAATAAAAGATGACCAAAGTTGTTTTGAAAAACTTGAATAAGCATGACGAGCCTAAAAATAAATAACTAGCGGAGGGTTTCTAAGTTTGAATTAACCGAGCCTACAAATAAATAAGCTAGCGACGGGTTTCCAGTTTTAGACTACCCTATTAATTAATTCTAAGTCTAACTATTCTAAGCATTTCAATAATTACATAAGTACAATAAATAATATTACAATACAGAGCGAGATAAAGCTGAATTAAAGAAAGTAACAACAACAAAATAAATAAATTCCGAGGAGTATCTGCCTTCATTGACTTTGTTCCTTGCAAGTTGTCAAGAACAAACGGTTAGAAACAGTTAAATACAAATAACTTTGGATCCGTATCCAAAATAGTGAATGTTTTTATCACGGAGGGCTCAGCCTTAAATTTTGAAAAGACCATTCCAATCACGTCGTGGCTGCAAACATATGACTCGGTGGTCATTTTAATTGCCTCGCCTACTAAACATGTTGGTCTCCCGGATGAAAAAGAAAGATCATTCTAATCACGTCGTGGCTACGAGCATATAACTCGTCGGTTATTTTAGTTGCCTCGCCTACTAAACATGTTGATCTCTCGGATGAAATAAGAAAAAGATTAAAGTTTCATCCTTGCCCAGAAGTTATATTTCCGTCTTTCCAACTGTGGAGGCCTAAAAAATCGACTGATATTTTTCATCGGCCAGTGTATAGTATCATGTTCAAATCAACAAAATTAACCAAAGCAGCACAGCCGAAACCGAGAGGCAATTTCCGAAGGGACGCGGCCTCAAATTCAATTTCATTGGCCTAAGTGTAGCATATGTTCAAATCAGAAAAATAATACCCAAACAGTAAAAACTGAAACCGAAAGGTATTTTTTTCGAAGGAACGCGGCCTCGAATTCAACTTCATTGGCCTAAGTGTAGTATTTGTTCAAATCAGTAAAATAATACCAAAATAGAAAAACTAAAACCGAGAAGCAATGCCCGAAAAGACGCGGCCTCGAATTCAATTTCATTAGCCTAAATGCAGTATTTATTCAAATCAGTAAAAATAGTAAGATATCTGTATACGGATGTTTAAATGCCAAAAAACAGTAAACTAAAACAGAGAAACGATTTCCGAAGAGAATGCAGTATTACTTCAAACCAATAAAATAAACAACATAGCAATAAACTGAAATAGAGAAACGATTTTCAAAGGGACATGGCCTCGAATTCAATTTCATTGGCCTAAATGCGGTATTAGTTCAAATCAGTAGAATAGACAACACAGCAATAAACTGAAACAGAGAAGCGACTTCTGAAGAGGCGGTATTAGTTCAAATCAACAAAATAACAACATAGCCGCAGTAAACCAACAGTAAGCAATTAAAATATCCGACCCGAATTCTAAAATTTCGGAACCGAAACAGGATTCGATATGTTTAAGAAAATTCGACCCGAATTCTGAACAGTGACCCAAATGGGCGACCCGGTGCTAAAAACAGACCCGGATAGACGACCCGAGAAATGCAACACGAAGCAGTGACCGAAATCAGAATCAATTTTTTGATTTTTCAGATAACCAACAAATAGGATGCAAAAATCTGGAAATATACCCAAACCGGGTCGACCCGACCCGAATCAGGGGTTAAAACCCGAATCAATTTCTTCTCAGATTTTCAGATAACCAACAAATAAGATGTAAAAATACAAATCTGGAAATATACCCAAATCGGGTTGACCCAACCCGGATCGATTACCCCGATCCGAATCAGAGGTTCAAACCCGAATCAAATAATTTCACCAATTTCAGATAACCAAATGATATACAACATATAAATCTGGAAATTTATCCGAACCAGGTCCACCCGACCCGGATCGGTTACACGACCCGGATCAGAGGTTTTCAACTCGAATCGATTTCTTCTCAGATTTTCAGATAACCAACGACAAGTTGAAACACATAAATCTAGAAATTTACCCGAACTGGGTTTATCCGACCCAAATAGGTGACCCGACCCGGATCGGAAAACCCAAAACAGTATCAGAGGTTCAAACCCGAATCAAATATTTTCACCAATTTCAGATAACCAACATGATATACAACATATAAATCTGGAAATTTACCCGAACCGGGTCGACCTGACCCGGATCAGAGGTTTTCAACCCGAATCGATTTCTTCTCAGATTTTTAGATAACCAACGACAAGATATAAGACATATAAATCTGGAAATTTACTCGACCCGGTTCGGTGACCCGACCCGGATCGAAAAACCCAAAATAGTGAAGAACAACAACAATATATCGAAGACAATATTCTGGGAATTTTACCCAAATCGGGTTGACCCGACCCGAATCGAAAAACCCAAAAAGCAGTGAAGAGCAACAACAAAAACAAAGCAGATTTTTTTTTCAGATTCGACTTTACGAAGCCAAATAGAAGTATTTAAAACCAAAGTTCAAGGACGAAACTCACCCCTTTTCCTTCCGATTTTGGACTTATTTTCATACTTATTTCTTGAATAACAAGGAAGGCGAATGCTAAACAAATAAGAACACAACATATATTTTTCTTTTCTTTTCGGTCTCGGTCCCTTATTTGAAGAACAAAAGGGGGGTTTTATAGGTGGATTCGGATTCTCCAATGTTCACCCCCATACCCCCTTTCAAATGAGTTTGAATTTCAAAAATAAAGTGACGATTTTGGGACGGATTTGAGGGGATATGGGTCGCGGATTTTGTGGGGATAAGGGTATGGGTTGCAGATTTTAGGGGTATGGGTCGAAGGGTTGGTGGTGTCAGCGTAACAGAGGGGAGTTGGTGGTGTCAGGGGCTGGTGGTGGCAGGGGTGAGGTGACCGACGACGTGGGGTCGCGGTATAGAGGCGTGGCGCCGATTTGGGGCGGTTAGGGGTGTTGTTTTGATTTTTTGGTTTAGGGTTATGTTTGGTTAGGGAATAAAGGGTGTTTGGTCGAGTGGGCTTGGGAAATTGGGCTGGCCGGTTGGGTTTGGGGTGTGGGCCGACCGGTTGGGCCTCGAATGGGGTTTGGAATTGTTTTGGGTAGAAATTGTTTTTGGGTTGGGGAAATAAATGGGTGATGGGTTGGGCTTGGACGAAATGGGTTTTAGTTTGGGTAGAAATTATTTTGGGTTGGGAAATGAATGGGTTGGTTGAAAATAAGAGGGAGTTTATTATAAAAAGATATTTTATTAAAAGATGTGAATTATTTAAAATAACATAACGATGTGATAATAATAAAAATATAATATTTGCGAAATGTTTAATGCTTAATAAAAAATGGAAATGCGATGCAATTTTTGCGGAAAATAGAATAACATAGAATATTCGGATAAAACTTATGATTATGATAAAAAATGCAAATGACAGTATAAAAAAATGCGAATAATAATAATAATAATAATTAGAATAATATATATATATATATGCATGTATGTATATAGATTAAAATTGTTTTGAGGTGTTAAAAATATTTAAAATTGTAAATAAATTGGAAAAGACGGGACAAAATTGGATGTCAACACTAATATTGATGTGAGGTCCGGTTATCATCAGTTGAATATTACAGCAGACGATGTTCCTAAGATTACCTTCCTGACTCGATATGGGAATTATGAGTTCTTGGTGATGTCATTCTGGGTTGATGAATTCACCTGTAACCTTTATGGAGTTGAAGAATAAGGTGTTCAGGACTTACTTGGATTCATTCATGATTGTGTTCATTGATGATATCTTGATCTATTATCGAAGTGAAGAGGAGTATATGAAGCATTTGAGGATCGTGCTTGGTATTTTGAAGGAAAAGCAACTCTATGCTAAATTTTCAAAGTGTGAGTTCTGGATCAGTGTGATAGCTTTCTTGGGGCATGTGGTAACTAAGGATGGTATCATGGTAGATCTCAAGAACATTGAGGCAGTTTGGAATTGGCCTCGGTCACTGAGGTTGGAGTTTTGTCATCCCCATAGGATATTATCAATGCTTTGTGGAGGGGTTTTCATCCATTGTAGCCCCATTGACTAGATTGACTCAGAAGGATGTAACGTTTTAGTGGTCCGAGGAGTGTGAGGCAAGCTTTCAAAAGCTTGAGGCTCTATTGACTACCACTCTAATTTGACCTTACCAGTTGTGGAAGAGAGATTTGCGGTTTATTGTGATGCTTCTAGGGTTGGTCTTGGGTGTGTGTTAATGTAAAAGAAAAAAGTGATAGCCCATGGTTCCAGGCAATTTTTGAGGCAATTGAAGGTTTATGAGAAAAATTATCTCACCCATGACTTGGAGTTGACGGCGATAATGTTTGCTTTGAAGATTTAGAGGCATTATCTCTATGGGGTACATTGTGAGGTGTACACTGACCATCGCACCCTTCAGTACTTGTTCAAACATAATGATCTTAGTTTGAGGCAGCGTAGATGGTTGGAGCTACTGAAGGATTATGACATGACTATCTTGTATCACCCAGGAAAGGCAAATGTGGTGGTGGACGCCTTTAGTCGCAAGGCAGTGAGCATGGTTAGTTTGGCTATGTTGCATGTACGATAGAGTTATATGGCTATGGATGTCCAGTATTTGGAAAATTGGTTTGTATGGCTTGATATTTTAGAGCTTGGTCGAGTTTTAGCCTGTGTGGAGGCGCGATCTTATTTATGGGAGTAGATAAGATCTCAGTAGTTCGATGATGTACAGTTGTGCAAAATCTGTGACAATGTGTTGCGAGGAGAGGCAAATGAGGCTATTATTGATAGTGGTGGTGTTTTAAGGATCAAGAGTCGAGTTTGTGTTCCTAGGATAAGTGATTTGACCATATTGATCATGGAGGAGGCTCATAGTTCGAAGTATTCCATTCACTCAGGGGCTACGAAGATTTACCATGAGTTGAAATAATATTATTGGTGGTTCATAATGAAGAGGGACATCGTGGAGTTTGTGTCCCGGTATTTGAATTTCTAGCAAGTGAAATATGAGCACTTGAGGCCTGGTGGCGTGATTCAGATGATGCTCGTACCCGATTGGAAGTGGGAGATGATTGTCGTGGACTTCGTGGTAGGATTGCCATGGACGGACTTTGGGCAAGTTTGATGTTATATGGGTTATCTTGGACAGGTTGACCAAATATGTACATTTTATTCTAGTCCAGACTACTTATAATTCAGAGAAGTTGGCAAGGATTTACATCCGAGAAATAGTTCGATTGCATGGGGTGCCAGTTTCTATCATTTCGAACTGGGGTACTCAATTTACTTCTCATATTTGGCAGTCTATGCAGAATAAGATGGGTACTAGAGTGGAGCTTAGTACAACTTTCCACCCTCAGCCAGTCCAAGCAGACTATTCAGGTTCTCGAGGATATGTTGAGAGCTTGTGTGATTGACTTTGGTAGTTAGCGGCACTAGTTTCTACCCTTGGCAAAGTTTTCTTACAATAGTTATCACTCGAGTATTGAGATATCACCGTTCGAGGCTTTGTATGGTAGGATGTGCCATTCTCCGATTGGGTGGTTTGATATTTTCGGGGTTATACCTTGGGGTACTGATCTTCAGAGGGATTCTTTAGATAAGGTTAAGTTGATCCAGGATCGGCTTTTCATAGCTCAGAGCAAGCATAAGAGTTGTGTGGATCAAAAGGTCTGTGATTTAGAGTTTATGGTTGGGGAGCGGGTTTTGTTGATGTTTTATCCATGAAGGGTGTGATGCGATTTGGAAAGAAGGTCAAGATTATCATGAGGTATATTGGACCCTTTGACATAGTTCACATAGTTGGTGAGATGGCTTATGAGTTGGCTTTACCTCCTAGGTTATCCAGTGTTCATCCTGTGTTTCATGTGTCGATTCTGAAGAGGTATATTTCGAATAGTTCTCATGTGATTAGGTGGGATTCGGTGATTCATGATCAGAACTTAGCTTATGAGGAGGAACCTATAACCATATTGGATAGGCAGGTTCGCAAGTTGAGGTCCAAGGAGATAGTTAATGAGAAAGTGCAATAGAGGAATTGCCCTGTGGAAGAATTTACTTAGGAGACTAAGTCTGATATGCGGGTTAGCTACCCTCAGCATTTAGAGTCGAGGTATTTTGTTTTCTCTATCGTTCAAGGACGAACGTTTATTTAAGTGGTATCTTATGTAATGACTTGAAAAGTTATTTTGCTTATTTTACTTAGAAACCTCTAATTTTCCCTTTCGGAACCTGTATTTACTTGTTAGTGACTTGCGGGGATGGGTGGCACGGTTCCCAAGGTAATCAAGTGGGTTTCAGATCTTTTTTAGGAGTTTAAAAATTCTTAAGTTAAGAGAATAGGAAGGTATGACTCATACTTGACTTTCGGGTAAACACATTCATTCGTAGTTTTGTCGGTTCCATTAGATATGAAATGATGTTTATGACTTAGTCGAGCCTTTAGTTTGGTTCCCAAGACAACCGGGTGCGTTTTGGGTTATTGGTTATGAAATAGAGAAACTAGAACTTAAGGGTTGACTTTGGTCAAACCCGAGCCTTAAAGATATTTTTTGGGAATTCCGAGTGCACGAGCACGTATGAAATGTGTTTTATGATACGAATGCATATTTGGTTTATATCCGGGGGTTTCGAGAGTGCTTTGGGTGTTTGGTGGGGACTTGGATTAATTTTCATGTTGTTGGTGTCTGGTGTCCGCACCAGCAGGTATCTCGTTGATTCTGCGTGTCCGCCTCTGCGGAGGTTGGCTCGTAGATGCGTGCCTTGTGCTATTGTGATGTTTCTGCTTTTGCGGATATGTTCTCGCAGAGGCGAAGGCGCCTCAGCGAAGTAGGTTCCGCCCATGTGCATATACGAAATGTTAAGTGACCTCGACTCGGAGGCTGGTTTTTCTACCGAAGCGCATCCGCTGAAGCAGAATCATTGTTCAATCTGATTATTAAATTTCCTAAAAATTATTCTATTTCCCAAAATATATTATCTTGGGATTAGAGCTTGTCTAAGAGAGGATTTCTTGAGGTTTTCACCTTGGTTCATCATTGGAGGTATAATTCCATCCTTTTAATTGTTATTTATCATTTAAGTTTCCTATTCTAGTGTAGATTCTACTTGGGGAAGATGAAGACATAGTTCAATGTTGAGAATAAGAGAGTAAGAATCTTAAATTGAAGATTGATTATTTTCTAAATGAGTATAGTATTGTAAACTAGTGTTGATTCATGTTAGATGATGATGTTTAATGGTTAATTTGATATTAGAAACCGTTATGAAATTCGGGAAAATTCTAGGTTTGGAATTGAGGCTTTTTTTCCTAATCTTGCAATTGATGATCCAATCGGGTTTAGTTTCAAACTAACTTAAGGATATCATTATTTAATATGTTATTATACTTTTGGGTAATAAAGTTTGAATTTTGCTATGGTTGGCTCGGGGTTCCTTTTTTGGGTTAGTTTGGGAATTCTAGTTTTAGGTATCAATATGAATACTGTTAGACTCGTAATCTCATCGAGGTAACGTATTTCAATAGAGTGGGTTCATGAGGAGGCTCAGAGAAAAGGAAAAGTGGTTGCGTGATTCTTCGGCTCCAGAAATAGGCAAGTTGAAACTTACTAGACTCTAATATAGTATTTATGTGTTGGTAGTTAATTAATTAAGGGGAGTAATGGGAATTGGGAGTCATGTACTAGTGAGGTGACGAGCACTTGTACGGATACCTATGTACTTAAAGGGTAAATCATGACTTAGTATGATGTACATGATGAAGATTATGTGTTTAGCCTTAGGGCCATGAGCGTGGTGCATAAATCCACTTAGGTTGATTTATCTGCTGCTTATTTGGGCTCGTAGCCATGATTGATAGCTTATTGTGATTTGACTTGTCATGCATTCATCACTGTACATCTCGTCTAGATACTTGAAAAGGATTTGATAATACTGATTGCATTGATTATGATGTTGCATGGTGTACACATATCCATATCATTCATACATATTATCATTGACACTTGAACTGTTGAGATACTGATTAAAGGGGCTTGAAAGCCGGTTATTGGATATAGTATATGGTCGAGAGTGGTGATTGATGATGATACTACAGCTACAGAGCTAGGATCCGATGGGAAATTCCGTATGGGTATATAGACCTCATGGGTCATGTGACACCTACTGCATGAGCATCGTGTGTATATCGGGTACATATGACCATTGCATACATACATATTATTTGCATTGCATTTCATTAATATTCTTGATATGTATTTGGTGTTGTGTGTACTCTGTGATGATTTCTGGTAGACTTTATGATCTTGTGACTCTTAGTAGAAGAAATTATGGTATTTGAGACTTATACTTGAAGTGAGACTTGATGGGACTAGATGCCCTGAATGAGGTTTAGGCTGATTTCGGTAATACTGATTTGGCTTAACTCTAGTATATATTTGGTAATTGTGATAAGACTTGTGAGTATTGATGATCCTTGTAATTAGTTGAATTATAGGAACTACTGGTAGGTTTGGATAACTGAATTATTTTATACTTAGTTGACTAACTAGTAGAGAAGTATCGGAAAGTACCAACCCTCTCCACCACTATAGTTAGGGTCGGTCGACAGTGCCGCTAGGTACACGTGCTTCCCATACTCACTCTACACCTCTATTGCAGGTACTGAGCCGGACGCTAGCGGAGGAGCTTTGACGCAGCTCTTGGAGATTCTTCTTGGGAGTCCACGCTGAGCCACAGATTCCATCTCAGCACTAGAACTCTTCCATCTTGCTATTTTATCTTATGTTCATTACTTTTCAGACATTATGATGTATTTAAATCTTAGACTTGTATTCTAAGTAGTAGCTTTGTACTCGTGACAACCCGATTTTGAGGATTTCTTTTCAAGGATTATGTATTAAGTACTAAAGCTTGACAATACTTATGTTGTTTTTTACTTCTTCCGCATTTATATTACGTATTTCTATCTTGAATGATTAGTGGTTCGCCTACGGGTTAGGGTAGGTGCCCTCACGACACACATGAAATTTTGGATCATGACAGAAAGTCATCTCCTTCTCCTGCATAGTATAGCATCGCTCCGTCTCGTTCAACTTGCAGATGCTATGAGATTTTTATCTTAAATCAAAACACCTTCAATGGCAAAGTCGGACACATCCATATGCACCTTTAATGTCATTAAAAAAAAATCAGGCAATGGCAAGACTGACTCCACCATCACAGTTGCCTTAAGGCCTATGAACTCCTTCTGGCAATGATCCATCCAAACCCATGACTTCGCTTATTCTTTTTCAGCAACTCAGTCAATGGTACAACTATAGTGGAATAGGCACTAATGAATCTGTGAACACCTAATTTTTTATCAAACTTAAAGTTTTACATCATTTTAGTGTTTAAATATTAATTTTAGGTCTACATAAAATATTTTAATTTTCATATCAATTTTAGTAAGTTTTACTTTAAAAAAATAAAAAATAGAGTCACATTTTAGGATAAGTTTTTTATTTATTTTTAAAAGAAAAGAAATGTATAAAATATATTTTTCTTCTAATTTAGATTTTAATAAATAAGCCAGTGATTTTAGTATTTTTCTTACTCACATTTAATTTTAGTCTATCTATTTAACTATTCTATATTTTTCTTAATTTAAAATAGTTAGTTAATATTTTCTATCTTTTAAAGAAAATAGCCAAAATAGAAAGAAAGAAAAAAATTTGTCTATCGGAAACATCCTCTCTATCCCTTAAGGAAGAGGTAAGATTTGTGTATACTCTATCCTCTCCAAATTCACTTGTGAAATTATACTGAGTATTGTTTTTGTTGTAGACCGAAGAAAAAAAAAGGACAAAATGCACTAACCTATTGCCTCACGAGCACTAAACCCTACAACACAACCCCACGTCTCTCTTTTTAAAAAAGAAGAAAACTCCCTCTCCTTCACGTCCTTTCTCACACCACACCTATATAATCAATCACACAACAAGGAGATACATACGATATAATATATACAAGAAAAAAACATACAGATGCAGAGAGCACAAAAAGAAAGCAGAGAGCAAATACTGAGAGAGCGAAAAGGTTTGGTTTGAGAGTTAAGTTAGAGTTCGAGTTTTTTGGTTCATGGTTTCGAATTCGTGGACCTGAAAGTTAGTTTTGCTAGCTTTAGAAATTTGTAGATTGTATGTTGCTTTCGTTGTTAATAGAAAAGAATTCGAAGGTTCGTTCCCGTTACTTTTCTATTTCGATATTTTGTGAGGATAGTTGCTTGGAGTTTTTCCAGTAGATAAAGTGTGAAAAAGACATTCTCAAAGGTCTATTCTCTCTTTCATTACCGTAATTGTGCCATGAATGAATGCATTTGCTTAAGCTTTTTGTGTGTTATTATTAGCTTTATTACCATGTGATTGGTTACGATTTAAAATTATGGAGATCTTTAATTTGTTTGAATTAACTGAGGAAGACAGTAGATGCTCAAATATTTATCTGTTACTAAATGATTAAGTTTAGATAATTAATATTGTTGTTGTTGCTTGTACCCGTTGCTGCTATACTGAATTTAATGAGCTATTAAGATTAAAAATTAGGAATATAAATTTCTAATTACACCGTTGGTTTATAGTTTAGACTAAGAAATTAAGTGGAATCCATGTTAGATAGTAAAATGACAGCGTCATGGACTAATTTGGACGTGACATGAATCTTATTACGTGTTGTATTTTTATTATTAAAAACATATCTCATGTATTTGAATAAATTTAAAAGCATATAAAAAAACTCCTTGAAGAACTTTATCATCTAAGCATATGCAAGAATGTTTGAGAATCTTTTAAGGGGTCTGTCTCATTCTTTTCTTTTCCAGCATATGAGATTTAATGGTCTTTGTTTAAGTTTTGTATTATTTAGTATTTTACTTTTTTCATATTTTTTTATGTATCAGAATGCTTGCCCTAATTTAAGTTAGGGCCTAGGCAAAGCTTACGGCCCGGATAATATTTTTGTAAATGATACTTAGATAAGTTACGAATTAGTTCAAAATCCGTTACCAAAAAAAGAAAAGAGCGGAAAAACATTAGTGGGGGGCTAGATGGGTCATGAATTCTCTTCAAAACCCATTATGAGAGAGAAAATAAATTACTTATAAGAGAACGCGCTGGGTTTCTCAACCCAAAGAAAGTAAAATGGTATTAAATTAATTTAAGCAATAACTAAGGATGAAGTCGGAAAGCGCTGCTATCGGTGAATCATTTAAATAAAATTCAAATTATTATATTCGAAGCCGGATTAATTGGGGCATACTTTATGTACGTTAGATGCTTATTTAGGAACGGAAAGTGAGAACGATCCATAAATGCCTCAAAAAACTCGAGATAAAAAATTAAAATCGTGATAAGAAGCGCTGCTACTAGTACACCACATACGAATAAAAAAATGAGACAATGTTTTAACAATTTTAAAACAAATCAAAGGAGGGAAATAAGTACTCTTAAGCTCATAAGCATAATGTATTCTAAAAATTAATTTAAGTCAAATATAAGTCGATAAAGCGACCGTACTAAAACCACGGGACTCGAGGGTTGCCTCACACCTTCCTCTCGGTCAACCAAATTCCTTACCCGAACATTTTTTTCGCAGATCAATAAATAAAGAGTCATTTCCTTTTGATTGGGATTCATAAGGTGACTTGGAACACCAAAACTCAATTTCAAGTGGCGACTCTGTAAAAAATAAATAGTCTATTTTCAAAACGTCACTTCAATTGGAAAAACTCTTTTAACCATAAAACTAGTTTTTATCGGAAAAAAAGGGTGTGACAGTACCAATGTTAGTAGTTAACAATACTACAAAAGTATCTCAACTCGGTTACATTAGTTAGCCATTACTGGATACCCCATACCTTGTCCTCATCCATGCATAGCTCGTCATTACAAATGACGTGGCCCTAAAAGTACACCTTCGATTGTGCGAACTCACACTTTTCTCTCTTGATGTATTATTACAACTCGTTTGGTCATTTACCACTTTTGGACCTATTATACCTAAATTACCCTCTCTGTGGTGTTATTTCGGTTTTTATAGCTTGCGAGAAGTGGTGGAACACTTCCCAAGGTAAATCGGGTTTGTTTCGAAAGGAAAATCCTAAGTTAGAAGCTTCTTAAGTTTTGAAATAGAAAGGATTGACTAGAAGTTAATTTTTGGGCAAATGTGTCTGTAATTAAGTTTCATCGACATTATTAGGTCAGAAACGTCATTATGACTTAGTCGAGTCTTTGATTTGAGTCACGAGGCATTCAGGTGCATTTCGGTTGCTTGGTTTTCTAATCCTAAATTTTGAGAAAGATAGGAGGATTTCACAGAAAAATGTGTCTTAACAATGTCCAACTGGTATTTTGAGTGCGCCAGCAAGTTCGTAGCGTCGAGTATACTCAAGTAGCATATTTGGTTTGCGTCCAGGGTGAGGAGGCCCGGGAGAATTTCGAGTGTCGGATCAAGAATTTGAGAACCAGAAAGTACTTGTTTCAATAGTCTCTGGTTTCCTTCTTCGTGATCGTCGGGAAGGGAGCCGTGATCGCGAGCCTGGGTGGAACGGGCCTACGCGGTCGCATGGGGCTGCTTCGCGGTCGCTTGTGTGCGCGTGAGTAGGGCAGGGAAGTCGCGGTGAATCACGGTCGCAAGCAAACGCCTCACGATCACGAGGTGCCATCTATGATGGGTTACGATTGAGCTACGAAATTGTGAAATAGGATTTGGGTTCAGAGCGTATTGCTTCCCCCAATTCTATTTGAGACTCTATTTTTCACATTTTGGGAGCTAGGGAGCTCAGAATTCAAAGATTTCAAGTGCTTCTTCTAGTTTTGTGTTTGGGGTAAGTTCTTTAACACCTCCTAAGTATATTGACATGATTTCTTTTGTTATTTACAAACCTAATCCATGATTCTAGACGGTAGATTAAGGATTTTGCCATGAAATTGGGGTTAGAGTAAATAGTGAAATTGAAAGCCTTAATGTGATTAGATTTTCATGAAATTTAAGATTATGACCTTACGAGTTATGGGTAAGTCGATTTTGAAACCAATTTTTTGTTTTGCCCTTTGGGCTCGGGTATGAATATTTTGGGTCCATGTTAGGGGTTTTGGGGAATATCTATATGGGAGTTGATAGACTCGTATACTCATCTAGAATGCGTTAATCATATATTTGGATCAACTTGAAGCTTCACAGAAAGGAAGGGCATTAGCTTGAGGTTCAAGGCAAGAGCTCGGTGTTCGAGGTAGGTTATGACTTATCTTTTTAGACTCCGATTGGACGCGCACATATAGAGTATATTTACTGTCGGGGTATGAATGTGAGCATTTAGGCATTGGAGGTGGTGCATAAATCCACTTAGCTTGATATGGTTGCTGTTTTTGTGGGCTATATTTGCCATGTATGAACCTTACTTGTAATTTGGTATCGATTCTTATTCATCTTTCTATATTTGACGATACTATGAGAAATGACCATTCTTGAAACTATATTGCCAATATGAAATGACATGATAATCATTGATTGGATATTATTGGCATACGATTATATGCATTTTTGGTTCATTCATACATATATGTGATTCATGTGAATCTTGATTTGAGTTACGGAATGGTCCGATGAGGCAAGAAAAGAGGTAGAATGATACTTTTACAGCTCGAGAGGAAATGATTCTGAGTGCTATGATACGATTTTATACGAGGAAATATGATATGATATGATGCTCAACCAATTTGAGGGATATATGTCGAATGGTAGTAAGCGGTATATGGACCTTGCGAGTTCCCCACGGGTCATGACTACGTGGCAAAGCCCTTAGTATGTGTATATCAGGTTTGGTAGACCAGTTGCATTGCATATCATTTGCATTCATGTCACTTTTACTGACTATGTGGTTTCATGACATATATGTAATTGATTTGATGAAAAGACTTAAGCGTTGGACTTGTATTTATGAAAAGGGTGAATCTTTATGTATGAAATATATAAAGACTTGGGTTTCTAAAGTTATTTATAGACAACTGGACTTTCGGGTGAACTTATGAAGGAAGACCTAAGCTTACGAATCGTAATGAACTCGAACGTGATTAAACTATGATGTAAATGATTTTCCTTCAGTTTACATGGTCCTTCGAATTTTTTATTGTTTATATGTGTGTTTTCTCGTTGTCGGCCTATGATGCTTACGAGTACTAGTGTTGTATTCATACTACAATTGCTGCATTTTTGTGCATATACTTATCCAGGATCCAGCTCCAGACCCCGTGGTTGATCACGATGTGGTATATTCGAGGCTTTCAAGGTAAGCTACTTGGCCTCTCGTGGCCCCTAAAACTCTCGTCCTATTCTTACTTGTTGTATTGACCAATAAATAACTTATTTTTTCCTACGAGGCATGTATTTCAGACTTTTTTTATTAGATCTCTTGTACGCTTCAAATCACATTTTGGGATACATAGAGGATGACTTTCTAGTAGTTATGGCATTTTGAGACTTAAGATAAATTGTTAGTTTGCTATTTCCGCTTATTTTAAGATTGTGCTTTTTGAAATGGGAGATGATTCACTTACCGATGGGTTAAGTGCAGTTGTCATCATGGCCCGTGAATTGGATCGTGACAAGTTGGTATCAGAACTTCTAGGTTTATCGATCTAATAAGTACAAGAGCAACGTCTAGTAGAGTCTTGTGGATTGGTACGTAGATGTTAGTACCCATCCTCGAGAGACTATGGAAGATTTAGGAAAAAGCTTTGTGTCTTTCTCTCATATCATGCTAGTTTGGTATCTAGTTCAATCTTTTCGTGTGAGTTTGTTCAGATTGGTATCTTAACCTCATTTTTCTATTCTCTCTTAGATGGTGAGGACGCGATTGTTACAATTCACTTTTTATGCGGGTGAGCGCATAAAGAGCTACTAAGAATTTGGATGGTGCTCTAAGTCAGATAATATGTTTTAGAGCCGCCACCTAATTTACAGGTAAATTAGGAAAACCAGTGTGAAAGGGTTTATTCAAGTTCATTGAGAAATTCTATCTTAACCAGAGTCGAGGTAAGAGTTCTGGTGATCCCCCTGGGAAGATGTTAACACCCCCGTATTAAGGATCCATAGACTACGGTTGACCTACAGATTCTATAGCATGCTTCAAAATGATTTAAATTGGTTAAGGTTTAAAACTTCGCAAAGTAATTTGTCATTTCATTCATTCAAACTCAAGGTTTTATTTTTAAACAAAGAGTTAAACTTCCGCCAAAAATAGTATGCACGGGGTAGTTTAGTCAATTTTATTTTTGTACTAAGAACACTCAAATGTTAGTTTGAGTAGAACTCCACGTTTGTTCCAAATATGATGACTATTTTCACACTTGCATCTTTTAAAGTCCTTTCCAAATTTTGAAAATGGTATAGTTCATTTTTGGAATAAAATAACACAAAAATGGTCTTTTGTTCCTTTTGCATACTATATTTTCCAAGGTTAAACCATATTATACATTCCAAAACTCTTAACTTTACATCAAGTCTAAGATAAGTTTTTTGTCCAAAATGATAACTTATTGGGCTTAATATGTGTTCTAATATTAAACAAAGTATCAACTTCAGCCCAAACTCTAAATCTGAATTCCAACAGTCCGCTTATCCAATTTCAAGTCACTCAAGCCCAATTCTGGGACCCTTTTTTTATCAGTCTGTTTGGTTTTAAAACTCAAAGCCCAAGTCATGTGTTTAAAATTCAAAATCTGTTTTGCACTTAATTTGAAAATTCATTTCTTTTTTCGGATTTGATACCCAAACAACTCATTTTATTTAACCAAAAAAGTCCTTTACTTCGGATTTTCCATATTTAAATCAAAAGTTTTAAAATCATTTATTGGCAATTCTAAACTAAAATGGTCTATGTATAATTTGCCTATCCTCGATTCACCATAAGTAAAGTTCCAATATATATCAAAGTAATTTATTACAACAAATATATATATTTACACTGAAAATATGAGAAACATAAATGAAAAATTAAGGGAGTTTAGGCTGGTGGGCCTACAGAAGCCCACTTGTTGGCTATTTTTATCCATACCTGGCCTTCATGCAAAAATAGATTTGGTTGGGTCTCATCCCAACAGGCTCAAGCAGGTACTGGTCAACTCAAAATGAATAGAATGATGGGCCCAATGAGGGCCGATCTCATGGTAATAGAGTAGAAACAGTCAAGGGGAAAACAAAAGCCCAAATTAGAGAGTATCTAGTCTTATCATTCAATTAATTCATGCAATAAACAAAATAAATAACCCACTACAAAGGAAATTTAATTCAAAACAAATTAACTAGCCCACGCCGAAAGCAATGCATAAGAAAAAGAAGAGAAGGCAAACAATAGGCTAGGCCCAATACGCAGTCATGAAGAAAAAAAGATAGAGAAAGCTATCAGAAATAGGCTTGGCCCAACAATGCATTTGAGAGAATTCTAAACGATATACAAGGGAGATATATAAGGCATATACACTCGGTATACTGAATATACTTTCACATACAGCTTGTATATCCCTATGTATATCACATATACATCCTAAACAAAACTTGGCATATCACAAATGTATGCAATCAAGATAGGTTGTACATACACATAGCATAACAAACCTTCAAATATCTTAATGCATCTTACATAAACCAGTGATAAACAGGACAAGTAGACAAACATATAGTTCCCTACAACTCAAGATTAGTAGCATTTATCTAAGAATACAAGAGGGCAACATCTAACATGCATATCTCTATGCATATGAGTTAAAACAACAGATTTTGGGATCCGTTTAATGCAAACATGAAGATTAATATTCAAACTGACAAAGAACCATATCCCAATCCCATCTTAAATATGCAAGAATTCCCATATGAATATTTAGGGTCACACAAGACTCAAAAAAGCATCACTATGTACAAGACTTTAAGCCAGAATGTTAGGCAAGCATTTAAAATATGTTAAGTGACACAAAAGGTGTTAGTTTAAGGCACACAACACAGGGACTATTCCACCAGTATAGCCAAACATGTTAAGGTCATTAGGAGCATGTGATGAGGCTAACTGATCTTAAACACACAGTTTCATACATGGGAGAAACTTGCATAAACAAGGGAGTTATGTTCATTTTTAACTAAGAATCCTAGTCAGGTTATTCAGAATAACAGAGATGTGAAACCTAACTTACTCCTATCATTTAGCAGATTTCAAGTCCACATAAGGAGAGATATAACATAATTATAAACTATAATGACTTAAGCAAGTGATCTGACTCTTAAATGAAGACTGTAGTCTTTCGACTGGAATTACATCAATCTGAAACTTGGAATGAAGACTGCAACCTTTCAACTGGAATTACATCACTCTAACTTTTGAATGAAGACTGCAGCCTTCCGAAAAGAATTACATTATTCTATGAAGACTGCAACTTTTCGACTAAAATTACATTACTCTGACCCTTCAATGAAGACTGCAACCTTTTGCGTGGAATTACATTATTCTAACACTTTGAGTGAATATTGTAGTCTTTCAACTGGAATTACAACACTCTGACTTTTGAATGAAGACTGCAACCTTTCGATCGAAATTACATCATTCTGATAATTAGAGTGAAGACTACAGTCTTTCTACTGGAATTACATCACTCTGACTTTTGAATGAAGATTGTAGGTATTTGACTGGAATTGCATCATTCTAACACTTGTAGTGAAGACTGTAGCCTTTCGACCAAAATTGCATCACTTTGACCCTTGAATGAAGACTACAACCTTTCGATCGGAATTACATCATTCTGACACTTGAATGAAGCTCATGGGGGTCCATCTCATCTGAAAACTTTTCCTCTTCCATTAGTATAGCTAAATTTGAATATGATGAATCACTACTATGGCCTTTCGACCAAAATTACATCATTCTGACACTTGGAGTGAAGAGTGCAGCCTTTCAGCCGGAATTACATCACTCTGACTTTTGAATAAAGATTGCATCCTTTCGACCGGAATTACATCATTCTGAACCTTAGAGTGAAGACCGTAACCTTTCAACCAGAATTACATCACTCTGACCCTTTAATGAAGATTGCAGCCTTTCGACCGGAATTACATCATTCTGACACTTGGAGTGAAGAATGCAACATTTTAACCGGAATTACATCACTCTGATTTTTGAATGGAGACTGACGTCTTCCGAGCAGAATTACATCATTCAGACTCTTGGAATGAATATTATGGCCCTCTGATCGGATTTACATCATTCCGACTCTTTAATGCGGCTTTCAGGGTTGGATTATTTTATGTCTTTGTTTTTTCAGTGGCTCTCGGGGCCTGGCAGTTGTCTTCTGATGTCGGAGTGTCTTTCTGTTGTACCAGTTTAATTCATGAACACACAACTTAATAGAAAAATTTGTCGTCCTCTTGATGACATTTTGGATGACCTTCAATCATAGAAAGGTTGTTAGTTTCCTATGCGGTCGATCCGTGTCACCGACTCCCGCTGTTTTGTTCTCTACTTTTTCAGTTTTGACCCCCTCTTTTGGTCCCAGTATAATGAGAGAAAATATTTTGAATTGATATATTTGAAAATATTTTAGAAAACAAAATTTTGACTAAAACATTTTATATATCTAAAATGTTGTTAACTCAATGTCATGACATATTCATTTCGAGCAAGGTTCTTCGACCGTCTCTGGCGCACTACTTTTGCTATTTGTCTGTCTTTGGTGAAATTTTTTAGACCCCCTCGAAAATTTCCCCAGTTGCATATTTGGATCGGTCGACTCTCGTGCCAATTTGTGTTGAAGGAATTTGAGTCCCTCTCAAAAATTGTGCCCCAGTTTATGAGCTTGGACAGGCTGATCCTTTAACCGTATTGTTGATGGAAATTTTGAGATATTAAGTAAAGACCAAATTTGATATTAATTGGTAATAAAGACTCCTTTTAGTTACGCA
The DNA here is from genome assembly GCA_029783415.1 of Anisodus acutangulus. Lineage (NCBI taxonomy): Eukaryota > Viridiplantae > Streptophyta > Magnoliopsida > Solanales > Solanaceae > Anisodus > Anisodus acutangulus. The sequence continues at coordinate 23,313,170 of CM056490.1, read as the reverse complement.
AAATCTTTAAATTAAAACTAAAGGACTTGAAATTGAGATGTAACTTAATTATCTCATTTAGTTAAATAATTTTCCCAATTTTGATGGAGTAAAATATTGATTAATTCCAATTGTGAATCTAATTAATTAATTACACAATTGTCTTTACTTTTAATTTTAAAAAATTATAATTGATAATCAAAATGTGAAAATGAGGTATGATATACAATAAATATACTGGATGATATTTTATCAAATTTAAAGACAAAGTATTTTCGGGATAATTTTATAAAATCATTTTTGTATTATAAAAAGTATATTTCACTCCGTCTGTGACTTGAGAATCTTGAATAATTAAATAAAATTATTAAAGAGAAAAAATTAGGTGTCAACAATCATAATACCTAAAGACCCCCTAAACTTAGCGCGTTTTATTTAGATCAACCCTAAACTATAAGTATTCTTAATTATCCTATTGAATTTGACTATTTGATAGCCTTACCCCGTAGATGGTGATGTGGCAAAGAGAGTGACAACAATGTCACTCTCTTTTAGGTGTGTGGGAATGAAAAAAAATAAAAAAATTAGCTCCCAAGTAGGCTATTTTTTATTTGTTAATTGCCATAGTCATATACAATAATTTATTTATTTAAATTATGTATACCTTCTTGCCTCAGCTTAATATCTAATGCAAATTAGATGTCTGAGGAGTGGAGATGGAGCACGATGATTTCGTTGTACAAAAACAAAGGGGATATCTAAAATTGCAATAACTATAGGGGTATCAAGATGTTGAGTCATACGATGAAAGTATGGGAGAGAGTGGTGGAAGCAAGGATGAGGAAGATAATGTCTATTTCGGAGAACCAATTCGGATTCATATCGGGGTGTTCCATAACAGAATCCACTCACCTTGTGAGGAGGTTGGTGGAGCAGTATAGGGAGAGGAAGAGAGACTTGCACATGGTGTTCATTGACCTAGAAAAAACATACCACAAAGTTCCGAGGGAGGTGCTATGGAGATATCTGGAAGCTAGAGGTGTTCTTGTATTCTACATTAGAGTGACTAAGGACATGTATGATGGAGCCAAGACCTGAGTGAGGTCAGTAGGAGGTGACTCTGAACACTTTCCTGTCATGATGGATTTGCATCAGGGATCCGCTTTAAGCCAATTTCTGTTTGCCTTGGCGATAGACGCATTGACGCGTCATATTCAAGAAGAGGTGCCTTGGTGTATGCTATTTGCTGATGATATTGTACTGATTGACGAGATGCGAAGCGGTGTTAATGCGAAGCTAGAGGTTTGGAGACAAACCCTATAGTCGAAAGGTTTCAAGTTGAGCATGACTAAGATAGAGTACATAGAGTGCAAGTTCAATGGCAGGATCCAGGTAGCGGACGAGGACATACGACTTGATACTCAGGTCATCCCCAAGAAACAAAGTTTCAAGTACCTGAGGTCGATCATCCAAGGAAATGACGAGATTGACGACGATGGCACATACCATATTGAGGCAGGTTGGATGAAATGGAAGCTCACATTAGGTGTGTTATGCGATAAGAATGTACCGCCTAGAGTTAAGGAAAAGTTCTACAAAGTGCTGGTCAGATCGACTATGTTGTATGAGTGGAGTGTTGTCTAGATAAGATAGCTCATGAGTAAAAAATAAAGGTAGTTAAGATACGCATGCTGAGATGGATGTGTGGATATACCAGGAGAGATATGATTCGGAATGAAGTGATTCGAGATAAGGTGGGAGTGGCCCCTGTGGTGGAAAATATGCGGGAAGGAATGTTGAATGGTTCGGCCATGTGCAGAGGAGATGCGCAGATGCTCCAGTGAGAATGTGTAAGATGTTGACAGTTGTGGGCCTGAGGAGAGGGAGGGGTAGGCCAAAGAAGTCACGGGGAGAGGTGATTAGGCAGGATATGGCGCAACTTCAGCTTACCGAGGGCATGACCCTTGATAGAAGGGTATGAAGGTCGAGTATTATGGTAGAAGGCTAGTGGGCTTCCGCAAGGATTTGTTTTTGTACTATGAGTTTTATTATCTTTGTGCACTAGCTTATATTTTTTTAAATCTCTATTATGACTTGATTGTTGTATTACTTTATTTATGTTATTATATTTTTGCTATTGCTGTCTATTCACCTGTGGTAGTTACTGCTTCTTTTCAGAATATTTAATCATGGTTTATTCGCTTTCGTTACTTGCATTTTCATACTGCTTTAAATTTCTTGCACTTTGTCTAACCATTATTTGGTTTTGTTTTTGCTTTTGCTTTTGCTTATGCTTAATCTTGAACTGAGGGTCTTTTGAAAACAACCTCTCTACCACGATAGAGATAAGGTCTGCGTACACTCTACCCTGCCAGATCCCACGTTTTAAAATTTCACTGAGTATGTTGTTATTGTTGTTCTTTAAATATAATGACGACTTGTTCCAACTACTTGTTTCAACTCTATATTGTTTTCAAGCCAATTGGAAAAAAGAACTTGGACCCAACTCCATTATTTTAGTCAAACAAAATTAGTTTTGTCAAATATTATGAAATACCAACTGTTTATTTCTTCTTTAGATGCATTGACTAATTATTTTAACTGCGTATCTTCTTATCATGCGAAAATTAATTAAAAAAAACTTAGAGTTCCATAATTTTTAGTCAAATAAAAAATTTAATCAAAATAATGGAGTTGCAATTATATACTTTCTTATTTCTTGGGTAGATGTAATGACTCCTTATTTCAACTGTTACTTTTTCTTTTTCTGAGACATATCTATTAAAAAACATACTTGGCCACAGCTCTTTTAATTTTAGTGAAATAATTTTTTCTTGCAGAAATAATGGAGTTCCAGCCGTATTATTCTTGTTATTGTTACGGTTCACCTTTACGCGGGACATAAAGACTAATTCATAACTCGTGGACTTTTAGATTATTTTAGTATTTTTAGAGTCGCCACCTAATTTATAAGAAAAACTAAGAAAATCAAAGTAAAAAGGGGGTTTTCAATTTTTAAAGAAAAATCCTAATTAATCAGAGTTTGAGGTAAGGGTTCAGCTGATTCCAGAGGAAGATGTTAGGCACCCGATATTAAGAATCTGCAGAATGTTATTGACCTCAAATTTTAAAATAAGAAAATTGTTTTTATTTGCTTCAAATTTTTAAAAATTGCAAACATAATTTTCATTTCAAGATCATCTTCTGCCAAAGTAAAACTTGTCACAGACATCATTCTTTTAAAGTAAAGAAGAAAATTCCTTTGAAAAAAACTTCCTTTTATTTGGAATATAATTTCTTTATTATTTTAAAAAAAAAGGGATAGTAAAGACTAATTTAATCGTTTGTAAAACATTTAATTTTTTATTTTAAAAAAAGGATTTAGCAAAGTTGCAACTTGTAAAAATGAGTGTTTTATTTAAAAGGGAGGTTAACAAACATTTCTTCTTTTCCTTTCCCCAAACTCTAGTCATAAAGGATTTTATCAAATTATTTGCAAAAAACATTAAACTTAAACAAAATTTAAGACATCACTTCTTATTTCAAAAGCCTTTTAGACTTAAAACTTTTTCCAAATTTCTTTGTAAGTCAAGAAAACATGAAATCTTTGATGGAAGAAGAAGCATTTCCCTTTAAAATTATTAACAATTTTTTTATTAAAAGAATACTGATTTAATTGCATATAGTTGGGTCTTAATTTACAAAAAATGATCAGAATTAAAAATAAAAGTTTTTTTATTTATTAATCAGGTTCGTAATTTACAAAAAAGGGTAGTCCTATCAGTTCTAGCGGCGTAAGTATCGCGCCTGCTATCTCAACTAATTCCTAACCTAAGGTTCCAATAATGTTTATATTTACCATACAAGTAAATACAATAAGCAAATAAGATAAAATAAAAGAAATGGACCGGTGGGTATACCGGTCCACCAATTTCCGCATACAAAAGAAATAAAATATCTATTGTCTATGCCATTTTCACCCATGACTGAGCCTTCAGCAGCCTCTTGGACTCGATAAAATATATAGTTGGGCCTCGGCCCATCAGGTTATAAATAGATGCGCGATGAGTGGTCCCACGAATGTGCAAAGGAGGGGGGGGAACAAGGGAGTTAGAAGATACCCCACAACTTATGAAACACAAAATAAAATGAACATATATGTAAAGTTAAACATGGAGGTATAAACAACTAGTATTTAATTATGTAAAAAAAAGAAATAAACTAACAGGCCTAAATAAGTATCAGTCCAAATAACAACGAATATATGGGCTTTGGATGCAAATAGTTTGGGTGAAGATGTGAAACATGCCCAAAAATTACAATTTCCGGACTTAAAGGGGAACATATTAGCCCAAATGCACATCGACCCATTTGACATGCTTTTAAGACACATGAAGGCAGATACACATACAATATTCAAAGTATATCTATATATGTGATATACTTGGAAGTATACAAGGATATACAACATTGATATGCAGCAGTGTATACTAAGGTATCTATACCTTATATACATTGAAGTATATCATGGTATATTCAACAGAATAGGTAGAAAAGCAAAGGGAAGAGACATGTCAAACATGGACAGATTCAACATCACAAGAGAAGGAAAGATTTGCACATTTACGTTCAGACAAAACAAACAGGTTGAACAATAAGCATACATGAACAGATTTAGTTCCAACAAAAGGAAAGAGATAATTTGCACAAGTACCAGCCCTATGCAGGTGTGAAAAGCAGACCTAAACAAATCAAGAGAATACCCAGATACCTCAACACTAATCCAAACAAGACATATCCATATGTCCAAACTTCAAACCCAACAGAAACATACAAGCAATGTATTGACACGTAAAAGAGCTGGCTATATACATACTAAACAAATAACATGCTTCTTAGGGACAAATTTAGTAATCAGACAGGCAAATATATACATCACATTAAGCAACCTAGACATAGACAACACTTAACAAGAAGTAAGGGTCCTAGATTCAAGCCATTTACTAGAACTTCTAACCACTCAAGTAATTCCAATAACCAAACTATACCCAGTATATGCCAATTACATGATCATAGTTGTAAGCCAAGATAAAATGCACCAAGAGCTGGGGACTCAACATGATGCAAACTGATTCAGTATATCCAAAAAATACTAATGCAAATATTGCTTAGACAACTCAATAGATAGGCATGATACATGGTAACTCAGGATGTCTTATATGCCAACATGGAAGGCATTTTAACATGTCAATAAGAAAGGCAAGTAAGCAATCAATTTAGCAAAACATGTGGGCACAATAGTAGAATCAAATAGTCAATGAGAGATAATATTTTAAATATGCAAGGTTGTTCATGCTACACCAAACATGAAAGTCCTGAACATACCATGTACTAGCTAGAATGACACTTAACAAATCCAAATATGCATGTGACAGTTCAATAATTATGAGAGGTAAACAGAGATGGCTCTGAACATTCATTCTAGGGACAGATCCTTGGGTATGTAGAGGCTAAATTCATGTTGTATGCTAGGTTTAAGGGCATTTAAATAAATGGGAAGAAGCGCTCAAAAATGACATTTTCTATGCGCAACCGTATACTGAGATCTGGAGTGGGAAGGTCTTCTCCAAATCCACGAACTCAGCCATATAAAGAAGAAGAAAAAGAGTTTAATATTTAACTTTCCTAAACTTATCGAGGGCTAGGATTTCGGCAAAGGCCTTGAAACACTAATTTTCAAAGGTCTTAGGGTTTTATTCGAAAAACATAACTTAAGAAATTAGACATTCGAACTCCCTTCAAAGTGAAATGAGGGGTCCTTTATGTAGGACCCCAAAGTCCTCAGATTTCTCCTTGAAACTGATGTGGGACTTTGATACTTTGAATTATTTTTTTATTTTCGCTCTAAAATCAAAAAATTTAAACTGAACGACCAATGAAAATCACTACTTTTGGTCCTCAATAAGACAAAACCCATTCAATTTTGCAAATGAGGGAGAAATGAGAGTGAATAGGGTCTTACCTCTATTCGGGGTTGAGATGCGGTGGTGGGAGGTGAGAGATGACAGAACATTCAATGTGATTCCATTTTCGAACCCGCACATCTTGAGCAAAGGAAAAGTACACTCTCTTTGGGCCGGGTCAAGTCTCAATTGGTTACCTAGGGCAAGTGTAGACATTAAATTTTACATAACTCCCTTAATATTTACAGGTAGTTTTACTCTCAAGATTTCTCTACATGTCTAGAATCTTTCAAGGAGTTTCAGAAGATTCTTCCTACCAAATCCATAAATATCTAGAACTACCCAAAGAGAACTTTCTATAGCTCTAGTATATTCCAACAAGAGATAGTCTCCTTCCTATATAAGCCTCTAATGTGGCAAAAATATATTCAAAATGATACCTAGGTGGCATTATGATATGGCAGGTTATCACACTTTCCTCCACTTATGTTGCGTTGCCCGCAGGGCAATGCTGCTCCATACACTATGGATCTTATCTTTGAATTGTCACAAGTCTTCATATTACTTCTATGTGGCCTCTTATGCTTCTTGTCTCCTCCACATTATCAGTCTTAACAACAAACTTCAACCAAAGTAAGTAGTAACACCAGGTTCATAGGCAATGCAAAATGAAAGTGTAATGACTTGAAAAATTGCTTTTCTTGTTTTACTTAAAACCCCTAATTTTCCATTCTCAAACCTTTATTTTTTTGTTTGTGATTTACGGGGGTAGCATAGTTCCCGAGGTAATTAGGTGAGTTTTAGATCTTGTTGAAGAGTTTAAAAATTCCTAAGTTAAGAGTATAGGAAGGTTTGACTCATAGTTGACTTTTGGGTAAACACATTTTTTTATAGTTTCGTCAGACCCGAAATGATGTTTATTACTTAGTCAAGCTTTTGGTTTGGTTTTTGAGGCAACCAGGTGCGTTTTGGGTGATTGATTGTGAAATAGAGAAACTAGAACTTAAGCCTTGACTTTGGTCAAACCAAGCCTTAGTGACATTTTCTGGGAATTTTGAGTGCGCGAGTAGGTTCGGAATATATTTTATGATAGGAATGCATGTTTGGTTTGTTTCCGGGGATTCCGGGAACGTTTCGGGTGTTTGGTGGAGACTTAGCTAAATTTTCATGTTGCTTATTTCTGGTGTCCGCACCAATAGCTATATGGACACTTCTGCATGTTCGCCTCTGCGAAGGTTGGCTCGCTTATGCGGATGTGTTCTCGTAGAGGCGAAGTTTCCTCAGCGAAGTAGGTTTCATCCCAGCGCATATTCAGAATGTTAAGTGACCTTACCTCGGTGACTAGTTTTCCCGCTGAAGCGCATCCGCTTAGGCGAAGTCGATCCCGCTAAAGTAGAATTGTTGTGCAGTCTGATTATTAAATTTCCTAAAAATGATCCCATTCCCTAAAATATATTCTCTTGGTATTAGAGCTCGGCTAAGAGCGTATTTCTTGAGTTTTTCACCTTAGTTCATTATTGGAGGTATATTTCCATCCTTTTAATTGTTATTTATCATTTCAGTTTCCTATTCTAGTGTAGATTCTACTTGGGGAAGATGAGGACATAGTTTCATGTTGAGAATAAGTGAGCAATAATCTTGAATTAAGGATTGATTATTGACTAGATGAGTATAATATTGTATACTAGTGTTGATTCATGTTAGATGATGATTTTTAATAGTTAATTTGATATTAGAAACCCTTTTGAAATTGGTGGAAAATTTTAGGGTTTGAAATTGAGTCTTTTTGCCTAATCTTGAAATTGATGATCCTATCGGGTTTAGTTTTCAAATTAACTTAAGGATATTATTATTTAGTATGTTATTATATTTTTTGGGTAATAAAGTTTGGATTTTGCTATAGTGGGTCCGGGGTTCCCTTTTTGGATTAGTTCGGGGATTCTATATTTTATGTATCAATATGAGTACAGTTAGACTCGTAATCTCATCTAGATATCATGTTTGAACAGAGTGGGCTCGTGAGGAGGCTCAGAGAAATCCGAACATGGTGTTTAGACTTCAGGCCATGAGCGTGGTGCATAAACCTAATTAGGTTGGTATGTCAACTGCTTATTTGGGCTCGTAGCCATGATTTATAGCTTATTGTGATTTGATTTGTCATGCATTCATCACTCTACATCTCGTCTAAATACTTAAACATGATTTGATAATATTGATTGGATTGATTATGATGGTGCATGGTGTACACATATCCATATCATTCATATGTATTATCATTGGCATTTGAATTGTTGAGGTACTAATTAAAGGGGCTAGAATGTTTGTTACTTACGAGAGTCGTGATTAATGATGATACTATAGCCACAAAGCTGGGATCCAATGGTAAATTATAAATGGATATATGGACCTTATGTGTCCCCCATGGGTCACATGACACCTACTTTAGGAGCAGCATCTGTATACCAGGTACATATGGCCATTGCATACATATATATCATTTGCATTGCATTTCATTTATATTCTTGATATGTATTTGGTGTTGTGTGTACTTGATGATGATTTCTAATAGACTTTATGTTCTTGTGACTCTTAGTAGAAGAAATTTTGGTATTTGAGACTTATGCTTGATGTGAGATTAACTGTGAGACTTGATGGGACTAGATGCCCTAAATGGGGTTTAGGTTGATTTTGGTAATATTGATTTAGCTTAACTCTAGTATATACTTGGTAATTGTGATAAGACTGGTGAGTATTGATGATCTTTATAATTAATTGAATTATAGGAACTATTGCTAGGTTTGGATAACTGAATTATTTTATTCTTAGTCAACTAACTAATAGAGAAGTATGAGAAAGTACCAACCCTCGCCACCTCGATAGTTATGGTTAGTCGACGATGTTGCCCGCTACTTTAATATTTCTACTTCTATTGGGGATTCTGTAGTGGTAGATCAGGGGTATCTGGGTTGTGTGGTTACTTTGATGGAGTGTGATACTCAAGTAGACTTGAATGTTTTGAATATGGTAGATTTTGATGCTATTCTGGGTATGGATTAGTTTGCTCCGTATCATTAGATCTTGGATTGTTATGCCAAGACAGTTACCTTAGCCATGTTGAGTATTCCTAAGTTTGATTGGAAGAGTACTCTTAGCTAGTATCTGAAAAGGGTGATCTCATTCTTACGTCTCAGAAGATGGTGGAGAAAGGGTGTCTCTCATATTTGGCATATGTTCATGATATGAGTGCGGAGACTCCTATATTGGAGTCGGTTTCGGTAGTTGGATAGTATATTGAGGTGTTTTCTATAGACCTTCCCGATGTTCCGCCGGATCGTGATATCGACTTTTGTATTGATCTAGAGTTGGGCACTCAACCTATTTCTATGGCTCCATATCGGATGGCACAGGCTGAGTTGAGAGAGTTCAAGGAGCAATTGCAAGACCTATTGAGTAAGGGGTTTGTTAGGCCTAGTGTTTTGCCTTAGGGTTCTCCAATTTTATTCGTGAAGAAGATGATGGGTCTGTATCGATTATAGACAGTTGAACCAGGTGACTATTAAGAAAAAATACTCGACACCTCACATTGATGACTTATTTGATCATCTACAAGGTGATTCGATCTTTTCTAAGATTGATGTGAGGTTCGGTTATCATCAATTGAAGATTACGATAAACAATATTTCTAAGACGGCCTTCCAGACTCGATATAGGTATTATGAGTTCTTGGTGATGTCATTTGGGTTGATTAATACACCTGCAACCTATGTGGAGTTGAAGAATGAGGTGTTCAGGGCTTACTTGGATTCATTCGTGATTGTGTTCATTGATGATAGCTTGATCTATTCTCAGAATGAGGAGCAGCACAGAAAGCATTTGAGGATCGTGCTTGGTATTTTGAAGGAAAAGTAGCTCTATGCTAAATTTTCAAAGTATGAGTTCTGGCTTCGTTCGGTAACTTTCTTGGGGCATGTGGTGACTAAGAATGGTATCATGGTAGATTCCAAGAAGATTGAGGCAGTTTGGGATTGGACTCGGACTGCCTCGGTCCTTGAGGTTGGAGTTTTGTCGGCCTCGCAGGATATTATCGATGCTTCATAGATGGATTTTCATCCATTGTAGCCCCATTGACTAGACTGACTCAGAAGGAGATAACATTTTAGTGGTCCGAGAAGTGTGAGGCGAGCTTTCAAAAGCTCGAGGCTCTATTGACTACAACTCCGATTTGACCTTACCAGTTGAGGAAGAGAGATTTACGGTCTATTATGATGCTTCTAGGGTAGGTCTTGGGTGTGTGTTGATGCAAAAGGGAAAAGTGATAGCCTATGGTTCCATGCAATTTTTGAGGCAATTGAATGATTATGAGAAGAATTATCCCACCTATGACTTGGAGTTGGCGGCGATAATGTTCGCTTTGAATATTTGGAGGCATTATCTCTATGGGGTGCATTGTGAGGTGTACACTGACCATCGCAGCCTTCAGTACTTGTTCAAACAGAAGGATCTTAATTTGAGGTGGTGTAGATGGTTGGAGCTACTGAAGGATTATCACATGACTATCTTGTATCACTCGGGCAAGAAAAATATGGTGGTGGACGCCTTGAGTCACAAGGTAGTGAGCATGTATAATTTTGCTATGTTGCATGTGGGATAGCATTCTATGGCTATGGATGTCCAGTATTTGGCAAATTGGTTTGTATGGCTTGATATTTTGGAGCCTGGTAGAGTTTTAGCCTGTGTGGAGATACGGTCTTCTTTATTGGAGTAAATTAGATCTTAGCAGTTCGATGATGTACAATTGTGCAAAATATGTGAAAAGCTATTGCGGGAAAAGGCAAAGGAGGTTGTTATTGATATTGGTGGTGTTTTAAGAATCAAGAGTCGAGATTGTGTTCCTAGAATGGGTGATTTGACCATATTGATCATGGAGGAGGCTCATAGTTCGAAGTATTCCATTCACTCAGGGGATACAAAGATTTACCGTGAGTTGAAACAAAATTATTGATGGTGCAGAATGAAGGACATCTTAGAGTTTGTGTCCCGATATTTGAATTGCCAGCAAGTGAAATATAAGCACTAGAGGCCTGGTAGCATGATTTAGAGGATGCCCATACTTGAGTGGAAGTGGGAGCGGATCATTATGGACTTCATGGTAGGATTTCCACAGATGGACTTTGGGCAAGTTCGATGCAATAAGGGTTATCATGGATAGGTTGACCAAATATGCATATTTTATTCTAGTCCAGACTACTTATAATTCAGAGAAGTTGGCCAAGATTTACATCTGGGAGATAGTTCGATTGCATGGGCTTCCCATTTCTATCATTTTGGACTGGGTACATAATTTACTTCTCACGTTTGGTAGTCTATGCAGAAGGAGTTGGGTACTAGAGTGGAGCTTAGTACAACTTTCCACCATCAGCCAGTCTGAGCAGACTATTCAGGTTCTCAAGGATATGATGCAAGCCTGTGTGATTGACTTTGCTAGTCAGTGGCCCCAGTTTCTACCATTGGCAGAGTTTTCTTACAATAGTTATCACTCGAGTATTGAGATATCACTGTTCGAGGCTTTGTATGGTAGGATGTATCGTTCTCTGATTGAGTGGTTTGATGCTTTCGGGGTTATACCTTGGGGTACTGATCTTTATAAGGATTATTTGGATAAGGTTAAGTTGATCCAGGATCGGCTTTTCACAGCTCAGAGCAGGCATAAGAGTTATATGGATTGGAAGGTCTGTGATTTAGAGTTTATGGTTGGGGAGCTGGTTTTGTTGAAGTTTCAACCATGAAGGGTGTGATATGTTTTGGAAATAAGTGAAAGCTTAGCCCAATGTATATTGGACCCTTTAAGATAGTTCACAGAGTTGATGAGGTGGCTTATGAGTTGGCTTTACCTCATGGGTTATCGAGTGTGTGTCCTATGTTTTATGTTTCGATGCTAAAGAGGTATATTTTGGATAGTTCTTATGTGATTAGGTGGGATTTGGTAATGCTTGATCAGAACGTAGCTTTTGAAGAGGAGCCTATAACCATTTTGGATAGGCAAGTTCACAAGTTGAGGTCCAAGGAGATAACCAATGAGAAAGTGCAATGGAGGAATTGCCCTGTGGATGAAGCTACTTGGGAGACTAAGTCTGATATGCAGGTTAGATACCCTCAGATTTTTTAGAGTCCATGTATTTTCTTTTCTCTACAGTTCGATGACGAACGTTTATTTAAGTAGTTTTTGATGTAACGACTTGAAAAGTTATTTTTCTTATTTTACTTAGAAACCCCTAATATGCCATTCCCGAACCTTTATTTGCTTGTTTGTGACTTGCGGGGATGGGTGGCACGGTTCCCAAGGTAATCAAGTGGGTTTCAGATCTTTTTTAGGAGATTAAAAGTTCTTAACTTAAGAGAATAGGAAGGTATGACTCATACTTGACTTTTGGGTAAACGCATTCGTTTTGTAGTTTTATCGGTTCCATTAGATCCGGAATGATGTTTATGAATTAGTCGAGCCTTTGGTTTGGTTCCCAAGGAAACTGTGTGTGTTTTGGGTGATTGGTTGTGAAATAGAGAAATTAGAACTTAAGGGTTGACTTTGGTCAAACCCGAGCCTTAGAGTCCTTTCTTGGAATTCCGAGTGCGTGAGCTGGTCCGAAATGTTTTTTTATGATAGGTATGTATATTTGGTTTGTATCCGGAGTGTTCCTAGAGCGCTTCAGGTGTTTGGTGGAGACTTGGCTTAATTTTCATGTTGGTGGTGTCTGGTGTCCAGACCAGCAGCTATCTGGTCGCTTCTATGTGTCCATCTCTGCGGAGGTTGTCTCATAGATGCGGGCCCTGTGCTATTATGATGTTTCTGCTTTTGCGGATATGTTCTCGTAGAGGCGAAGGCGCCTCATCGATGTAGTTTTCGCCCCAGTGCATAGAATGTTAAGTGACCTCGACTCGGAGGCTGATTTTTCCGCCGAAGCACATCCGCTTAGGCGAAGTCGATTCCGCTGAAGCGGAATCACTGTTCAATCTTATTATTAAATTACCTAAAAACGATTCTATTTCCCAAAATATATTCTCTTGGGATTAAAGCTTGGCTAAGAGAGGATTTCTTGAGGTTTTCACCTTGGTTCATCATTGGAGGTATAATTCCATCCTTTTAATTGTTATTTATCATTTAAGTTTCCTATTCTAGTGTAGATTCTACTTAGGGAAGATGAAGACATAGTTCCATGTTGAGAATAAAATAGTAAGAATCTTTAATTGAAGATTGATTATTTACTAGATGAGTATAGTATTGTAAACTAGTGTTGATTCATGTTAGATGATGACGTTTAATGGTTAATTTGATATTAGAAACCCTTATGAAATTGGAAAAAAATCTAGGGTTTGGAATCGGGGATTTTTGCCTAATCTTGCAATTGATGATCCAATTGGGTTTAGTTTTAGAATTAACTTAAGGATATGATTATTTAGTATGTTATTACACTTTTGGGTAATAAAGTTCAGATTTTTCTATAGTGGGCCCAGGGTTCCCTTTTTGGGTTAGTTCGAGAATTTTAGTTTTATGTATCAATATGAATACCGTTAGACTCGTAATCTCATCTAGATATCGTGTTTGAATATAGTGGGCTCATGAGGAGGCTCAGAGAAAGGGAAAAGCGGTTGCATGATTCTTCGGCTCTAGAAACAGACAAGTTGAAACTTACTAGACTCTAATATAGTGTTATATGTTGGTAGTTAATTAATTAAGGAGAGTAATGGGAGTTGGGAGTCCCGTACTAGTGAGGTGACGAGCACTTGTACGGGTACCGGTGTACATAAAGGGTAAATTATGACTTAGTATATTGTACATGACGGAGATTATGTGTTTAGCCTTCCGGCCATGAGCGTGGTGCATAAATCCACTTAGGTTGGTATATCTGCTGCTTATTTGGGCTCGTAGCCATGATTGATAGCTTATTGTGATTTGACTTCTCATGCATTCATCACTCTACATCTCGTCTAAATACTTGAAAAGGATTTGATAATACTGATTGCATTGATTATGATGTACACATATCCATATCATTCATACATATTATCATTGACACTTGAACTATTGAGATACTGATTAAAGGGCCTTGAATGCCGATTACTGGATATGATATATCGTGCGAGAGTGGTGATTGATGATGATACTACAGCCACAGAGCTGGGATCCAATGAGTAATTTCGGATGGGTATATAGACCTCATGGGTCATGTGACCTTTACTACATGAGCAACGTGTGTATACCGGGTACATATGGCCATTGCATACATACATATTATTTGCATTGCATTTCATTCATATTCTTGATTGTATTTGGTGGTGTGTGTACTCTGTGATGATTTCTGGTAGACTTTATCATCTTGTGACTTTTAGTAGAAGAAATTCTGGTAGTTGAGACTTATACTTGATGTGAGACTTGATGGGACTAGATGCCCTGAATGGGGTTTAGGTTGATTTCGGTAATACTGATTTGGCTTAACTCTAGTATATACGTGGAAATTGTGATAAGACTTGTGAGTATTGATGATCCTTGTAATTAATTGAATTATAGAAACTACTGGTAGGTTTGGATAACTGAATTATTTTATACTTAGTCGACTAACTAGTAGAGAAGTATCAAAAAGTACCAACCGTCGCCATCACTGTAGTTAGGGTCAATCGATGATGCTGCTAGGTACACGTGCTTTCCATACTCACTCTACACGTGTTGCACTCTATATGCAGGTACTAAGCCGGATGCTAGCGGATGAGCTTAGACGCAGCGCTTGAAGATTCTTCTTGGGAGTCAATGGTGAGCCGCAGATTCCATCTCGGCGCTGGAACTCTTCCATCTTGCTATTTTATCTTCTGTTCATTACTATTCAGACATTATGTTGTATTTAAATCTCATACTTGTATTCTAAGTAGTAGCTATATACTCGTGACAATCAAATTTTGGGGATTTCATTTCAAGGATTATGTATTAAGCACTAAAGCTTGAAAATACTTATGTTGTTTTTTACTTCTTCCGCACTTATGAGATTTTGGGTATGTTCCCTCACGACACAAATAAGATTTTGGATCGTGACAGAAAGTCATCTCCTTCTCCTGCATAGTATAACATCGCTCCGTCTCGTTCAACTTGCAGATGCTACGAGATGTTTATCTTAAATCAAAACACCTTCAATGGCAAAGTCGGACACATCCATATGCACCTTTAATGTCATTAAAAAAAATTAGACTGACTCCTCCATCATAGTTTCCTTAAGGCCAATGAACTCCTTCTGGCAATGCTCCATCCAAACCCATGACTTCGCTTATTCTTTTTCAGCAACTCAGTCAATGGTACAACAATAGCCGAATAGGCACTAATGAATATGTGAACACCTAATTTTTTATCAAACTTACAGTTTTACACCATTTTAGTGTTTGAATATTAATTTTAGGTCTACATAAAATATTTTAATTTTCATTTCAATTTTAGTAAGTTTTATCTTAAAAAAATAAAAACAATATAAAATGGAGTCACATTTTGGGATAAGTTTTTTCTTTATTTTTCAAAAGAAAAGAAATGTATAAAATTTATTTTTCTTCTAATTTAGGTTTTAATAAATAAACTAGTGATTTTAGTATTTTTCTTACTTACATTTAAATTCAGTCTAGCTATTTAACTATTCTATATTTTTCTTAATTTAAAATAGTTAGTTAATCTTTTTTATCTTTTAAAGAAAATAGCCAAAATAGAAAGAAAAAAAAATTGTCCATAAAAATAACCTCTCTACCTCTTAAGAAAAAGATAAAATATGCGTACACTTTATCATCTCCTTCACGTTATATCGGAAACAACCTCCCCCTAAGAAAAAGGCTATAGGTTAGTGCTCGTGAGGCTATAGGTTAGACTAAGAAATTAAGTGGAATCCATGTTAGATAGTAAAATGAAAGCGTCATGGACTAATTTGGACGTGACATGAATCTTATTACGTGTTGTATTTTTATTATTAAAACATATCTCATGTATTTGAATAAATTTAAAAGCATATAAAAAAACTCCTTGAAGAACTTTATTATGTAAGCATATGCAAGAATGTTTGAAAATCTTTTAAGGGGTCTGTCTCGTTCTTTTATTTTCCATCATATGAGATTTAATGGTCTTTGTTTAAGTTTTGTATCATTTAGTATTTTTTTTTTCATAATTTCTTATGTATCAGAATGCTTGCCCTAATTTAAGTTAGGGCCTAGGCAAAGCTTAGGCCCGAATAATATATTTTTTAAATGATAGAGATAAGTTACGAATTTGTTCAAAATCCATTACCAAAAAAAGAAAAGAGAGGAAAAACATTAGGGAGCGAGATGGAGCATATTTGATTTGCGTCCAGGGGGAGGAGGCCCGGGTGAATTTCGAGTGTCGGATCAAGAATTTGAGAACCAGAAAGTACTGGTTTCGACAATCTCCGGTTTCCTTCTTCGTGATCGACAGGAAGGGAGCCGCGATAGTGAGCCTGGGTGGAATGGGCCTATGCGATCGCAATAGGCTGCTTCGCAGTCACTTGTGTGGGCGTGAGTAGGATAGGAAAGTCACGGTGAATCGCGGTCGCAAGACAAGGCCTCGCGATCACGAGGTGCCATCTGGGTTGGGTCGAGGTTGAGCTACGCAATCGCGAAAGAGGATTTGGGTTCAGAGAGTAGTGCTTTCCCTAATTCGATTTGAGACTCCATTTTTCAAATTTTTGGAGCTAGGGAACTCAGAATTCATAGATTTCAAGTGTTTTTTCAAGTTTTGTCTTTGGGGTAAGTTCATTAACACCTCCTAAGTATATTGCCATGATTTCTTTCGTTATTTACTAGATGGTAGATTAAGGATTTTGCCATGAAATTAGGGTTAGAGTAAATAGTGAAATTGAAAGCCTTAATGTGATTAGATTTCCATGGAAATTTAAGATTATGACTTTATGAGTTATGGGTAAGTCAATTTTGAAATCAATTTTTTAGTTTTGCCCTTTGGGCTCGAGTATGAATATTTTTGGTCCATGTTGGGGGTTTCGAGGAATATCTATATGAGAGTTGATAGACTCGTATACTCATCTAGAATGCTAATGATATATTTGGATCGACTTAAATCTTCACAGAAAAGAAGGGTGTTAGCTGAGGTTCGTGGCACGAGCTCGGCGTTCGAGGTAGGTTATGGCTTAACCTTTTGGACTCCGATTGGAGGCTCGCATATATAGTATATTTATTGTCGGGGTGTGCATGTGAGAATTTAGGCATTGGAGGTGGTGCATAAATCTACTTAGCTTGGCATGGTTGCTGTTTTTGTGGGCTATATTAGCCATGTATGAACATTACTTGTAATTTAGCTTCGATTCTTATTCATCATTCAATATTTGACGATACTATGAGAAATGACCATTCTTGAAACTATATTGCCAATATGAAATGACATGATAATCATTGATTGAATATTATTGGCATACGATTTTATGCATGTTTCATTCATTTATACATATATGTGATTGATGTGAATCTTAATTTGAGTTATGGAATGGTCCGATGAGGCAAAAAAAGAGGTAAGAATGATACTTTTACAGCTCGAGGGGAAATGATTTTGAGTGATATAATGCGATTGAGGAAATATGATATGATATGATGCTCAACTAGTTTGAGGGATATATGTCGGATGGTAGTAAGCAGTATATGGACCTCGCGAGTGCCCCACTGGTCATGACTATGTGGCAAATCCCTTAGTATGTGTATACCAGGTTTGGTACTGGCTAGTTGCATTGCATATCCTTTGCATTCATGTCACTTTTACTGACTATGTGGTTTCATGACATATATGTAATTGATTTGATGAAATGACTTAAGCATTGGACTTGTATTTATAAAAAGGCTGAATCTTTATGTCTGAAATATATAAAGACTTGGGTTTCTAAACTTATTTATAGACTAATGGACTTTTGGGTGAACTTATGAAGGAAGACCTAAGCTTACGAATCATAATGAACTCGAATGTGATTAAACTGTGATGTAAATGATTTTCCTTCAGTTTACATGGTCTTTCAACTTTTATATTGTTTATGTGTGTTTATTTTGTTGTCGGGCTATGATGCTTACGAGTACTAGTGTTGTATTCATACTACACTTGTTGCACTTTTGTGCATATACTTATCCAGGATCTAGCTCCAGACCCCGTGGCTGATCGCGAGGTGGTATATTCGAGCCTTTCAGGGTGAGCTACTTGGCCGTCCATGGCCCCTGAAACTCTCGTCCTATTCTTACTTTTTGTATTGACACATAGACAACTTATTTTTCCCTACGAGGCATATATTTTAGACATTTTTTATTAGAACTCTTGTACGATTCAAATCACATTTTGGGATTTATAGAAAATGCCTTTTTAGTAGTTATGGCATTTTGAGACTTGAGATAAATTGTTAATTTTCTATTTTCGCTTATTTTAAAATTGTGCTTTTTGAAATGGAAGATTGTTCACTTACCGATGGGTTAAGTGCATGTGTCATCATAGCCCGTGAATTGGGTCATGACAAGTTGGTATCAGAGCTCCTAGGTTCATCGATCTAATGAGTACAGAGAGAAATGTCTAGTAGAGTCTTGCATATTGGTACGTAGACGTTAGTACCCATCCTCGAGAGGCTATGGGAGATTTAGGAAAAAAACTTTGTTTCTTTCTCTCATATCATGTTAGTTCAATCTGATTGGTAACTAGTTCGATCTTATCGTGTCAGTTTGTTGAGATTGGTATCTTAACCTTATCTTTTTATTCTCTCTTAGATGGTGAGGACGCGATTGTTACGGTTCACTTTTTACGCGGGTGAGCGCATAAAGAGCTACTAAGAATTTTGATGGTGCTCTAAGTCGAATGATATGTTTTAGAGTCGCCACCTAATTTATAGGAAAATTTGGAAAATCGGTGTGAAAGGGTTTAATCAAGTTCATTGAAAAATTCTATCTAAACCAGAGTCGGGGTAAGGGTTCTGGTAATCCACCGGGGAATGTGTTAGCACCTCTGTATTAAGGATCCACGGTTGACTACGAGTTCTATAGCATGCTTCAAAATGATTTAAATTGGTTAAGGTTTAAAAATACGCAAAGTAATTTGTCATTTCATTCATTCAAACTCAAGGTTTTGTTTTAAAACAAAGAGTTAAACTTCTGCCAAAAATAATATGCACGGGGTAGTTTAGTCAATTTCGTTTTTGGACTAAGAACACTCAAACCACGTTTGGTCCAACTATGTTGACTATTTCACACTTGCATCTTTTAAAATGCTTTCCAAATTTTGAAAATGGTATAATTTATTTAAAAAGACAAGTTCATTTTTGGAATAAAATAACACAAAAATGGTCTTTTGCTCCTTTTGCATGCTATATTTCCCAAGGTTAAACCATATTATACATTCCAAAACTCTTAACATCAAGTCCAAGATAAGTTTTTAGTCTAAAATGCTAACTTATTGGGATTAGTCCATGTTCTAATCGTAAACAAAGTGTCAAATTCAGCCCAAACTCTAAATCTGAATTCCAACAGTCCACTTATCCAATTTCAAGTCACTCGAGCCCTATTCTAGGTCCCTTTTTGATCAGTCTGTTTTGGTTTTAAAACTCAAAGCCCAAGTCATGTATTTAAAATTCAAAATCGATTTTACACTTAGTTTGAAAATCCATTTCTTTTTCCGGATTTGATACCCAAACAACTCCTTTTATTTAACCATAAAACAATCATTTATTTCAGATTTTCCAGATTTAATACAAAAGTTTTGATATTTATTGGCAATTCTAAATTAAAATGGTCTATGTATCATTTGCCTATCCTAATTCACCATAAGTAAAGTTCCAATATATATCAAAGTAGTTTATTACAAAATATATATATATATATATATATATATATATATATATATATATATATATATATATATATATATATATATATATATACACACAGAGAATATGAGAAACGAAAATGAAAATTTGAGGGACTTTAGGATGGTGGGCCTATAGAAGCCCACCAATTGACTATTTTTACACATAGTTGGGCCTACATGCAAATATTAGCTTCGCTTTACTTATCATCTCGACCAAAATAGATTTGGTTGGGCTGAGAATCAGGTACTAGTCAACTCGAACTGAATAAGATGATGGGCTCAGTGAGGGCCCAATCTCATTGTTATGGAGCAGAAACAATCAAGGGGAAAACAAAAGCCCAAATTAGAGAGTATCTAGTCTTATCATTCAATTGATTCATGCAATAAACAAAATAAATAACCCACTACAAAGGGAATTTAATTCAAAATGAATTAACTGGCCCACGCCGAAAGCAATGCATAAGGAATATAAGAGAAGGCAAATAATGGGCTAGGCCTAATATGCAGTCATGAAGAAGAAAAGATAGAGAAGGCTAACAATGCATTTGAGAGAATTCTAAACAATATACAAGGGAGATATATCAGGCATATACACTTGGTGTACTAAATATACTTTCACATACAACTTGTATATTACTATGTATATCACATATACATCCTAAACAAAACATGGCATATCACAAATGTAGGCAATCAAGATAGGTTGTACATACACATAGCATAACAGACCTTTAAATATCTTTAAATATCCGTTGAATACTGTCCTCTCGGAGTCTAGAAAATAGGAAAGCCCACCCCTATTTGGATTGGGTCCCGAAATTCAGATAAGTGATTAGGAGGTTGTCTTTTCTATGCTCATGGTCTCGGTATGATGGAACCTCAGTTTTCTGGAGGTTCTTAATGATCCACCATTGGACTAAGAGGTTACATTCTTGGAAGTACCTATGCAGGTTTCGGCATTGACTTAAGGCTCTGTAAATGTTGGACAGGATGACTGGGACTAGTTCATAGTACATGGTTTCCCCATTAGTGAGTATGCCATGAAAGATAGAATGGGTGACAAAGATGACCCGAATATCTATGGCTTGGTAACCGTCTTTGGAAAATACAATGGTTCCTAGGAGATACATGGTGAAGGATAGGGGTCGGGTAGCTTCCCAAGCGGCGAATGAGTGAAACTCTACAGAGTGCTCTACATAACCCTGGGTAGACCCAAACCGGGTAAGGATGACCCTAAAGGCTATGGTCGGGCCGAATATCCAATCAGTGTTAGCTATGGACAACATCTTAAGGATTTCACCAAGAGTCAACTTATAGGGCACTAGAGGTTGAGGTTGAGGTTAGGTTTCTTTCTCTGCCTCAAATAGGTACCTACATTGTCTATGTAGTCTCGGATCTCTTCTAGGGTCGGGGTTATCTCAAAGTCACCAAACCTAAAAACTATTCTCTCGTTATCCCAATACCCGATAAGGAGTTCTAGGAGGTCGGTATTGCCTATTATGGTCATAAGAGATGGTATGTGTCCTAGATAGTTCGTTATTCCTTTTGTTGTAGGGCACTTAGCCATGACCACCAAATTTTCAGCATCTCGGGTACCTCGGTAACCATGTCAAATTTCAAATTGTAGGCATCTACAAAACAAAACACGGTTAGTTCCCCCCCCCCCAGGAGCAATGATTCATCACATAAGACACGTTAAATGTTTCCACGTAGCAAGTAGTTGGATGCAGTGCCATCGGGTCGGAGACCGTTAAGACACGAGGGAGTCATCCTGTTAGGTCTAGGTAAGTTTGAGATACTCGAATCTGTCTAATCCAATATGCGCTAGTTCAAGAGATTTGACTTTGTTATATCCTAGTTATACTAGAGTGGTTTAGCAAATGACTTTAGGGACCCGAGCGGACAACCCAGGGTGAACCATTGTCGACAGTTGGAACGATGGCGTACCAACTCCGTCTTCAACGTGATCCAAAGAAAGGTTTTTGTTTTTATACTGGATGGTGACTGTGAAATCTGCATAATCACCTTTGCACACTGATGCAATTATGTGTGCATGTCATTTGGCGGAAGATATATGACAATTATAATTGTGATATTTAAACACAAGCAATTTAAATCATTTAAAAAAACATGTTGTATTGAAGCCCTTATGGTTAGAACCTAGGTTTATCTCCAACGGAGTCGCCATCTGTTACGGTTCACTTTTTATGCGATGAACACATAAAGAGCTACTAAGAATTTGGATGGTGCTCTAAGTCAGATAATATGTTTTAGAGTCGCCGCCTAATTTATAGGTAAATTAAGAAAAACAGTGTGAAAGGGTTTTACAAATTCATTGAAAAATTCTATCTAAATACGAGTCGAGGTAAGAGTTTTGGTGATTTTCCGAGCAAGGTGTTAGCACCCTAGTATTAAGGATTCGTAGAATACGGTTGACCTACGGGTTCTATAGCATTCTTCAAAAATGATGTAACTTGATTAAGGTTTAAAAATCCGCAAAGTAATTTATCATTTCATTTATTCAAACTTAAGTTTTTGTTTTAAAACAAAGAGGTAAACTTCCACCAAAACTAGTATGCACATGGTAGTTTAGTCAATTTCATTTTCGGACTAAGAACACGCAAATGTGAGTTTGAGTAGAACTCCACGTTTATTCCAACTATATTGACTATTTTCACACTTATCTTTTAAAATCATTTCCATGTTTTGAAAATGGTATAATTCATTTGAAAAGACAAGTTCATTTTTGGAAAAAAATAACACAAAAATGGTCTTTTGTTCCTATTGCATGAGGTTAAACCATATTATACATTCCAAAACTCTTAACATAAGTCCAAGATAAGTTTTTAGTCCAAAATGCTAACTTATTGGGATTAGTCCATGTTCTAATCTTAAACAAAGTGTCAAATTCAGCCCAAACTCTAAATCTGAATTCCAACAATCCACTTATCCAATTTCAAGTCACTCGAGCCCAATTATGGGTCCCTTTATGATCAGTCTGTTTTGGTTTTAAAATTCAAAGCCCAAATCATGTATTTAAAATTCGAAATTGGTTTTGCACTTAGTTTGAAAATTCATTTCTTTTTCTGGATTTGATACCCAAACAGCTCCTTTTATTTAACAAAAAAATAGTCCTTTATTTCAGATTTTCCATATTTAAAACAAAAGTTTTGAAATCATTTATTGATTCTAAACTAAAACAATCTACATATCGTTTGCCTATCCTAGATTCACCATAAATAAATTTATAATATATATCAAAGTAGTTTATTACAACAAATACATACACACTGAATATGAGAAGCGGAAATGAAAAATTGAGGGAGTTTAGGCTGGTGGGCCTACCGAAGCCCACCAATTGGCTATTTTCACCCGTAGATGGGATGGGTCTTCATGCAAATATTAACTTTTCTTTGCTTATCATCTTGCCCAAAAGAGATTTGGTTGGGGCTCAGCCTAACTGGCTCAATCAGGTACTGGTCAACTCGAAATGAATAGAATGATGGGCTCAGTGAGGGCCCATCTCGTGGCAGTAGAAGCAATCAAGGGGAAAACAAACGCCCAAGTTATAGAGTATCTAGGCTTATCATTCAATTGATTCATGCAATAAATAAAATAAACATCCCACTACAAAGGGAATTTAATTCAAAACATATCAAATGGCCCACACCGAAAGCAGTACATAAGGAAAAGAAGAGAAGGCAAATAATAGGCTAGGACAAATACGCAGTCATGAAGAAAAAAAGATAGAGAAGGCTATCAGAAATGGGTTAGGCCTAACAATGCATCTGAGAGAATTCTAAACAATATACAAGAGAGAGATATCAGGCATCTACACTCGGTATACTGAATATACTTTCACATACAGCTTGTATATCCCTATGTATATCACATATACATCCTAAACAAAACTTGGCATATCACAAATGTAGGCTATCAAGATAGGATGTACATACACATAGCATAACAGACCTTCAAATATCTACTTGCATCTTACATAAACCAGTGATAAACAAGACAGCTAGACAAGCATATAGTACCCTGCAACTCAAGATCAGTAGCATTTATCTAAGAATACAAGAGGGCAATAGCTAACATGCATATCTCTATGGCACATGAGTTAAAATAGCAGACTTGGGGATCAGTTTAATGCAAACATGAAGATTAATTGTCAAACTGTCAAAGAACCATATCCCAATCCCATCTTAATTATGCAAGCATTCCCATATGAATCTTTAGGGTCACACAAAACTCAAACAAGTATCCTTATGTACAAGACTTTAGGCTGGAATATTAGGCAAGCATCTAAAACATGTTAAGTGACACTAAAGTGTTAGTTTAAGGCACACAACACATGGACTATTCCACCAGTATAGGCAAACATATTAAGGTCATCTGGAGTATGTGGTGAGTCTAACTGATCCCAAACGCACAGTTTCAGACATGGGAGAAACTTGCATAAACATGGGAGTTGTGTTCATTTTTAACTAAGCATCCTAGTCAGGCTATTTAGAATAACAGAGATGTGAAACCTAACATACTCCTATCATTTAGCAGATTTCAAGTCCACATAAGGAGAGACATAACATAATATAGACTGTAATGACTTAAGCAAGTGGCTTATGCTTACATAACATGGATCGCATTAACTTAGAATGAGATGTCAAGAGACAGTTATCAGGGAAGAACTCAAATGTTCACAGATGAAGGAAGATACAGTTATTCATGATGTCAAGTCAACTTCTATAGAGGCAAGGGTACACAGAAATGGCCTAATGTCACATATATGATGGATTCATGGTTCTCAACTATCAATGTAATTCAGAACAACATGATCATGCTAGCATATTATTTTCTTTAGCTTATCCTCAAACTTGGACCAATTTTACGTGGAGGGAAGTCATGGAAAACATATATAAACTGCACATGGTTCCTAAGAGCTAACACACACATTAAAAAAACAATCATTACTTTAATAATCCATTAACAGCCTAACCAGTTTCAGTTTTGACATGAATGGTATACATACTAGATAGAAAAGGCCATTTATCACTAAACAGACTCTTAATGTATCACTGAATCATGGTATCAACTTAAACAAAGACATACATCAATTTCAAAGTTATTAGGTGATGCTAATATAATTATAACAAACAATCTCCTGCCAAGTCTTTATTACCTTAGGTTAAATGGAACAACTAAACCAAACATCAAGCATTTTAAGTCATTGTTTAACCTAAACAGAGACTAGATGATATGCCATAAGATTTACCACATATCCAGATTCAACATGACCCTCAAAACCAGCACAACCATTTATGTAGATACAAAATATCCCTCAACAGTTCATTTTTAAGCTCAAACAAGTGTTAAATGACATAGCAAACACAGTGAGGCATGGATTGACCAACCATAGTCTCTAAGAGGTTAAACATGCTCTTAAGACCCTTACAACAACACGTTAAATCAGTCACTCAGTTAATAAATTCAAGACCAATATTTTTGAACATCATATTAGCCAAACAACCTAAGATTTGGTTAAACCAGACTATAACTGACATACTAATAACTTCAAAGTCACTTAAACAGGTAACACGTGATCAAACAAACCTTAAGATATGTGTTAAGCTAACTAGCTAACTTGTATGTGCACAAAAACAATCTTAAACTAACATATTAGGCCTCCATCTACCTAATCATATACAAATGGTCAATAAACAGTGAATATAGCCAACTAAACACACTAAACTAATCCATGAGCAGCCTGGTTACAAGTTTTATAACTTCAAGTGTTCATAGACTAATATAAACTTAAACTAACATATTGAGTTATTTTCTTCACTAATCATGCTAACAGATGCCCTAAGGAGAAACAAACAACAATTAAACTTCTCTTAAACATGCTTAGGATTATCCTAACATATAAAACAACAACTAATCTTGACTAAACATGATTTAACAGTCATAATGGTAAACACTAAACATGCGGATAATTGAGTTAATGAACACAAACAATACTTAATCTAACTAAACATGATTAACAACTAATCTAATAAGCTCAAACAGCAACTAATCATGCTTAATCATCACACAAACACATAATACAGATTATGTAATGTAATTTAAATAGAAAAATTAAAAGGGAAAGTGGTTACCTTGTGTGGGAGCAGCCTAAGGATCAAAGTTGAGCTTGTTCTTCACTGCGACGATCTCAAACTCGCAAACATATGAAAAAGGGAGGGGTTTTAGCAACTGGAGACTAATAAAACTAGATTTGGGTTCTCCAAAATAGTTCAGATCCCAACTTAAGTTAAATTAACCAATTTAAACTCAATTAAAGCTTTCAATCAATGTGAATGTTTGATAATCAAGTTTCTGACCATGAAAATGTAGGAGAAGGGTCTGTATTTATAGGGTAAGATGAAACCTTAGCAGTCTCAACGAGTTTGATGTGGGAGAACTCAAATTGGGGGTAAATTCCCTCCAATTCGATTCTCAAACAATCAAAGCCAGAGTTTGATTTGTAAATCGGACAAGAAGCAAATAATTCTTACAAAAAAGTACAAAGAAGGGCGAACCTCACGTGGGTATTGGGGGGTGGGTCTTGTTGGCATGAGAGGTGACAGGAGGAGAGAATTTATTACTTTTTCCTCTCTCGTCAAAGCAACAAAGAGCAAAATAACGTACATAACTGTAAAATTGCCATTAACGGCAATGGCACTGCAGAACCTCAAAAGAGATAGAGGACCCTTTAGGGTTCCTCATCATTTTGTGAGGATACGGGGCTTTTCCCCTATTTCATTTACGATATGCGGATGTGGGCTGGGCCTGGGCTATTTTAGCTTGGGCTCAGCTGAGAAATTAAAATGGGAGGGAGGGGGGTTGGCCCAATCCATTTTACGGATTATAATTATGGTCATAGTTTTCAAATGTGGCCATGTTTTAAATGGAGAAACAGCTTAAACAAAATCAACTATAGCCTAATTAAATCAAGAGCTTCGGTTTAAGCCTAAATTTGATACTGATTGGAAATTAGGAACTTAAAACCATGCAAACGTCTTTTAAATTCAAATACAACTTAAAATTAAGATGTAATTATATTATCGTATTTAATTAAATAATTTCATGACTTTGACGAAGCGAACATTAATCATTTAACTTTTAAAATTCTTTTGAGACAATTACATTTATAATTGTCGGTTAAAATTCTAAAACTATGATTAATGGTCAGAATTATGTAAAATTAGGATATGATATACAATATATATACCAAGTGATATTTTATCAAATGAAATGACAAAATACTCCCAGATTAATTTTGTAAAATCATATTCGCTTTGCGAAAAGTATATTTCACTTTGTTTGTGATCCGAGAACCTTGAATAATTAAATAAAATTATTGAAGGGTAAAAATTAGGTGTCAACAATGATCGACTGTTAACAAGCACCTGCTATCGTATAAGCTTATTATTTGTTTTGATGAGAGGCTTCACAAGCTGGGAGTAGTAGTCACACAGAGTTGACTTTGTTGCTTTTTAGTTAGTTGGGGATGCCAAGCAGTGGTGAAGATCTTATATAAAGTGTTGAACAACTAGGTCGCCACTTCTGGAGAAGTACATTCCTCATACTTTGAGAGATATGAGGATGGACGATATATAAGCTTTGGAGAAGAGCGGTTTGTCCGTCGCAGAGTATGAGGTTAGATTCCATATCTTGGCATGTTACGCAGCATCATTGCTCCCCATTGAGGCTGAGAGGGTGAGACAGTTTGTGAAGGGTTTGACCCTTCTGCTTTAGCTTTAGGGGCTTTATTTCAAGCAGTGGTAGACCATGCCAAGGAGGTTGAGTCAGCGAGGGTTCAAGCGCATGGTGGAGGTGGTAATAAGAGAGCCCACAAATTTGGCAGATTTGGTGGTTCTTATAGAGGTGGGGGACACTATGACATAGGCCATCATCATCAGTCTAATTTCCCCATCTAGTCAACACTTCAGACTTTAACAAGTGGTTCTTCAGGGCATAATGGCTACAACACCAGGTAGACATCCAGAGGTTCTTACTATCGGTACTAAAACCACAAAGGGTATTCTAGTTCTTCAATATCAATTGAATAACCCATGTAGGGAAATACTTGTAATGAGTGTGGGGACTCAGGTCGTTTCGCGAGAGAGTGTCCCAGACTTAAACAGAGTAGAGCCCAACGAAGTTCCCGATCTGATACATCGAGGCCCCCAGCACCTCCAGCTATAGGAGACATGTATTCTGGTAGATGTGGTTCACAGTTTGGTAAAGGTGTTCACCATTTGTGTAGGTGCAATTCTCACCAGTGAGGGGTAGATCTCAAGCAGGTCGTGGTGGTCGTGGAGGCACACAGTCCAAGGTTGGACGTGACCATTTCTATGCTTTTCCAGGTAGACTAGAGGCCGAAGATGTATTATTTTGGTTTGTCATCAGTCAATTTTAGTCTTATTTGATCTGGGCTCTAATTTTTTCTATGTGTCTTCTTATTTCTCAATGGGTCTGGCTATGATATATGATTTACTTGATGTTCTTATTCGTGTCTCTACTCATATTGGTGATTCTGTGGTAGTGGATCGAGTCTACATGTCTTGTGCGGTTACTTTCATAGGGTATGACACTTGGGTGTATTTGGTTATCCTTGATATGGTGGATTTTAACATTATACAACGTATGGAATGGTTATCCCCTTACATGCAATTTTGGACTATCACGCCAAGACAATCACTTTGGCTATGCTAGGTATTCTGAGGTTAGAGGGGAAGGGAACTCTTAGCCCTACACTAAATAAGATCGTATCGTTCCATCGGAAAAAAAAAGTTGATGAATAAGGGGTGTTTGTCTTATTTATCTCATATTCGGGATAATAGCGTAGATACCCCATCGCTTGAGTTGGTGCTAGTGGTGAGAGAGTTTATGAATGTTTTTTTGATAGATTTTCCTGGTATGTCACATGATTATGATATCAATTTATGTATTAATTTGGAGCCAGACACTCTGATGTAAAAAAGTCGGTGGACTTAAACTCCCAACTTGAGCAGTTAAGTAGCTTGCCAAAGATGCCAACAACTCACCATCAACCTATGAAAATGGGATGAAATGTGGAGTAGGATGAACGACATCACTTGAAGATTTGAGAAGATGTCATATTTTATTTGGCCTTCTTATTGGTCTTGGCAGAGACCATCTTGTTTATTTTTAGCTTGTCTTTAATTATTAGCTTAGATTTAGTTTTTATTAGGACATCATTAATAAGCCATGTAATAGGAAGGGATGACTAGGCCATATAATAAGGTGACTAGGCCAAAAAGCCCTCCAAAAGGTGACTAGGCCGATGGTAAGAGGACAAGGTGGCAAAGACAAGAATGATCTAGAAGATGAGGCTTCCAAGAAGACAATTCATGTATTTGGCTACATAGAAGACACCAAGAATATGAAGGGGTGGTTGAAATGCTCTTCCATCTACATTCGGCCCAGGACATACAAAGAATGGAAGCTTCCAAACATATTCCAAGAAGATAAGATTTATAAGGAGCAAAGTTTATGCATTCTTCTTCATGGGATCCATAAAGGGGTGTGAAAATATTGGGTTCATCCTT
Organism: Anisodus acutangulus; assembly: GCA_029783415.1. Lineage (NCBI taxonomy): Eukaryota > Viridiplantae > Streptophyta > Magnoliopsida > Solanales > Solanaceae > Anisodus > Anisodus acutangulus. Next base: position 23,283,741 of record CM056490.1, on the reverse strand, counting down.
TTCCCCCAAGTAAAGCCAAGACCTTTTCCATTTATTCCCATAGGCCGAGGACACCCTTGGTCATCAAGAAAACCCGAACCTTTTCCCATTTGTCCCCACTTGGCCGAAAGGTTCAAGGTAGTTTGTGTCCTTTAATTTGTCTTCTAGAAAGGTCCATGTACTACTATAAATAGGACCCTTAGGATGTTGTAAAAATCAGTTGATGAATATAAAAAATTGAGTTTTACTCAATTGCTAAATTATTCAGCTTGTGTGTTTTCTACTTTAGTTGGTCCTTGTGTGGGCCTTCGGTTCTTGTGTGAACCAACCCCTTAGTGTAAGTTGAATCTAGGACTTGTGTGACTTAGTTAAACCCAAGCTAAGGTCTCTTCGGTGTAAGTCTTGGTTAGAACTTGTGTGATCTAATCAAACCCAAGCTTAAGGAACCCCTCGGTGCGAGTGAACGTTGGAACTTGTGTGATCCAACCAAACCCAAGCCTATGGTCTATCATAAGTTTACCGGCCACCCTCACTTGTCTTGTTCACAAGCTTATACTTATCAACCTCGTTCAAGACCTTTTCCAATTGTCCAAACTCATCTTGGTGTCGACTCGAGCATTAAAACCCTCGTGTCATTATCCTTGTTATATCAACCGTCATATACTTGGTTTGTGCTCGGGTTTTCACTTAGCATCTCGTATTCATTCCTTGTCCAAACTCCTTCATCATTTCCACCACTACATCTCACAGTACCTTACAAATATCCTCAATAAAGGCCAACCCCATAAACCTCCCCCAAATCCACACCCAAACCCGACAAAACCAAACTGTCCACACAATGCACATCACCGGAACCTTACTGTTTCAGTTCTGTCTTGTCACCATCCAACCAATAGGTACTGATCACCAACATGACCCTAAATACACCCGCAATAGTTCCATAAAATGCCTTGACCCAATTCCCTATATAACTACTCGAAACATCCACCAAACACTACACTGCCCGACAGAAACACTACACCCGAGAACCCCACTTTTTGTCCCAATTTCGGGTCGATCCGATTACAACCAAGCCCTGACCCACTTACCCACTTACACCCCTCCTTATATACATCAGATTGGTATCAGAGCGAGGACATCCCGTCCCACGCTTTGACAATATGACTAACATAAACAAAGAAGAGCTTCAGAGGGTCATAAGTGATATCTTTGCGGAACATGTGGTATCTTGAGGAAAGAATTTGCAATGCATGCCATGAGTAAAAATACCAAGTCAAGGGTTGTACAAAATAGCCCAAGACATGACAGGAAATGTACCTCAAGGCCCAATGCAAATCCCACTAATGTTAAAGTGAAGGGCGGTACCTCTTTTACCAACCCATTGTACCTCCAAGAACTTGAAGAGGAGAATAAAAAGGTAGAAAGGGATAGTACCTCATTTACTAACTCTTTGTATAACCATGAAAGTATTGAAATTACAAAAGGGATAGATAAAAGGAGAAAGAAGTGCTTCCAATGTCAAGAATTAGGACACTTTGCAAGTGAATGTCCTAATTCCCGCGGCGTGATTAGAGAAGAGTATCGAGAGTTTAGGTTTTCCCTGGCCATTATGGAACCTGTACTACTTGAAGAATAAGAGGAACTCGAGACCCCCTTATTTGATACATCGGAGATAGATGAAGTGTCAAAGAAGGGGAGCTCTATAGATGCCGACTTAAGGGAGCCCTTGGAATATATGTGTGCGGACGAGCTTGCAATTGGACCACCAACGATGTGAGGTATTGAACATACTCTTGGTTTATTTCTAAGGAGTTCATTACTTAATCATCAAGCCTATAGCCACAATCCGGACAAGGCAACGATCTTTATGGTACCAAAGAAAAGTGAAACTTAGCACACGAGTATTAAGGGCCAAAAAGTCGACACCATCATCATGGGGTGCAAATTTCCTATGCCAAGATTGAAAGACCTTGTGGATGTGTTGAGTGAAGCCAAATTGTTTTCCATGTTGGATTTGAGAACTGGCTACCTACATATGAAGATCTGAGGAGGAGATGAAATAAATATGGTTTCCGAAATCATGCATGGTTGCTATGAGTGGCTTGTGATGCCATTTGGCTTGTGCAAAGTTCCAAACCCTCCCGTGAGTTTCATATGCAGGGTGCTACAATCACATATGGGTTACATCGCACCATTCAATGGCAGGTATAACATTTCATCCACGGTGTTAACTTTCCAGAGTTGGCCCGAACCGTCGAATGGAAGCGTGGAAAAAGGTTTCCGTGATTTGGCTTCCTTTTTTCGTCAATTCACTCAAACGTTTTAGGCTCGTACTGCCTCTATTCCGAATATTGGATTTGAATGTGACATTGGAGTCGTCTTACTTCGATTCCAAGAGTCCATGGCTTCCTCCAATGAAATATTGAGTGATACACGACTTCCTTATTATACTTACAACACAGAATCCTATGTGGTGCCAAGGAAGTTGAACCCGAAACATGTTAATTTGGTAGCACACCTACAAACTCCCACATCCTCCACAAGACATGAAGATGAAAAGTCCATTATAGTGGCGGATACACTTCATCGAAGGCTCATGATGTTGACCATACTTGAACCAAGGTCAATGGTATTGGAAGTGCTAAAGGAGTTCCATGAACGAGACCCCAAGTTCGAAGATGTAGTAAGAAAGTGTTCCACGTGTCAAAGGGCTAAATGAGTTCCATGAATGAGGCTTCCAAGAAGACAATTCATATGTTTGTCTACATGAAAGACACCAAGAATATGAAGGAGTGGTCGAAATGATCTTCCGTCTACATTCGGCCAAGGACATACAAAGAATGGAAGCTTCCAAACATATTCCAAGAATATGAGATTTATGAGGTGCCAAGTTCATGCATTCTCTTCATGGCATCCACAAAGGGGTGTGAAAAGATTAGGTTCATACTTTGTCCCCAAGTAAAGCCAAGACCTTTTCCATTTATTTCCATTGGCTGAGAAGACCACTGGTCATCAAGAAAACCCGAACCCTTACCCATTTGTCCCCACTTGGACGAAAGGTTCAAGGTCGTTTGTGTCCTTTAATTTGTCTTCTAGAAAGGTCCATGTACTACTATAAATATGACCCTTAGGATGTTGTAAAAATTAGAGTTGATGAATAGAAAAATTTGAGTTTTACTCAATTGCTAAGTTATTCAACTTGTGTGTTGTCTACCTTAGTTGGTCCTTGTGTGGGCCTTCGGTTCTTGTATGAACCAACCCCTTAGTATAAGTTAAAGCTGGACTTATGTGACCTAGTTAAACCCAAGATAAGGTCCCTTCAGTGTAAGTCTTGGTTAGAACTTGTGTGATCTAATCAAACGCAAGCTTAAGGAACCCCCTTAGTGCGAGTTGACGTTGGAGCTTGTGTGATCCAACCAAATCCAAGTCTAGGGTCTATCATAAGGTTATCAGCCACCCTAACTTGTCTTGTTCATGAGTTTGTACTTATTCACCTCGGTCAAGACCTTGTCCAACTGGCCAAACTCATCTTGGTGTCGACTCGAGCATTAAAACCATCGTGTCATTATCCTTGCTATATCGACCGTCAGATACTTGGTTTGTACTCGGGTTTGCACTTAGCATCCCGTGGTCATTCCTTGTCCAAACCACTTCATCCTTTCTACCAACACATCCCACCGTACCTTATAAACATCCGCAACAAAGGCCAACCCCCGAAACTACCCCCAAATCCATGCCCAAATCCATCAAAACTAAACTATCTGCAAAACCCACATCACTGGAACCTCATTGTTTCAATTCTGCCCAGTCACCTTGCCATCATCCAACCACCAGGTCCCGATTACCAATATCATCATCAATACATGGGCAATAGCTCAATAAAAGGCCTTGACCCAATTCCCTATATAACTACCCGAAACAGCCACCAAATACTACACTGCCCGACAGAAACACCCCACCCGAAAACACCACTTTGTGTCCTAATTTCAGATCCACCCGATTACAACCAAGCCCCGACCCACTTACCAACTTACACCCCTCCTTATATACATCACACTCGGCCTATTTTTATCCCTCCATATCGAATGGCGTCGTCGGAGTTGAGGGAGTTGAAGAAATAATTGCATGATTTTTAAGTAAGGGGTTCATCAGGCCTAGTGTTTCTTCTTGGGGTGCTCCCCATTTTTTTATGATGAAGAAGGATAGTTCTATGCAGATGTGTATTAATTATCGACAACTGAACTATAATGACTTGCAAAGTCATTTTTCTTATTTTACTTAGAAACTCCTAAATTACCCCTCCTGAGCCTTTATTTACGTGTTTGTGACTTGCAAATATGGGTAGTATGGTTCCCGAGGTAATCATATGGGTTTGGATCCTTTTTGGTAAGTTAATAAATTTCTAAGTTAAGATAATAGAAAGGTTTAACTTATAGTTGACTTTTTAGTAAACACGTCTTTTTGTGGTTTCGTCAATTGCATTAGGTCCAGAATGATAATTATGACTTAGTCGAGCCTTCGGTTAAGTTCCTGAGGTAATCGTGTGCGTTTTGGGTGGTTGGTTGAGAAATAGAGAAACTAGAACTTAAGGGTTGTCTTTGGTCAAACCTGACTTGTGGAGTCCTTATTGGGAATTCCGAGTGCGTGAGCAGGTTCGGAATATGTTTTATGATAGAAATACATGTTTAGTTTTTGTCCATTGGATTCTGGATGATTTTCGAGTGTTGACTCGTAAGTTGGCAAAACCTAGATTTTTCTGGTTCAGCTGCTACTAGTTTCTTCTTTGCGTTTGCGAGGAAGGGACCGCGTTGCGAAGAGTAAGGACCATGTAGGCTCGCGTTCACATGGCAAGGCCCGCGTTCATGAAGGAAAATGGGAACTGGGCCGGGGCGGACCACGTTCGTGAGTGGTGTCTCACGTTCGCGTAGGGTAAATCAGATCTAGGTAGATTTAAAACCCACTTCGAACTTCATTCTTTATTTATCCATTTTAAGAGTTAGAGACCTCGGTTTTGGAAGATTCAAAGTGCAAAATTCAAGGTTCTTCATTGGGGTAAGTCCTAAACCTTTATCTTAGTCTTTTCCATAGAACTAAGGTGTATTTGTTTCATGAAATTGAAGGACCAACTGGGGTTAGAAATTGATGATTTTTAGGATATAGACTATGGGTAAGATGATTTTACATTCAATTTCTCATTTTGCCCTTATGTGCCTGGGTTTCCTTTTTGGGTTAGCTTGGGGGATTCTAAATTAGTATATCAATATGGGTGATATTGGATTCGTATGACTGTATAGAGTGTTGTTTTGACCTTGTCAAACTTGTATTCCCGATAAATTGCTATTTTGAACCTTGGGATTTGGGGATAGGGTTTGGATTGACCCTTTTATACTTGGATTTTTTCATATAGCAAAGTGGATATTGTTAGACTCGTAATCTCATCTAGATATCATATTTGAACAAATTGGACAATTCGAAGGCTCAAAGGAAAGGGAAGGTGCTCAAGTGACTCTTCGGCTTCGGATTCAGGTAAGTTGAGACTTATTAGACCTTAATGTAATGTTATATATTGGTAATTAATTAATTAAGGAGTATAATTTGGATTCAGAGGTCCCGTACTCGTGAGGTGATGAGCACTTATTCGGGTGCCGGTGTACTTAAAGGGTAATTAAATGGTAAAGTATGTTGTACATGACAGAGATTATGTGTTTAGCCTTTGGGTCGTTAGCGTGGTGCATAAATTCACTTAGGTTGGTATGTATGCTACTTAATTGGGCTATGTTAGCCATGTTTGATAGATTATGTTATTATGACCTATCGTGCATTTATCACTCTACATGTCGTCTAAATCTTGGAAAGGAATTGATAATGTTAAATGAGTTGATTTTTATGTTTTTGCATGATCTACACATATCAATATCATACATTCATATTATTATTGGCATTGCATTTGTGAGATACTGAAAAGGGGCCCTGAAGGCCGGTTATTAGATATAGTACATAGTAATAGTGATTAATGATGATGATACTACAATCACAGAGCTGAGACCCGATGGGAACCAATTACGAGTAGTTATATAGACCTCATGAGTCCCTCATGGGTCAAGTAACACCTATTGCAGGTGCGTGTGTATACCGGGTACATATGGCCATTGCATTGCATAAATATCATTTGCATTGCATCTCATTTATACTTATTTATGTGTAATTTATGACATGTGTGCTCAATGATGTAAAGCTATAGACTTTATGATCATTTTTCTCTTAATGAAAACATAGTGAACATTTACAACTTATTCTTGATGTAATACTGAAATATGGAACTTCATGGGACTAGACGCCCTGAATGAGTTTTAGGTTGGATCCGGTAGTAGTAAATTGGTTTCACCTTTAGTAATGTTGGGAACATTGGAATGACTTGATAATAATGATATTCTTTGCAGTTAATTTAACTATATGATACAAAAATCCCCGTGAGCTCTAGGTTCCAATTTTGATTTTCGAGGTGATAAGCTCGGAGTTCCAAAAATGGTCGATCAACCTATGGTAAATGCTTATAATGGCATGGAAAGTTGAATGGAATTGGACTTGTTACATAAAGATTAAAGAAGGTGTTTATATTCGGCTTTGTATGTAGGTCTTGGCCGAAGACCATGTTTTCTTTTAGCTTGTCTTTATTTCTAGCTTAGCTTTTAGCTCATAGCTTAGGACATAGTATGTCATGTAATAACTACCTTAGGACATAATTAATAGGCTATGTAAAGGGTGATAAGGCCGAGAGTCTTCCAATAAGGTGACTAAGCCATAAGGTCTTCCAAAGGGATGACTAGACCGTGAGTTGGAGGACAAAGTGGCAAGGACAAGAGACATCTAGAAGATGGGACTTTCAAGGAAGAATTTATGAACTAACAAGTTCATGAGTTGGATATATTGAAGACTTCAAGGTCGGCCATAGGGAGAGGAAGAGTTGGCCGAAATAGTTCATCAAACAAGTGCAAGGAATGGAAGCTTCAAAACACATTCCAACAAGATGAGATTATTGGAATAATCAAGTTCATGCATTCTTCCACTTGGGATCCACGAAAGGATGTGAAAGAGATTGAGTTCACTCTTGTCTCCAAGTAAAGACCTTTCCTATTGTCTTGGTCTGGCCGAAACATCCTTGGTCACCAATTAAACCCAAACTCGTCAACACTTGCCCGAAAGTGTACTTGTAGTTTGTGTCTCTTGATTTGTCTTCTAGAATGGTCCATTCTCTACTATAAATAGGACCCTTAGGACTTGTAAATATTCAGAGTTGATTGAGATATAAACTTGAGTTTTACTCATTTGCTAAGTTATTCAACTTGTGTGTTGTTTATCTTAGTTGGTTCTTGTGTGAGCCAAACCCCTTGGTGTAAGTTGAAGCTAGGACTATGTGACCTAGTTAAACACAAGCTAAGGTTTCCCTTTGGTGTAAGTCTTGGTTTGGACTGTGTGACCTAATCAAAACCCAATCTCGAGGAACCCCTTTAGTGGTAAGCGAACGTTGAAACTGTGTGGACCAACCTAGCCTAAGCTTCGGGTTATTAAAAGGACTTTCGATCACCCTAACTTGGCTAGTTCACGGGCATTACACTTAGCAAACCCTGGTTTTGACCTTGTGGAATTGGTCACCTTATCCTTTGTGTCGACTTGGGCAGTAAAACCCCGGTGTCTCTATCCTTGGGCTCATCGACCGCATTTCACTACAACCATAAGAACAAAAAACTTAACCCAAACCGTACCAACCAACACTTGGTGTGTGCTCGGATTGCAATTCGCATTTCATTTTCATTCATCGTCCAAACAACTTCAATCCTTTCACCACCACGTTCCAAAACACCTCTCTAACATCCACTACAATGGTCTCCAACCGAAACCCCATAAATACTATCGTCCAAACCCAATAACACTAAATTGTCAGTATAACACACCTTACCGACGACCTCACTGTTTCATTTGTGTTCCGTCAACTTGCTACCACCAAACCACCAAGTCTCGATCAACACCCTGACCTTTAATCCATCCGTGACAATCATACAAAAAGCCTCAGTTCGCTTCCAAGTACAATTACCTGACCAAAACCAAACACCACCATACCCGACCAAACCGAGAATAGAGAACCCCGTCTTTAGCATCCAATTTCGGGTTAACCCGAATATCCCCAACACCCGACCTACTTACACATCAACACCCCTCCTTACTTGCATTAGATTGGTATCAGAGCCAAGAGTTCCCATCCCACATAAAAACGCTATGGATAAAATAAATGAGGAACTTAGGAGTGTTATGTCTGAGTTAGTTGCGGAACATGTGCAAGCCTTGAAAAAGGAACTTGTGGATCAGGCCATGAGTAAAAATACTGAGCCAGAGGTTGTGCAAAGAAATCCAATGTATGAAGAGAAAGAATACCATGCTTGCGAGAATGCATTTTCTATAGAGAATACCAAAATCAAGGAATTCCGAGAGGAAAAACAAGGTCGCACCCTTTTTAATAATCCATTGTATCATTTTGATAAAAAGGGCAATACCTCCTTTAGTAATCCATTGTATGATCAAGAAATTGTTCAGGAAGATGTTACACTTCCAGAAATGTGTGAATATATTTTTCTTTGACATGTGTTGAGTGTTCAACCTAAAGGACACGAGGAGACACAAGATGAAAAATCCTTTTACACTCGATGCAAACTACAAGACAAGGTGTGCAACATGATTACTAACGGAAGAAGTAGTGTCAACTTGGCCTCAGTAAAATGGTGAACAAGTTAAAATTACCCACCCGCAATCATCCGAAGCCATATGATCTCTAACGGCTAAACCAAGACGAAAGACTAAGAGTAGTGAAACAAACTCTTGTTAGCTTTCGGATTGGAACATATGAATATAAGGTATGGTGTGACATACTCCCTATGGATACATGTCATATTTTATTGGGGCAACCATGACAACTTGACACGAAGGCACAACATGATGAAGGAAGGAATACTTATTCCTTTTGGAAACATGATAAGAAAATCCTACTAGTGCCAATGTCACCTAATGAGGTGAAGGACTTGAGAATCCGATGTACAAAGAAGCGTGAAGTCGAGGCCCTACTACATGATGCACTAAGGGTAGAAGAAGAATCCAAGAAGGGAAGTCTTATGGATTCATTGGCATGTAAGGAAAGGGAGAATATTGCGGAAGTTGTAGAAATTGCTGACGTGAAGGAACTCCCGAATGACGTTGCATCCAGAACACTACCAACGGAAGATAGTGAACTTGCCCTTGATTTATTTTCAAGGAGTTCATTGTCTTCTCACCAAAACTATAGATGCCAAGAATAAAAATTGGTGTCAAAAGAACATAAGGAGTGGCACACTTGTGTTACCATCCAAGATGGGTTCGAATGTATAAATGCAAGTGCAGTAGGAAGCTTACATGTCTCGGCTTCTTCAAATCCTCATGCCATCAGAAACTATGGACCCCTTACTGCCCCTATTTCGACCATGGAGCCACTAATTAAGTTGAACATGATGCTAGAGGAATCGGCGTTGGTCCCGTCCTAATTCAAGACCAAATGTCCATTGCTCTCTCTAGTCCACTACTTCCGTGTAAGGACTTGTTCATCACGGGGCCCTTGGCCCATTGGAGACACTTGACTTGGCTTATGTTTGGCTTATTGGGCTTAACTACACTTAAGGAAGGGACAATCAAATGCCAAGAGTAGACCGTCCTTGCAAGATACTTGTCTTAAAAATTGAGCGTGATTTGTGTGAAGAACTTGTGAGGCCATTTGAGTTATGCAACATTCCAAACTGTTCCATGATCCTCATGCACAAGATGGTAGCACGGGCCATAGATCATACCACATCACCCGAGGGCTTGTGTGCTAATCCAACCAAGACGAAATCTAGCCAAAAATGTACCGAGCCTACGGGCATAGTTGCGGCAAATAATTTTCTTAGTATGGCTTCATTTCCTCATCATTTTATGCGAAGATATTATGACCTTGCTGGTCCTATAAACAAAATCATGAGTAAAGATACGTATGAATGGTTCCAAGGAGCAACAAGATTCCTTGAAGCCTTTGAGATTTATGAAGCCCCGGTCCTACCCGTGCCAAGCCGTGAAAGGCCATTGAGCATCAAATAGGAAACAAGTATAGGTGCCATCTTCTGCTATAACACAAAGTTGAGTGGTGCACCCTGTCATCCTTCTACTTATGTCAAGGCATCATATCTTATGGAATCCGAGATCCAACATGAAAATCATGAGAAGTCAAAACCAATTGTCTTTTATTCGAATATGTATTTGGCAAGTTTAGAAGAAGGCTCTTACAAAATGGAACTTCCGAACATGTCCAATGATAGAAATATTGGATCGACACTTGTTGATGAAGGTTCATTGCTACATTTAGGCGGCACAATTTGAGGACGAATTCTTTCCAAGAAGGGGAGTTTGATGCAAAAATCCCCGTGAGCTCTAGGTTCCAATTCGATCTTTGATGTGATAAGCTCGGAGTTTCAAAAATTGTCAATCAACCTATAGTAATGTGCTTATCATGGCATGGAAAGTGGAATGGAATTGGACTTGTTACACAAAGATTTAAGAAGGTGTTTATAATCGACTTTGTATGTAGGTCTTGGCCGAAGACCATGTTTTCTTTTAGCTTGTCTTTATTTCTTAGCTTAGCTTTTAGCTCTTAGATTAGGACATAGTATGCCATGTAATAACTACCTTAGGACACAATTAATAGGCCATGTAAAGGGTGACAAGGCCGAGAGTCTTACAATAAGGTGACTAAGCCATAAGGTCTTCCAAAGGGATGACTAGACCGTGAGTTAGAGGACAAAGTGGCAAGGACAAGAGACATTTAGAAGATGGGACTTTCAAGGAAGAATTTATGAACTAACAAGTTCATGAATTAGCTATATTGAAGACTTCAAGGTCGGCCAAAGGGAGAGAAAGAGTTGGCCGAAATGGTTTATCAAACAAGTGCAAGGAATGGAAGCTTCTAAACACATTCCAAGAAGATGAGATTGTTGGAAGAATCAAGTTCATGCATTTTTCCACTTGGAATCCACGAAGGGATGTGAAAGAGATTGACTTCACTCTTGTATCCAAGTAAAGACCTTTCCCATTATCTTGGTCTGGTCGAAACATCCTTGGTCACCAATTAAACCCAAACTCGTCCGTACTTGCCCGAAAGTGTACCTGTAGTTTGTGTCTCTTGATTTGTCTTCTAGAATGGTCCATTCTCTACTATAAATAGGACCATTAGGACTTGTAAATATTCAGAGTTGATTGAGATATAAACTTGAGTTTTACTCATTTGCTAAGTTATTTAACTTGTGTGTTGTTTATCTTAGTTGGTTCTTGTGTGAGCCAAACCCCTTGGTGTAAGTTGAAGCTAGGACTGTATGACCTAGTTAAACCCAAGCTAAGGTTTCTATTTGGTGTAAGTCTTGGTTTGGACTGTGTGAGCTAATCAAAACCCAAGCTCGAGAAACCCCCTTAGTGGTAAGCGAACGTTGGAACTGTGTGGACCAACCTAGCCTAAGCTTCGGGTTATTAAAAGGACTCTCGATCACCCTCACTTGGCTAGTTCACAGGCATTACACTTAGCAAACCCTGGTTTTGACCTTGTGGAATTGGTCACCTTATCCTTGGTGTCGACTCGGGCAGTAAAACCCCGGTGTCTCTATCATTGGGCTCATCGACCGCATTTCACTACAACCACAAGAACAAAAAACTTAACCCAAACCGTACCAACCAACACTTGGTGTGTGCTCGGATTGCAATTCGCATTTCGTTTTCATTCATCGTCCAAACAACTTCAATCCTTTCACCACCACGTCCCAAAACACCTCTCTAACATCCACTACAAAGGTCTCAAACCGAAACCCTACAAATACTACCGTCCAAACCCGACAACACTAAACTGTCCACATAACCCACCTTACGGACGACCTCACTAATTCAGTTATGTTCCATCACCTTTTCACCACCAAAACACCTAGTCCCGATCATCACCCTAACCCTCAATCCACCCATGACAATGCCACAAAAAGCCTCAGTCCGTTTCCAAGTACAATTACCCGAAACAACCACCAAACACCACCCTACCCGGCCAAACCGAGAACCAAGAACCCTATCTTTAGCATCCAGTTTTGAGTCAATCCGAATATCCCCAACACCCGACCCACTTACACATCAACACCCCTCCTTACTTGCATCACTATAGGATTTTACTTATAGAGTTGGATATTCTATTTGATTATACCTTAGTTAACTAACTAAGTAGAGAAGTATAGGAAAGTACCTTTTACAATTCACCTTTACGCGGAGGCATAAAAGCTACTATGAGGTTGTTGGTGCTCTAAGTCGGATGATTGTTTTTAAAGTAGCCACCTAATTTATAGGTAAATTAGGAAAATCAAGTGAAAAAAGTTTATTCAAATTAATGAAAAATCCTATCTAAACTAGAGTCAAGGTAAGGTTTCTGACGATCCCCGGGGAAGGTGTTATACACCCTGGTCTTGAGAATTTGTAGAATATGATTGACCTTCGGGTTCTATAGCATGGTTAAATGATGTGAATTTCTTAAAAATGTTTAAAATGCCCGAGAAATTCTTGTCATTCATTTATTCCAAACTCAAAGGTTTTTTGAAAACAAAAGAGTTAGCTTCCGCCAAAAATGGTTTGCACAGGGCTAATTTAGTTAACTTATATTTGGAATAAGAACACCCAAGAAATAACTTGAATAAATTCTACTATTTAGTCCAATAAGTTGCCCAATATCACTTGCATATTTTGAAAATCGTTTGAAGTTAAAAAGAGTATTCCATTTGCGATGACAAGTTTTGAATTTTAGAAAGAAAAGAAAATAATTATTTTATTTTTCATGCCATATCCCAAAGGTCAATTCATATTCTAATATTCCAATTCCCACAACTCAACTCAAGTCCAACATAGGCATTTTAGTCCTTTTCTTTAAAATCATTCGGTTGGGCTCAGCCCATAAAGTAAGCCTTTTGAAAATGTCAATTTAGTCCAAATTTAGTCCAAAATTAATTTCAGCAGTCCAGACTTTTGTTTAAACATTTGATTTTCAAAATCGGTACATTCTCATGTTTAGAAAAAATGGCAGTTCGGTTAATTCATTTGATTACACCACAAAAGATTCTGGTTCAATTTCAATAGGTCTAAAACAGTCCAGCTTACTTTGAAATCCTTTGAAATTCATTTTTTGTTCCAATTCCTTTTAAGAGCATAAGAAACATCTGGTTTTTCATTAAAATCATAAATTAATCAAGTTTTAAAATTCATTTGTGGCGATCCTAGCTAAACGATGTACGTATCATTTGCCTATCCTAAGTTCGTAACCATAATAAGGTATATATATATATATATATATATGGAAATGAAAAAGGTTGAGTTTAGGCTGGTGGGCCTACCTAAGTCCACCAGTTAGCTATTTTCACGTATATCTGGGCCTTCATGTGTGGCTAATATCAAGCGGACTCGATCAAGAATGTGCTTTAGTTGGGCCTTGGCCCAACTGGCTGGGAGATGAAGAGGAGGCCCAATGGGCCTTGGCCCAACAATTAGAGAAGGCAGTACACATTCAACAATTAAATATCATGTGGTTGCCACTGGGCAGACCCATACTCAGGCAAATCAATAGAAAGTGGAAAACATTTGGATTGGGCATGGTCCATTCTAAGAAATTATTTACAAATGCAGAGGAGGCAGACATAGCAATAGGCCTAGCCCAGTCACTTTGGTGTAAAGACGAGAATAAGTAATATGAATGGGCCAGGCCCAATTAGACAGTGGCTTACTTGAGACTCTCAAATGGTATACACAGAGTTACACTTGCCTTGTATATCATATATATTGAATATATCAGATATACAGGCTGTACATCTGAGTGTATGTCAGAACATTTTAAAAAAGGGAAACATCAAGAAGAAGAGGAGAACAGTTCGCAGAAAAGAGCTTATACAACATACAATACCAATAATCCGTATTCTCACTACTGTATATACTTCATCTAGTGGACATAATTACAAAAACCTAGTATTCAAACATGGTGATTGTAACATCTATGTTATCCTTGTAGCCTTACCTTAACTGTTAAACCAAACATGTTCATAGTTACAAATTTCATGTCATTTACCAAATTCAAAATAGGAAAAATAAGATCTGTCCTAGCTTCACTTAATCATCAACCACATCAGGCATCAACCAAGGTGAACAAAGAAATCCATACTAGTCAACAGAGGACAACATCTGAACTTATATCTCTTTTAAACTAAGGTCATGAGATCCTAACTTAGCACTAGAAGTTTCACAAGGGCATGGTTCATAGTTCAGGCCACACAAAATTCGAGTTAAGCAAGTATAGACATAACAAACACACATGGGGTATCCCTTACATGACATATTATCTCATCTAAACTTACCTAACAGTCTAACAATTCAACACAACAAGCAGAGCATAGAAGAGGTAACATACTTAGCCAAAACTATCATATTTTATCTTTGATACTATTGACTTAAACACATGATACTTAAAGGAACAAACTCATATTAATCTTATATGAGCTACAAATTTCAGCAATGGCAAATTCATACAAGAATGGAAAATAGGCATGATATTGATACACACATGATACCATCAACTTCTCATGATCATAAAACACATTAAAGGACTCAAATATAAATCCTAATTCATACAGACTATTACACCAAGTACCCAATCCTGAAACTACACCATGCTGGAGATATGCACAAGTATGCATACCACAGTCAACCTCTAACTCCCTATAATGCATTGATAGTCTTATCCAATCTAAATGCAAGCAGACACAACCATAGAAGAAAGCAAGATATAGTTGGACTTAACTAACAAATGCAGAGACATAACAAGACTTTGTGAGCCAATACTTCAAATTAGCATGCTGATATTAGCCTAAGTTCATCATTTTACATTGTCAATTACATAGCAATTAGCACAAGAATTCAGTCTTTTTCTTCTTACTTAATCATGCATTTAAACTAGATGAATGGGGTTATGAATTATGCAGAAGAAATATGAGCATGTAGGTAAATGCAGACAACCTCTTGTGATGCATTTATGACATAGCCTCAACTGATTAGAAACTCAGGAAGAGCCCCAATTTGACATTCATTTACTGTCACTAAATGCAGGCAAGTGTATCCATGCACAGAATATGTGACATGACTTAAAAACTAAACCTGCAGACCAAACAATATGATACATAATATGTGAAGGGATATTCTAACATGATTCTCATAACAGTCACAAACATGTCCTATGTCTCAAATTAGCATGTTGTCATGATTCAAGTTGACAAATACTGAACTAAACCTCATAGAGTTCATGAATATGAATTAAAGGCCCTTAGGTCCATCCGCACTTGGTACATATGAAATAGAAAGGCAAATAGTGAACCAAAATCTAGCATATAACAGGCGCAATCACTTATTTGATAAGATATTACCATATACTAATCCCAACTTCCCAAATATACTCCTAGATCAACAAGCAGACTCAAAGAAGCTTAAGAAGAAGCCTTAAGAGCTATTCAGAATTCACATACATCACATTCTTCACATATACCTCATATTTTAACTAAGAACCAACAAAAATATCATACTTTTAATCAAAGAAGCTGAGTTCACTCCTATGTGACAAGATCCATAGGTTCAAACATCTTCACCTAATATTATGTCAAGACACATCATTTTAAAACCTTTTCAAACCTAAATGTATCCTAAACAGACCCAGAATAATCTCTAAAGGCGTCAATAGTTCAACACTTAGGTGTAACAACCTATCCAAGTACTCTAGAACCTATAAGCTTCTACTAAGTTCAAATTAGTCATTTCTCTTATCATGTTTGACTCTTTGTGCTCATTTAACCATAATAGATGAATAAACTAACAACTATATCCATCTTAGGGCTATCAGATACACCAAACTATTAAGACTAAAGCAATTCTTCTATATAGAAAAATTTGGTGTATTTTTCACATGGATAGAATCAATCCCCAAAATGTATGCATTTGACATTTATCTCCCGTTTCGCTGATAACTGTTCAGTGAATGAGAAATTCCTATTTGTCTCGTCCATGTCCAGGTTGGAAATGCTGAAGCCCTGAACTGTTATTATGCACATGGAGAGCAAAATCCTAACTTCCAGAGACACAGCTATTGGATGTTGGATCCGTGAGTGTACTTGCTCTTATCTATCTGTGAAATGGTGATTTATGGGTATGAGCACTTCCAAGAAAGAGACGCTCAGCTCACCATAGTTTCAAATGACACTGAAATTAGTTGGAGTTGCAAAAAAATGAACGAAAGAAACATAAAATGCACTTAAGCTTAAGATTCTAGAGCTTCCATTTCTGTCACATCTGTCTCTCTCTATCTATCTCAATCTCTCAGAAAAAAGTTGGGAGGTAACTGACTGTTCTTTTTTCTCTTATTTGTTCACAACTTTTCATGCTTGGGCAGTGCGTACGATCGCATTGTTTTGGTTCACTACAGAGATATAACCAAGGTCAGTCTTCTGGAACCAGTATACCCAATATGATGTCAGGACAAGAGTTCTCGGTACCACCTGAAATTACTTTTCATCAACCAAAGGAGATCTATTCATCATTAAGTTTTTGTTCTTCAGTTTCTACTTTCTATCATCATGTCTTTTTGTAATTTTATTTCCCTGTTAATGCGGTTATAATGTGATGCTGGAGGTGCTTCCAAGATCTGTGTATATCTGTATGTACAGCTAATATTGGAGAGTTAAATATCTGTTTAATGCATTTTATCGAGCTGTTTATTATCTAAAACTTAAATAAGTTGCAATATAATATGTAAAAAGTACTCCCTCTGTCCCAAAAACAACGACTCACTTTTCTTTTTAGTCCGTCCCAAAAAGAATGACATATTTTTTTATTTGACAATAATTTAATTTTAAATTTTACTTTTTACGCTGCAAAACGAGACGATCTATAACCACACAAATATCTTTAGCTTATTTTAGATCGTAAAATTCAAAATTCTTTCTTTATTTCTTAAAGTGTGTGCCAAATCAAATTAATATAATTAGTCCTAACATCATGGGTTTTACATATGAGCACAGGTTAGGCAGAATCCAGCCTTCATGTCGGAATCTTCTCCAATTTCTTCTGCGTTCTCTCCCAGTCAAAGCTCCTATTCTACTCAACAGACGGGCTCTACTGTCATTGCCAGTGAATCTTATGAGCAATATCAGAACCAATCTAGCCTTGGAGAAATTTGTTCTGATGCAGTCATCAATAATAATGGGATGTCCGACACCACAGGGAGAACAGAGGAGGTCATCAGATCACTAGGGCTTGAGATGAGTCAAGCATTGCGAAGGCTCGAGGAGCAGTTAAGTTTAAATGATGACAGCATCAAAGAAATTGATCCCCTCTATGCTGATGCAATAAATGGTGACAGTTTACTTATCCAGATGCAGGGGAATTCAAATAGTGTGCTGTTGCAACATCATTCAGGTTTGTCACTGTCATGCCTTAATATTATTGTAGAATGCACATACAGATCCTTATGATTCTCAGCTATGGATTTCTATTACAGGCATCTCACAGCTTGGAGATTTTCTTACTTATTTGTGCTTTGTCATGAACTAGGTAGATGTTTGTGTCAATTTGTTTGTGGCTGGCTGCTTGTTCTTGGCCTTGAAACTGTTGATCTGGACGCTTAACAGATGTTTTTTTTTGAGTTAGAAGTGTTTGCAACAGGTTATTTTATTATTTATTTTCCTAATCATTTAACCTCGGCTGAACGTTAATTGATACATCAGCATCTGAAGGTCCATTTAGAGTTGGTCAAAAACTGTACACTATTAGAGTTAAACCATTAAATTTGAACACATAACTAGTTATAATTTTTCATGGCACAATAGGATTTGAGTACTTATATGCGTATCCATTAGACTAATTAATCCATTAGACTTGTATATGTTATAACTACCCACTAATGAAAATTGTATGCATATGAATGTGTAGTGGAATACTGCTTGTATGAAGATTTCCCCATTATGAATAAACTTATTTACCTTATCAAAAGCAAAGTGAAAGTGTTGCTTTTAAGATCTGACACCAGTTAACTTGATGCTTCCTCTTGGATATCTACTTCCATGTCTTTTGCTTGCATTATTTCTTGTACTTGTTTTTGTAATAGATAGAGATCTCATCTTTTTTTTTTGTTCAGAAGCAATAAATGTGAAGGTATGCTGATAAGAGTGTGGCTCTGCAGGTGAGAGCAGTGAATCTCATCATCAACATCTGACCCAAGATGGTCACATGTGGAAAGATATGCTGGATTACTATGGGGTTTCTGAAGCTGCTGAATCACAAACCAAATATTTGCACAAGTTGGATGAGAATGTGAGAAAAGTGTACTTTGTAGTTAGCTCTGTTTCATTAGGACTATAGATGCATATAACATCAAAATATAGTGCCAGAGACCTTATTTCAGGGCCTTCTGGCCAAATACAACATTTGCGTCTTCTAATATACTCATATCAGCTATACAATTTAATTTTAAAACCTAGTCATCCTTTTACATGTCTGTATGCACCATAGGCAATGCTGCAAACCTCATCAGAGTGGGGACATAGAAGCATATGAAAGCTACAAGTGGCCTAATTTCAGCGACAAGGAGGCTCAGACAGGTAATAATTTTTTTCACCTCCAGAGGATAATTTATGTCTACTACCTCTAGAAATGTCAGTAATTAGTTAATTTCTGGAATACTGGTAATTTATGTCTACTACCCTCTAGAAATGTCTGTTAAAAAAAAGGGCAGCCCGGTGCACTAAGCTCCCGCTATGCGCGGGGTCCGGGAAAAGGCGGGACCACAAGCGTCTATTGTACACATCCTTACCTGCATTTCTGCAAGAGGCTATTTCTACGACTTGAACCCGCCGTCTAGAAATGTCAGTAATTAGTAATTTCTGGAAAACTCGTATTTCCTTGCAGCTCCTGTACCAGCTTTCAAACAACTTGAAGATTTCAAGTATCCTACATATCCTCCTGAAATCACTACTTTTGGATCCAACCCTGACCAGTATACAACAATATTTGACCAAGATCAGATTGGTACTTCTCTTGAAGATGAGATGAGCTTAACTATTGCCCAGAAGCAGAAATTTACAATTCGAGATATATCCCCTGATTGGGGGTATTCATCTGAGGCAATAAAGGTATATGTCATGATTTAGTTGATTATTGGTTGTACCATAAAATTTGTCTGCTCTCCATGGTTGTGGACTTGTGGTGTTCGTTGAAATTTTGTTTTCTGCATGTGGTATCGAAATCCCAATCGACTGCTTATATGTTTGTTTAGTCATTTCAAATTTCAGTATTCTATTTTCCGTGCCCCAATATCTTATAATTTTTTATGGCTTCCAAGCACGCAGATTTCCATCGTTTTGCAACTGGCTACTTTGAATAGTATTACTTTAAAATCTCTGATGAAATGCTTTTATTTCATGGCTTAATTTGACTCATTATTGCTGGATGCGGAAAAATGTATCGCACTATAAAGTAATAAGAAGGTAAAAAGGAAGAAGAGCTGCTACTGGCTCCAGTAACCAACTCATGATGGCTAATACAACTGTCTTTATCATTGCTTGAATATCCCTTAAAACTTTGATATCTTTGTTCAGTTGAAACCTCTGTAAATGATTTCTCATAGTCAAATTATGCTGAACAATTTGGATGTAGCTTATCATGAAAGCTGTTTAAAATCCTTGTGTGCACCTTATATCAATGACCCTGCTCAGGATATTGACGAGTTAGTTACTATGGTGTATTTAATAGTTTTCAGCTGGTTTTCATCTAGATTTTAAAATTATAATCATTTAACGTTTTAGCTCTTCAATGCAGGTTGTTATCATTGGATCTTTTCTTTGAAATCCTGCATAGTGCACGTGGACTTGCATGTTTGGTGATATTGAAGTTCCTGTTCATATCATTCAAGAAGGTGTCATCTGTCCAAAAAGGAGATAGTTCTGGATTAGGCAATAATTTCTTGGAAAAATCCAAAGCAAGTGAAGATTCATGGTCCCAGGTCATTGAGTCTCTTCTGTTTGGAACTTCAAGATCAATGATAACCATTGATTGGCTTCTTCAAGAGCTTTTGAAAGACAAGTTCCAGCAGTGGCTTTCTTGTAAATTGCAACAAAAAGATAATCAGATAGACTGTTCATTATCTAAGAAAGAGCAAGGAATAATTCACATGGTTGCTGGATTGGGATTTGAGTGGGCGCTTCACCCAATTCTAAATGCCGGAGTTAGTGTTAACTTCCGTGATATTAACGGCTGGACTGCCCTGCACTGGGCTGCATGCTTTGGAAGGTAATCTATGTTTCTTGTTTCTTGATGAATAACCTCTCACATCATTGTACTTCAGTTCTCACGTTATATTGGTATAAGTAGCAATAGAAGCTGGATTAACAACTTTTAGGAAGTCAACATGTCACACTTCTAGCCTCCAGGGCTTTGGTAAGAGAACAATGTGTGATATGAGCGTTAGTTGCACGTAATGCATTCGAACTCTGCCGCAAACAAAAGCCTTGGTATTTAAGTGGAGAAGGGTATTGAGGGGGGGGGGGGGGGAATCATCCACAGAGTTTTGAACCGTGCACCATAGGCCTATGGGATTCCTCAGTTATTTTAATGAGAAAAAACCATGTCTGGCTTCTAAATTCTGAGTTTACATACAAAAAGTATAAACATGAATGATATTTTGATTTGCCTGTCTCTCAGTTATAAAATATTTTGTCTCATTCCTAATTTGCCTATGTGAAATTTTAAAATTGAGAACATTAGGAAGTACTTTTCAACTTCTCAAATTCACTGTGGAGTAATATATCAACATGGAGAAATTCAGCTTTGAAGCACTTCATGGATATTGAGATATCGGGGTGATGTTTGGGGTAAGCACACATCACACCCTGCCGCACAAAAAAGCCTGATATTTAAGTGGAGAAGGGTAGAGGGCGGGTCCGTTATGCACCGAGTTTCAAATTGTGCACCACCGGCCCTCAGAGATTTCTAGGTTATTAAAAAAAAAAAAGAGAGATCAGGGTGAACTCCTTGAATCTTTCTCCCTTTATATGTCTTTGTCTATGTTTGCATGTGTACGTAGTGAATTTGCATATGACAATCTCTACAAGGGCCTTATGCGTGGTAGCTGTATAAGCTCAGTCTATTAAATATCCATATCGGTGACAGGGAAAGATGGTTGCTTCGCTGATTGCATCCGGGGCATCGGCTGGAGCTGTGACAGATCCCTCTTCACGAGATCCAGTTGGTAAAACTGCTGCATCAATTGCTTCCAGCTGTGGTCATAAGGGACTTGCAGGATATCTTTCAGAGGTAGCTCTCACCAGTCATCTTTCATCCCTCACAGTGGAGGAGAGTGAGCTCTCAAAAGGTACTGCTGATGTGGAAGCAGAAAAAACTATTAGTAGCATATCAAACACAAGATCCACCATAAATGAGGATCAGCGCTCTTTAAAGGACACTTTAGCTGCAGTCCGTAATGCAGCTCAGGCTGCTGCTCGTATACAGTCTGCATTCCGAGCACATTCGTTCCGCAAAAGACAACAGAGAGAATCTGTTGTTTCGGCTACCGCAAGTGGAGATGAATATGGTATCTTCTCAAGCAATATTCACGGGCTTTCAGCTGCGTCAAAGTTGGCATTCCGCAACACGCGAGACTACAACTCAGCAGCCTTAGCTATTTAGAAAAAATATCGAGGATGGAAAGGCCTGAAATATTTCCTTGCATTCTGCTAGAAAGCAGTGAAGATACAGGTGCTTTAAATGTTTGAAGTCCAAATTGACGTTTAAGCCTCATTACTTGAAAATAGGAAAGTTAAGTGGTGATAGGCTTCAAATACAATCTGTCACTAATATAGAAGTGTAATCATATTTATCGGGGGAAAACGAACATAATAAGTTGGGATCATTCGTCAGTTGTGCTTCGTTTTTTTTTTTTTTATTATTTTTGGGAGGGGGAAGGATGGAAAATGTTTGGAGAACAGAAATAATTCGTTCAGCAGAGAAAGTGACTTGCTGGTTCTTTCCGTGGCAGGCTCATGTACGAGGCTATCAGGTTAGAAAGCAATACAAGGTATGTTGGGCTGTTGGAATTTTGGAGAAGGTGTTGCTAAGGTGGCGTCGACGAGGTGTTGGTCTTCGGGGATTTCGACATGACACCGAATCAATTGATGAAAGTGAGGATGAAGACATTCTCAAGTTGTTCCGCAAACAAAAAGTTGATGCTGCTCTCGATGAGGCTGTCTTGAGAGTTCTATCAATGGTTGAATCTCCAGGGGCACGGAAGCAATATTATCGGATTCTTGAGAAGTACCGGCAAGCTAAGGTAAGCTAAAGCTTCATTCTACTACGGCATTTTTGTGATTAATATACATGAGCTAGTGAACTTCCAATAGATGGATGTTTACTTTGTATTTTGCATACGGAATGCTTTATGTACGTCATTTGGGTGTACTCTATCCATCCTCTATCTCCTTTGTAAAATTTTAGGGACACAGGTGCATAAAGTATATATTCCATTATGCTTTTAATTTATTTTTTAACCTTTTCTTGAAAGGCTGGAAAAAAAGGTTTTTTGTTTTTTTCCATCTCCTAGTATCACATAAATGTAAATATTTGATAACATGGCTTTGGGGAAGATGTCGTCGTAAAAATAGCCATGTTCTGGAGTTGCTACGTCATATGCAATGGAACAAGGAGACACTAAAATCCAAATATGAGGATATTGGAACTGGACAAATATGGGTGAACGAATGTTCTTGTCTCTGAACTATTACCAACGTCTCTGGGATAGGGGTGGCAGTCTAATTAGATTCTTGATCCACGTGTTTTGTGTTGGAAATTTGCCTTTGGTGGAGAGGTGCTTACACCCATATTTAATGACTTAAACACTAGGGTTCCGCATGTTGGAGGCTTTGTCTCTTCACACGTGCATAATCTACTAAGTGAGTAGATGACCGTAGGTCCAAGGATCGTCAAATTTTGTTGAGAAATGAAAGAGATATTGGTCCACGAAGTAAGGTGTTTGAGGCATGGAAATATGGTGTGGGACAAATCTACCACATTGGTGGGAAAAGGAAGAATTGTTCTCTTTATAAAATGTTCTTGTCTCTGAACTATTACCAACGTCTCTGGGATAGGGGTGGCAGTCTAATTAGATTCTTGATCCACGTGTTTTGTGTTGGAAATTTGCCTTTGGTGGAGAGGTGCTTACACCCATATTTAATGACTTAAACACTAGGGTTCCGCATGTTGGAGGCTTTGTCTCTTCACACGTGCATAATCTACTAAGTGAGTAGATGACCGTAGGTCCAAGGATCGTCAAATTTTGTTGAGAAATGAAAGAGATATTGGTCCACGAAGTAAGGTGTTTGAGGCATGGAAATATGGTGTGGGACAAATCTACCACATTGGTGGGAAAAGGAAGAATTGTTCTCTTTATAAATCTCAAAATTGGCTAAGAGTTTGGGACCCCAAGGGGTAACCCATGTGTTTGAAGGAGGGAGGACCTAGATGTGCTTGGGTTCGAGGCTAAGTCCACGCGCGCCGCCACCGCCCGCCCGTCCGGTCTCGGGGCGTGGGGTGTCTTATCTTTTTGGACTCAAATTGCTTAATATGCTTGCCTTTTGAGGGGTTGGTTTTTGGAGCGTTAAAACTCCATTAATCTGCACATAACTCCTCCCTAAAAGCTCATTTATGTTGCACATTAAATCTGTCATTTACTTGGCTGATTAACTCCTCACTAATGGCTATTACTTGGCTATTAACAGCCATTTGTTAACAGTTGAGAAGTCCCTCTCCTTATACTATATATTGAAGTCTTTGACTCAATTGTTGAGACTACAAAAAGACACAAACAGAAGAGAACAAAAACGCGAGTAGAAACAGTGGACAAACAGAAAACTCTTCCTTCCTTTTCCATTCTTCAGCAAGTCGTTTTGTGTTTGTTTTCTTCGTCAGAATCAACCTATTTGCTTTGTAGTGTTGATTAGTTGTTGTTTTATCTTGGGAGACTATTGTCTGTTAACGTAAAAACATATATACGGGGCAATCTTGTCTTAAAGACAGAGAGTCATCTCTCGACTCAGCCACAGTTGTAACAATCCAGATTTAGTGTTTCTTGATTTCAGGTTATCAAGAATTAAGACTCAACCAGCTTGCGGCGATTATAATATTGGTTGTTTGTTTATCCTTTCGAACACTTGTAATATTTATTTACTTCCCGTACTGCAATTATATCCAACATTTTGTCCACGACATACTTCATTCTTTTGAAGAAAATTGTGACACACTATTCAGACTCCTCTCATTAAACCACTTGGTTTGGCACATTCTCTAGCAGGATAGTAGTTTGTAAAGCAGTCTGAAGCTCTACATATTGTCAGTTTCAAGGAGGGGAATTTGGGGCACTTAGATCTGCTTTCATAGTTCAAAATCAGGAAAATAGCATGAACTAATATTCTTCATTGCACAGCAGGCTGACCTTGAAGGAGCGGACAGTGAAACAGCATCAACTGCTCATGCTGACATGTCTAACATGGAAAATGATGACATCCGTAGTTATTAATCCAACTGACCTCTTCATTGTCATCCAAACTAGTCTCAGTAGGTTCAAGAATTATACATTGAAGTTTGGTTATTGAAATTTGTAAGTCATTGTGTGGTATGTATTTTGTAGGTGCTGCTGTTCATAATGTGTATAGGTTTTGATAGGTTCAGGACTTGAACTTTTATCTTATGCCTGCAAGATTAGCTTGGGAGTTTTTCTTTTCTTTTTCTAACTTGTTCATTTGTGCTTGAGCGCCTTTAGGTGCTAAATAGTTGATCGTTAAAGGGTAAATACTAGGGGAAGATTGTCGTATAGTCACTTGCATGACTGCCTATTTTGTTTTGTTAGTCTCAGGAAAACTTAAACATATCAGTAGAAATTCTCAACCCTTCTGCCTCTGGTTACAAAATCAATCTCAAGTCAACGGGATTGATTTTGGAAATCAAATTTATTTTTTGTTTTGATCTACCATTATTATACAATAATCTACTAAATCACAATAATCTTGTTGAGTCAATGTACTGTCAACTTTGTTTAGCTCACAAAGTTCATCAATCAAACGTCAAATTTGTCTAATAGCACAAGCAGATTTTCCAAACCGGGCTTGAGACTTTTGGTTAATTAAGATTATAGAGCTAAACACACGTTCATGTGTCGTCAACTGTCAACTACTACTTTCACTATTGCATCTAGCACTTTCAGCATTATAATCATATTCATTGCCATCACCATCGTTGTTACCGCCGCCGCCACGCCCTCCACCACTATCCGCCACTATTATCACTATAGTCAATCCCTACTACCAACTGCCTTCACCATCACAACTAGCACTGCCGCCAACTACAACCAACATCGTCGTCAATCACCACACATGCTTCAGCCACAACCAGCAACACCTCTAATTGCTAACATCAACCAACTCCGCCATCACAATCACCAACACCACTACCAACCGCCACAATCACGCCAGTCACTACAACACCACTCCACTCATTACTAGTCATTAGCACTAACCATCACCATCACTACTACAAACCATCTCCACCATCATTAGCGAACATAAATATTTAATTACTTTTTAATTTGAATTATATATTTATTATATTTAAAAATAAATTAATTATGCACGTTTAAATGTTGAAAATAAAGTTTCGGAGATATTAAACTTTTAAGCAAACAAATGGGGTCTAAATAATACTCGCTCAATTTTTTGTATTATTATATATACGAATTAAAATTCAATTTGAACTAAGAATACTTATATAAGGATCTTGTCTCGGAACGAAAGATAAGATAAGTAGGGGAATATTGGTACGTGTGAAGGGATATGGTTAATGTTAACGGCTGAAGCCGAAGTAGGTTGAGGGTCGCTGTTGACTCTTTCTCTACAATCATTTGTTTTCAGCCACATATACTAAGCACGCCTCTCTTTGGAGGTCGGTTGAAACTAACTTGAAAGAAGCAAGTGGAAAAGGTGGAGAAAGTGGAGCTCATACATAAAGCAATACAAGAGTTAATAGAACAAGAAACCATACACAAAGATGATGAAAAGGACGCAGAACACCGCCACCAAGTCCTATCCCAATTTCTTGTAATTCCCCTTCTTTCTTCGACCAAGGCATAAACTACAGGTATGAAGTTACTAGTATGATCATAATACTCCCAGCAGATTCTGTCCATTATTTTCTACTTGAACTATGTGTACTGCATATAAGCTAATAAAACGTTATTGTCTGCTATCATCCATATATAAGATTAGTCATTTTGAAGTATCTGTGTTTGTGTGTCAAGCATCATGTGACATAGGTTATCATACCAATACTAGAAAAAATAAGAGATGAAACAAGTTTAGATCCCACTATTGCGTTGGTCTGTTGTATATCATATCATCTTCCCTTTTCTTTTTTCTTTTTTTTAATTCAGTCCTATGAAACAGTGAAACTTGGGCACGTAAAAGGAAGCAACTAATAGTGGCACTCACAAGAGATACTCCTAAAATGCTAGAAAGGGACTGGTTGGAGAGGGGCGTTCAGCCACAACTTCTTGAGTAGCCGAGGACTAGGGCAATCTTTTTATTGCCATCATCAAAGTAGCACACGTTCCTGCTAGACCACTTAGTTAAGATGATCCATTTTTCATGAGCCACTTTGTGGACTAAAGAAAATTGTATTACTCTGATTCTTTACTGCTAGATTCGTTAAAAGAAGAAACCCCACTTGATCAAATGAATCAATCAACCAATATGCAAGAAACTCCATCAGTAAACAAGGTTGAAGAAGCTGAAGATGATGAAGTCAATAGAGAAAAAGAAAAGGTTGTAAAAGAGCT
Source organism: Anisodus acutangulus (assembly GCA_029783415.1). Lineage (NCBI taxonomy): Eukaryota > Viridiplantae > Streptophyta > Magnoliopsida > Solanales > Solanaceae > Anisodus > Anisodus acutangulus. Next base: position 23,256,737 of record CM056490.1, on the reverse strand, counting down.
AAAGAAGATTCAGAAGCAGAATTTTATCACTCAGTGCCTTCTATCAGCCATGATTGTCCTCACAGTGACATGGCAACTATCCGAGGTCTCTCTCATTTTAAAAATGAAAGATGGATTAAATCATCCCCTTAGATCCATTGGTAGTATGATCACAGGCTGGATTAAGCGTCCTCCACGTGGATTAAACGGTAAAGAAGGCGACTCTGCAAAGCAGCTAAAACATCAAGTTGAGGCTATGTGTCACTCAAAGATAAAAGTTCCAGAGCTTCCCCATATGGAGATGCTATCTTTGGACTTCATCAATGAAGAAGACTAGCATTTTCCTTTTGATTTTTACAATATTTCGAAACAACATGTGCATGTAATAGCTTTGTAAACTGTATGATTACATGGAATAAGGATTGGTTTGGTTAATGCATGGATTCATGGTGCAGTGCAAGTACTTTTGCGTCATTTGTTTCCAACACAAGCTGTACTTAAACCAATGACACTCATATTTTGATATTTAAGATCTTCGATACAGGTAAATTGATGTCATGAAATTGCCATTCTCTGATGAGTAAAACATCACAAAAGAGACTGGAGCAACTCTACGCATTCAACCAAACAATTTTCCAAATCAAGTACATGAAGGAGAGACACAATATCATTAAGTAAACTATTTCAAGAAACTTGAACCTCATCCGAAGTCCAGAACTTAGAAGAGACCGGACTAATTAGCACGAGTTGCATTCATCTTGGGCAGCTCAGCCATAGTTCAACTGGAAAATGTCATTGAACACGTAGAAGCTTCCTTGTGGTGTTGGCATCAGATGAAACATCTGCGAGAAAAGGAAAGTTGAAGTATAAGCAACAGAAAAGAAACGAGTTATCAAAGTATCATCAAAGACAAAATAATACATAATCTCTTGAAAAGAATCCTGTGTCTCACATACCAGGAAACCTCCAAGGAATGACCAATATTTTGTTTTTAAAATGTAACAAGTTATATAGGAACAGTTAATGTTACTTAAATTCATTGCCGAAAAGGGATTAAATTAGCCAAGGGAACTAAAATCTCAGAGAAGCCATTCACCACATATATGAAAGTTCACCAAAATTTCCATCACAATAATAAAAGGTTAAATCTAAAACCAAAGTCATGCCTGAGCCAAGATTAACTTTCTGTTCCTTCTTTAAATGACATTATTGGGAGGCTGGACATGGCTGCCCAAAGATTTACATAACATGTGACATAAAGATTCCCAATACTTTACACATTGAACAAATATACCTTCACAGAGGTTACAGGAAATACAATCTACAAGCAGAAGTTCCTCAGAGATTGATCTCGGTAACTTTAACATTAATAGTTCATTTTCTATCCACAATTGCTAAAGTGGTAACCCTAACAAAGTTAATGTCCGATCGGAACTCACTGACAGTGCTTCCAATAAAAAGTTTGAGAATAAGAAATCAACTAGACTAACTTGCACATTAAAATCTACTATGAGAGTCACCAGTCAAAGCAATCTACTATGACGGAGTCGATCACACGACAGTTAACAATACTAACCAAAGCCCTATCAATATTTTATTATCTTCCGAAAGGTAAAGAAAAACACCAACCCTTTTTATGGTAGTAGGAGGCTGGTTACAAGCACCGGAAACCAAAAAGAGTACAGTATTATATTTCGATAAAAGAAAAGAGTATCATATACATCATGTACTGAATATTGAAATGACAGGTCCAAATAGCGTGAAACGGATTGTAAAGATCTTTGAATTGAAGCACAGCTGTTGTATCCGATACATCACACAATCAATTCAATGAAAAACTAATGCAAATGCTAGTAACTTTTGAAAATATGGAATTTTCCGCTGTGTTATTTGCATGAGCAATGGCCCATGTTTGCACGCGTAGAACATAAATGTTATCTGAAGAGAGTACTGACAAGGAAGGAGTTCAAACATACAACTACTACTTTCTGAGCAAAAGAAGATGCTAGTAGCAAAATTAGGAACCAAACAACCTTATTCACCCTCCTATAAGATTTCTCAAAACGAAAAAGGAAAATTCTTAAATCCAAATACCAAAGTAATTCAACTCAAGCTGAAGACTCACCATTCACTTGCTAATTTCTCATTTCCACTGAAGATAAATTCCACCACTTAGCATTCAGAACAAAACTGTATACATTTCCCGAGTATGAAACTCAGGGGCGGAGCCAGTACATGTTAAAGGTTCGGCGGAACCCGGTAATTTTGGTCCAAACCCTGTATTTGTCTTAAGAAATCCATTGACTATGTACACACTCTTAATCTAGAACCCAGTAACTTAAATGAATTAGAATCCTGAACTCATTAACTTCAAATCCTAGCTCCGCCTCTGAGCATACTACGAGAGAATCCTCAAAAACGAAAGAGACTCGAAGAAAAGCTCATCCAATTTTATTTATGACACTCCGTATGCGAGTTGTACAAACCCAGATAAAGAAACAAGGTTGTAATATCTTAACGACTAGCTTAACTATGATGCATTCTATAAATCACACATGAATCATATAGCGCACTGCACTTAGTTTGAGATCGAGGGATATTATGATTGATAGACTTTTATCTTATATTGCATCAGTTAAGATTCTGATAAATTTCCATTTATATGTCCCAACTTTTTCTTCTCCCAAATAAAATTCAACTTCAAGACAGCAACCTTTTAATAGAAAATTACATACCCATCGCAATAATACAAACCCACAACAGCAAATCATCGAAAACCATAACAATAACAACATACATAGTATAATCCCACGAGTGGGTCTGGGGAGGATAGAATGTGACCTTACCCTACCTTAGTGGGGTAGAGAGGTTGTTTTTTATAGACCTTTGTAATCATATCAACATAGACCGGAAAATAACGACAATAAAATAGCAAGATAAATAAAATAAACAAAGCAAATGAGGTAAAGATATTGTCCAAATACTAGATAAACACGTCATAGTAGAACATTGAAACACATATTATTTTTTTGAGTATTTACCAAACACAAGTAAGAAACTCACTTATTTCCCAAGAAAACATTTTCCACAAAGAACGTTCTCCTTCATATCAAACACACCCTATGTGTCTCAACCTTTACTTTTCCCAAAATAAAATTCAGCTTCAAGGCAGAAACCTTTTAATAAAAAAATCTGAAAGAAATAATCCCCTTGATTATTTTCATTGATTGAATAGCTATATATACAAGTTACATATTTCCATAATAGGAAAATCCTTTTCCTATTCTACTTCTAAATCCTTATTCTACCATAATTCTAACTATACAATTATGGTATGTGTATAACACTAATTAAGGTAACCTTTACACTACAATATACTACAAATATATATACCATATATACAATATTGTTTTGTAATTAATCTGGCCGAGAATGGTGAGCCCATCTTTGGGCATTCTTTGAGAGCCCACTGTTGGGTTGCCTTGGAGTGGCCCAATTCTTTGACCGCTTTAGTCCATCAATATGTTGGGTTGCCTTGGTGAGTGGCCCACCGCCTTTGCTTTAGTCCATCAATATACATGTGATATACACTGATGTATATTCAGTGTATATCACATGTATATTGTTTTGTTTAACACACCCCGCATATAGCGGGCGGTTTTTAACGCCGAGATCGTCCCTAAAATCTTCAAAGAAAACCGCTGGTAGACCCTTTGTAAAGATGTCTGCAATTTGATAACGAGACGGGACATGGCATACGCGAACTTGACCCTTTACAACCTTTTCACGGACAAAGTGAATGTCCATTTCGATATGCTTGGTGCGCTGGTATTGAATTGGGTTACCTGAAAGGTAGATGGCACTAATGTTATCGCACTATACCAAGGTTGCCTTCTGAATGGGACAATGAAGCTCCAAAAGCAAATTATGTAGCCAACATGACTCGGAGACCACATTCGCGACCCCTCGATATTCTGCCTCTGCACTGGAGCGTGACAGCGTTGCTTGACGTTTTGCCGACCATGAGACCAAGTTGTTGCCAAGGAACATACAGTAGCCAGAAGTCGACCGTCTAGTGTCGGGACAACCACCCCAATCAAAGATCCGTAAAGAGACAAGTGTGGGCGTGACGCATTTAATGATACAAGTGCAACCCATAGTCCAGTGTCCCCTGAAGATACCAAATGATGCGTTTGATTGCATTCATGTGCTCAACCCTGGGATCATGCATGAATAAACACACCTGCTGAACCGCATATGTAATATCCAGTCTGGTAAAGGTAAGATACTGGAGGGCCCCTGCAAGACTGCGATATCGGGTCGGGTCATCGTATGGTGCACCTGCTGCGGCACTCAGCTTTGGGTTTGCATCAACCGGTGTGGAAGTGGACTTACAGGATGACATCTCAGCCCTCTCGATGATCTTAGCAGCATACTTCCGTTGTTGAGACAGAAACAAGCCACCTGAATGATGTTTGACGACAATCCCCAAAAAATAACTCAACGGCCCTAAGTCCTTCATAGCAAATTCAGAACTGAGCATGGCCATGATAGACTGGCGCAAAGCATCGGAGGAGGCAGTCAAGATGATATTATCCACATACAACAGAATATAGGCCAATGACGAACCACGGCGGTAGATGAACAAGGAATTATCTGACCTACTGTGAGTGAACCCAATAGTCGAAACAAAATCAGCAAATCGTGTATACCAGGCCCGTGGAGACTGCTTAAGCCCATATAGTGATTTCTTCAACAAACAGACATGATGAGGGCGGTTGGGATCCCTGAAACCCAACGGCTGATGCATATAGATTGTTTCCTTGAGATCACCATGTAGAAAAGCATTCTTGACATCCAACTGATGAATTGGCCAAGTCTTTGAAAGAGCCAAGCTAAGCGCACGGTCACGAATGGTAGCGGTTTGACCACCGGACTAAACGTCTCACCACAATCAATTTCAACTCTTGAGTCTTACCATCACCAACAAGTCGTGCCTTATGTCTAGCAAAGGACCCATCCGAATTCTCCCATGAGCAAAAATCCACATAGACCTGATAATATTAATACCATATGGATTGGCACCAACTCCCACGCCTTATTATCAATAAGAGCATTATATTCATCACCATAGCAATTTTCCAATTAGGGTCATTTAATGCGGACACGAGATTGCGGGGCAAGGGGATTTAGAGACATCGAATGTAAATTAAAATGTCTTTTAGGTGTAAAAACACCGGCCCGACTCAGTGACCGGTCTATGACTCGAGGAAGAATTGAGGGAATTTTGGGAATTTTACGGGCTCGGGACGGGTGGCGTGACGATGGGCCTTGGCCCAAATCGGTAAATGATGGGCTCGATTTACGGACCGGTTCGAGTGGGTGGACAGGCCCAATTCTTTGGAACTGTTCGATGGCAACTTCTTTGGATGTGGCGTTCTTGTGGGCGGTGAGCGATGGGCCTGAAGGATTTTGGGTACGGGAGATGTCCGAAAAATTCTGAATAATATACGGGGATATTTGGTCATCCAAAAAATTATATGACTTAGGTTCGGGAGTATGAACTTTCGTAAATGGGAATTGAGTTTCATAAAAAATGACATGACGATTGATTATGATTTTCTTGGAGGATAAATCAAAACACTTATAACCACGATGATTCGACGGATAACCCAAAAACACACACGGGGTAGACCGAGCCTGAAGTTTGTTAATTGTGGTGGATGGGAATAACGGATAACACAAGCACCCAAAAATCCGAAGGTGAGAATAAGAAGGGTTCTTATTATATAGGATTTTGAGGGGGGAAGAATATGTCAGACCTTTAGACGAAATTATGTTCAGAAGGTAAGTGGTCATTTGTAGAGCATGATGCCAAAAATACGGAGGTATGGAGGTATGGAGGCATGTATTAGGAGAGTTCGGACAATGTTATTTATGGAACGAATTTTGTGTTCGGCTTTCCCATTTTGTGAAGATGTATGAGGACATGAAAAACGAAAATTTATCCCATGAGTAGCACAAAATTCTCGAAACTCCCTATTGTCATACTCTTTCCCATTATCACATTGAATATTTTTTATTTCTCTTTCGAATTGAGTACGAATGAACGCTCTAAATTTTATGAAGACGGAAAACACTTGTGATTTATTCGCAATTGGAAACGTCCACAAAAATCTAGAATAATCATCTAAAAAGAGAACATAATATCGATGACCCATTGAACTAAGAACAGGAGATGTCCATAAGTCGCTATGAATAATGTCAAATGGCATAGAAGTATGAGACTTGGAGTCTACAAATGACAACTTAACATTTTTTCCTAATGAACAAGACTGACAAATTGGAGTACGACTCGTACCCTTACAAGAAATAAAGCTATTTTTATCTAAAGCTGATAAAATAGAAGATCCCGGATGACCCAGACGAGCATGCCACATGGAGGGAGAGATGGTCGCAAAAGTCGATGGCAAGGTCGACTCGATGGATCAAACCTGGCATGATAGGATACAGATCCCCTACTATCACACCTCATGAGATGACTCCGCCTTGAAATCCTTCACAGAGAAACCGAAAGGATCAAATTCAATGTAAATGTAATTGTCATTTGTGAACTTTCCGATGCATACTAAATTTTTAATCAATTTAGGAGCATGTAAAGTATTTTTCAAGAGGAGTGGTGGATCGGGAGGAGACAATGTTTTCTCGACCATACCCTAGAATTGGAATAGAATTGCCATTACCAACAATTATCCCAGGGTGCTCAAATGGAATAAGATGAGAGAGTACGATTCGTCATGTGAGTAGTGGCCCCGGTGTCCATGTACCAATTTGGGTCGGTTGAGACAATCCCAACGTGTGCATCGCGCCTCGATGCTCGGTCTAAGTGGGGCTGTTGCATGGTGGGCTTGCGGAGTCCAGGCCCGAGGACTCTGGTCGTCTTTGGGCCGGGCGTAGCTATTTGTGGTGTCGTTCTTTGGGCCATCGCCGCCGATGGGCCGCCAAAGCCGGGTATTGGGCCTGGGTCGTTGGCGGCCACCCGGAAGCCGATCTTTGGAGGTGCGGGTTCCACCGCCAATGGCCCCACCGCTGGGCCACGGTGGTGGCGCCCATCAGACTGGATGGGACCCACCGCCTGCTTGTTGATCACCGGAACCGCCACCATTATTATGGTTTTGGCCCGAATTATTAACAAAACCCGAAGAACTAGGAGAGGATGCCACCATGACAACTGGACTTGCTCCGGTAGCCGCCTTTTTAGCCAAACCGGCTTCTTCCAACGTCAGCATGGAGCGGGCTTGATAAAAGTCGGGAAGAGGGTTGCTTTGGCGAAGGAGAGTTCCAACACCATTATAGGCCTCCGAAAGACCGGCAACCAACTGTAGAACTAGACGATTATTTGTTACTGGTGCGCCAATATTACGGAGTTGATCCGCCAACTCCTTTAGTTTCTTGCAATATGCAGAAACGTTCGGAAATACGTCCATTCGAATGAGAGAGAATTCTTGCTCGAGTGTGACGACACGGGAATGTTGGTTGTCTTAGAATATCTCACGCAATCTATTCCATGCAGCCATAGCCGTGGTATCGGGCTCCATAATCGTCTGTAGAAGGTCCACTGAAATAGTGGCGTATATCCACCGAAGAACGGTAGCATCAAGTGTAATCCATAACTCCGGATCCTCCGCAGGAAGGGGTCTAGTGGGAGGAATAATGTGATGAAGAACTTGATAAGATATAGCGTGAATTTTAAACAACTCCGCCATCGCCAGATATTGAACGTTTTCCATCTCAAGGACAATAGGGACACTTAGCTTGATATTGAAAACCGTGAGGGCAGGGTGAAAATTGTTCTTAGACATATTTGAAAGAACAAGGAATGAGGTTAAATTTAAGAGAGGTTTTTGAGAGCGGAAGACAAAATTTTGGAGAGAAACCCGAGAGGGGAAGGGTTCTCGACACAAGGCAAAAGTTGAGAGAAAACTTTTGTGTAGACCTAGTCTCTTGATACCATGAAAGAAATAATCCCCTTGATTATTTTCATTGATTGAATAGCTATATATACAAGTTACATATTTCCATAATAGGAAAATCATTTTCCTATTCTACTTCTAAATCTTTATTCTACCATAATTCTAACTATACAATTATGGTGTATGTGTATAACACTAATTAAGGTAACATTTACACTACAATATACTACAAATATATATACCATATATACAATATTGTTTTGTAATTAATCTGGCCGAGAATGGGCTGAGCCCACTGCTGGGCATTGCATTAATCTGGCCGAGAATGGGCTGAGCCCATCTTTGGGCATTCTTTGAGAGCCCACCGTTGGTCAAGACTGGCCGGTGGCCCAAATTGCCAGACTGCTTTAGTCCATCAATATGTTGGGTTGCACTGGCTGGTGGCCCAACTGCTGCACTGCTTTAGTCCATCAATATACATGTGATATACATTGCTGTATATTCAGTGTATATCACATGTATATTGCTTTGTTTAACAAAATCCACATCCGTCGCAAATAAAACAAACCCCAGTTCAGAAAGATACATAAATAGCACTAACAAAACAAACCCATATCACAAAATCATCTAAAACAACATTATTTACAGTGTAATCACACAAGTAGAGTATGAAGATGGTAGGATGTAAACAGATGCCATATAGGGTAGAGGGGTTGTTTCTGATAGAAACCTTGGCTTAAAAGGAATCATAGCATGGATAGACAGGAAAATAATGATAGACAAAATAGCAAATGAGGTAACAGGTAATAGTAAAAAAAATGAAGAACAAAATACCGTGCAATACTAGATAAAACTCATAATTAGCAGAGCATTGAAAGATATAGTAGTACCTGACCAAACTTAAGAGCATGTTGTTCGCCTGCGAGTTGGAGATTACCGGAGACGAGGACAAGCATGCCGGAGGCAGGACCAGAAGGCTGACAATCAATAGTAGTGATAGTATGCTGGCACAGCTGAAACGGAAGGCTAGTAAGTTTAGCAACAATATTCTGGAAACCTTGGGTTTTAATGCCTTCAAAAGTCAACATGGAATTTTCTTGATACAAATTTCCAAGGCCAGCACGGTTGGTATCGAAGGTGGAGTAGTAGTGGTCCACGAATGCCTTTGCCACTGTTTCTGCCTCCATTGACCAATCAATGTTGAATGAAAAGGCCCAAGGGTTTCTTGGAGATATATATGAGGAAGGGCATGATAGAATAGGATATTAGGTCATAATTATGTATATAATTATGTATATGATAGGTGTATATTTAATTATTACTTATCGTAATTATAGTTTGGTATTATGCTTGTATTATAGTATATCTACTACCACTTTGAAAATGAAATAATGAAGAAATAATATTTCTTACATGGTATTATATTCTAGGGAAAGTTTCTAAACCCTAATTTTTTCTATTCACCGTCACCCCCCTTCCTTGTGCGCCGCCGGCCATCTCCTTCTCTTCCGACAGCCATGTCTGACTCAAAATTCAATTTTCACCCAGCTCTAACTGTCTCCAACATCAAATCTCATATCTCCATCACCCTTGAGATAGAAAACGTCCATTACGCGACATGGGCAAAGCTTTTTAAAATTCATTGTAGCTCACACCGGGTTATCCATCACATAATTCCGCCGAAAAAGGAAAGTAGAAGGCGCCAAAAATCGAGGATGAGAAGGAATTATGGTTGACCCTTGATGCGACGGTCCTCTAGTGGATGTATGCCATAATTTTGAGTGATTTGGTGCATACGATTCTTGAACCCGACTCCACGGCAATGGAGGCTTGAGATCGCTTACGTGACATATTCCAAGATAACAAAAATTATCGGGCCATCACTCTTGAGCAAGAATTCTCCACCACCGACATGACATATTTTCCGAATACCTCCGCATATTGTCAACGGCTCAAGGTTTTATCGGACCAATTCAAGAACGTCGGGGCGCCGATAACTAACAATCGGCTCATTTTACAAATGGTTGTCAGCCTCACTGACGAATATAGTGGGGTGGGTACGCTCATCCGCCAAAGCAATCCTCTTCCGCCATTTTACCAAGTATGTTCTATGCTCATCCTAGAAGAAATGGGTTTTGCCAAGAAGATAGCCACCGTGTCAATTTTCCGCCATGGTTTCCGCTCCCGTCCAATGATAGTTCTTCACAATTTGAAAAATTTGCCATCAAATCGTGTCCAAAAGGGATGAAACAACGGTAATAGAGTAAAAATCGCGGTGGTGGCAAGGGCGGCAGCCAGCAGCAACAGCCGGCCCAGTGACAGTCGAGGGTCTAGTGGAGCAGTGGACCGGTGCCGTGGGCCTGGCAGTGGCCTTGGGCCGTGCCTCCCTACCTCTTTCCCTCTGGAAATTGGGCCATGCCTATGTCTCGGCCAGCAACCTAGCAGCAGCAATCCAGTCCCAATTTTAGGCAGTCCGGTATTCTTGGGCCACTACCGAGCCAGTGGCAGCAGCGACTCCGACCGACATCGAGGCTGCAAGGCACACTCTTGGACTTAATCCGCACGACGCGAATTGGTACATGGACACCAGTGCAACTTCTCATATGATGTCCTCACAAGGTAATCTCTCGTCCTATTTTAATTTTAGCAATAATCGTGGTATAATTATAGAAAATGGTCATTCAATTTCAATTCGTGGTTATGGTACTACAAACTTGTCTCCCCTGAACCCTGTTAACTTTAAAAATTGTCCTTCATGATCCTCAATTAATTAAAACTTGATTTCAGTTAGAAAATTTACTACTGACAATTGGGTTTCCGTTGAATTTGATCTTTTTGGATTTTCCGTGAAGGATTTTCAGACGGGGATGCGTCTAATGATATGTGATAGTCGGGGCGAGCTTTATCTAATCACCACAACCACACATCAAGCCATATCATCCATTTTTGTTGCTTTAGCTCTGTCTTTATGGCATTAACATTTGAGTCATCCGGGCGCACCTGTTCTTGCTTCCCTTAGATAAAATAAATTTATTTTATGTACTAGACCTCGTAATTCTCATGTTTGTCATTCACGTCCGCTTGAAAAACATGTTAAAATTGCCTTTTGTTACTTCTAATTCGTGCACTGCTATGCCTTTTGATATTATCCATAGTGATATTTGGATATCTCCCGTTTTGAGCTCTTCGGGCCATAGATATTATCTTCTTTTGTTGGATGATTACTCTAAATTTTTGTGGACGTTTCCTTTGTCTAAAAAGTCACAAGTGTTTTCCATATTTCTCTCCTTTAGAGCATTCATCCGCACTCAATTTGAACGGGATATTAAAAATATACAATGTGATAATGGTAGAGAATTTGATAATGGGCCATTTTGAAATTTTTGCAAAACTAATGGTATGTCTTTTCTTCTCTCGTGTCCACATACCTCATCTCAAAATGAAAAAGCAGAATAAAAAACCCAAACCATTAACAACATTGTTCGAACCTTACTTGCCCATGCCTCTCTACCACCATCATTTTCGCATCATGCGTTACAAATGAAAACCTATCTTCTGAACATACTTCCGAGCAAACAATTAGCCTACCAATCCCCTATCAAAATTTGATATCTAAGGGACCCATCCTACTCTCATTTATGATTTCTCGGGTGCTTATGCTATCCTTCTTTTCCTTCCCATACCATCAATAAACTTTAACCACGGTCTACTCCGTGTATTTTTGTAGGATATCCATCAAATCATCATGGTTACAAATGTTACGACTTATCCTCTAATAAAATCATCATGAGTCGTCACGTCGTTTTTAATGAAACAAAATTTTCCTTTCCCAAAATGCATTGTTTTGTGCCTCTTACCTACTAATTTCTTGATGATAGCATACCCCCGTATTTGGTCCACCAATTGGCTTTCAAATCGGGCCCAGCTATTTCGGCTAGCCCAATCACTTTGGGCGAGTCAGCCCAATTAATTTTTCCTTATGTCAAGCCAATTGGGCCTACCTGCTCGAGCCCAGTGGCTGCCAGCCCAGTTGGGCCTCTCGCTGGCAGCCCACTGTCTAGCAATCCACTGGACAGTGGCGGCCCAGCAATACCAGGCCCAATCCTGGAAGTACGTCACCCACCCAGCCCAGTGTCACGTCATCCATCCAACCACCTCTGATTCCGGCCCAACGACCGGTCACTCGTAGTCAACACAGGATTTTCAAACCAAACAAAAAATATGGTCTTCACGCTCATGTTACCAAATCAATGTTGCCTCGTAATCATGTGTCTGCCCTTAATGACCCGAATTGGAAAATGGCTATGGATGATGAATTTAATGCTCTTATTAATAATAGGATGTGGGATTTGGTACCTCATCCTCCTAATATTAATGTGATTCGGTCTATATGGATTTTTAGTCATAAAGAAAAATCTGATGGTAAATTTGAGAGGCATAAAACCCGTCTTATAGGTGATGGAAAAACTCAACAGGTTGGTGTGGATTGCGGTGAGATTTTCAGTCTGGTAGGAAAACCAGCTACTATCTGCACGGTACTAAGTTTGGCTCTTTCGAAGATATGGTCGCTTCATCAACTTGATGTACAAAATGAATTCATACAGGGAGAACTCAATCAAATTGTGTACATGTATCAGTCCATGGGGTACAGAGACCCACTTATCCTAATCATGTGTGTATGCTAAAGCTGGCCAGTGGGCCTGGTCGGCCCGGTGCCGCCCCGACACAGCCCCCGTCCCGCCCCGAACCCAATTTAAAAAAAAATTGCGATATCGGGACTCGAACCGGGATGGGACATGGTCTTGTCCCGCCCCAATCACGCCAGGCCCGACCCGATCCCGATTTTGTCCCGGTCCCTCCCCCGATCCCACCCAAAACTCCCCCTTTGCACAAATAGTCGTTGCACCAACGACCATTTTACATTTTAGCCGTTGTGCAACTGCCATTTTTGACCTCCTCCAACCCACTACCCCCTTAATATTTATTTTTAACTCATAAGTTATTATATTTACACTTTAACCTAATTTTCTAACTATAAATACCTCATTTTCTCTTCATCTTTCTCACAAATCTTCCTACAATCTCTCTATTCTCTCAATCTATCTCTCTACAAGTCTACATTGTCTACTAAATATTGAATTTTATTTATTCATTTGGGAGTGAAGTTGACAACTAGCTTGAGGATCTTCCATCGAGCAAAGTTTCATTTTTCAACCTCTCGATTACACGTCGACGTTACGTCGGCGTTTGGTACATTCGTTCCTTCATTAAATTATTATTGTCTGTTTATTTTATTTAGCGCACTTAATTTCATTTACTTTAATTATTTATTAGTATAATTATAAATTTATAATGGAAGGATTTAAACGTATGCTTACGGGTAGGGGTCAGGCTTCTTCTAGTATGGGCAACAAGGGCAAGGGTACTTATTCTAGTCATCCTATTCTAGACAGAATCTTATTCCTACACATGATAATTTTGTTGATACTGAACATTTTCCTACAATTCCATTAGATTTAGACGAGGAGCTATTTTCTGGAACTTAAGAAGACTTTAATTTAGACGATGATCTAGATGATACACCCACTAATGTAGATGACAACACACCCACTAGTGCACCTTCAACTGAAATGCCTCATATTCCCCCTAGTATGAGACGAGGTCCAGTAAAATGACCATTGAAATTAGATGCATGGACATTTTTTGATAGGGACGTAGAGAATCAAGTAGCTAGATGTAAAATTTGTAAACATATTTTAAAATTAAAAACTGGAAAAGGTCATGGTGGGACGGGGGGTTTAATGAGACACATAGCAAGGGCTCATCCAGCTAGGTATGCCCAATACGAGGCTTCAAAACCGGGTGCGCAAACGCCCGCTCCATCGGAACAAGGTTCACATACTGTCCCGGACCAAGTACAGGGTCAAATTAATCCCACGATGGGGAGAATTATAGGCCCTAATTATAATAAACATAGAGATAGGGAAGCAATAGCAAAATTAGTTGTTGTGGAGGGTTTGCATTTTTCATTTCCTTCATCTCCCGGTTTTATTCATTACATTAGAGATATGTATAATTCTGCTTTTAACGGTTTTTCTAGATCAAATGTTAAGAGAGATGTATTTAAATTTGCACATGAATATCAACAATATTTACGTTATTCATTATATCATTTTAATGGCAAAGTGGTTATCACTTCTGATATAAGCCATAGTACTAACCTGTCATTGGATAGATTATAAATGGTGTATGCAAAAAACGTATCTTAGCGTATAGGTATATAGATGAAAGGCACACTGGTACTTTTATTGCAGAAAATATTTATCAAGTGTGAGATAATTACGGAATAACTGATAAAATTATGACTATTACATTATATAACGCTTCTTCTAACAATTATGCTATTAAAATTTTTAAAAATAGTTTAACTCCATCTTTTTCATATCATTTTCATATAAAATGTGCGTGTCATATATATAACTTAGTTGTAAAGGATGGTTTATCACTTTTTAAAAACATTCTTAGTAAAATACAATTTGCTATAAACTTTATTTTAAAAAATAATAGAATACAACGAAGAAAAGAATATTAAAAAACTTGTCACGATTGCCTACTACCTTATAGAAAAATTTTAGAAGAAGTACCCACTAGGTGAAATTCTTTATACGAGCAACTACTTGTTGCTTATGACTATAGAAAACCTATAACTTTATTTTTTTTAACCCTCATAATCAAAATCCAGCTGATATGGTTGTAGATAGCGATTGGGGAAAAATTCCCGAACTTATTATATTTTTAGAGAAAAATTTTCAAGCAACAAAAGGATTTTCCGGTATATATTATCCTACTATTTCAACTATGTTGTTTTATATAGCTCTAATATTTTTACTGCTTAATGAATATATGGATAAACCGGCTTATAAGACAGCTATTAAAAAAATGTTTATCAAAATAAAAAAATATTTTATTCCTATTCCCACTATTTATATTATTGGTGATGTATTAAATCCGACTATTAAAATAGACGGTACTAAATCATTTATTGAAACTATTTACGATTGTATAGAAGTACTACCACCTCCAAGTCCCAAAAATCCAAATCACCCACCACCTATTGAACAAACTAAAGAAGAAGTGTTGTCTAGCGTAGAAGACCAATGCAAAAAAGTATATAGGTTTTACCATCAAGAAAGTGCTAGTAACCTACCGGCTTTCATACCATCTTCTTCATTTTCAACACAACCTCACAAAAGACATGTTGTTTCTGCGGCTAGTATTGAAAGCCTCATAAATAGAATGTGCGATCGTACCGCTACTAACCAAATTAGCGAGTTTGATAATTTTATCTTGCACGGTTCTGTACCGTACCAAGCAGTTCTCAATGAAGAAGGACGTGAAGACTTGCTGAAATACTGGAGGAGGAATGAGAAGACCTTTCCGACACTTTCAATGATGGCCCGAGATGTTTTGAACCTTCAAGCGTCATCAACTGCGTTTGAAAGCGCTTTTTCTGCCGGCAGATATCAAATAGGAGAGCACAAACACTCATTAGCCGGAGACAGCTTGGAGATTGTAGTATTATTCAGAAATTGGATATGAGCGAAGCAGAGAAGGTGCGGTCAACCGGAGAACAACGAAGAAGAAGACGAAAACTACAACGAAATTTTATCCGAAGGTGGTGGAAGCGACGTGGATCAATTTGACCAACAAATACCAATTCCAACCGAAGAACCACATGAAATTATCAAGAAACTAGAACACGTTTTTTTCAGAATGTATTTTTTTTAATTGCAATTTTACTAATGTGCAACTTTTGAACAACACCACAAAGTTGCAATTTTGACAATTGTATTTGTATTACAAAAAAAAATCATATGTCTATTAAATAATATAAGAGGCACAAAAACAGCCTTGGGATGTTTTTATTACACTATCTTATTTAATTATTGGGTTTTTTTATATATATGTTATTTTTAAAATTAAGTGCAAAAAAAAATTGTCGGGATCCCGATCCCGATCCTGACCAGACCCGATTCCAACGGGATCGGGATCGGGGTGGGACTTCGGCAAGTCCCGACTATCCCGATCCCGCCCGACCCGATCCCGCCCGACCCGATCCCGCCCTTTTCCCCTGTCCCGCCCCGACCTGATCCCTCCAAACCCCGGCCCGCTGGTCCCAAGCCCGGCCCGCTGGCCACCCCTGCCTTAATCACTCCAATACTTGTCTTTAAAATTTGAACTTTGGAGTAGAAACCCAAAACTTGAACCCTAAGCCTTAAGTTGGGTTTATCCTGAAAAATTCTAGGTTAAGAACATTAGATTCTGCTTAGAATTCATTAGGATTATGTTGAAATCATATATAATCGCGTAAAAAAGGCTTACCTTGGTGTAGGAGATGGTTGGTAAGAGAGATCATTCGTTCTAGGGTTTGAGAATATGAAAAACTAATTTTTAGAATCAAGTGTCGTATTTATATTGTTTTCTGTCGGGGGAAATTCGATGGTCCATTCGACAGTCTGTGTAATCTGACCGGCATTTTCTGGAGATTACTAGAGAGTGGTGAAATTTAGAATTTAAGAGACGAAGAAGATTACGGGCCATTGAGCATTTGACGGTCCGTAAAATTGCCAATATGCCGTCAATTTCAAAAGTGAAATTGATGGTTCACTTTGGCGGCTTGTGGAACAATTGAATGTCCGTACTTCCTATCGTCAAATTTCCTCTACATAGTTGAACCTGGTTTTCCAACGTAAACTCCCTGTTTTGATTTCCTACACACGTAGATCATGAACAAGGCTTAGTTTAAAGGTACGAGGTGTTACAATGTTTAGATAATTTGCTTGTTTGTTTCTGTTTGGGTTAAATAACTAATCTGATGTGATTGCAATTTCACTCAACTATGTTGACACTGTCTATCTGCTAAACTATGAATTGTGGCTTTCCTAGGAAGAATTTAGTTAGGTATTAGGAGCATATATATCCTTGATATACTGGTTCCTTCTTTAAGACTTCACCTCTGTATGCTTGACTAGAAAAAATGCCATGATATACAATTGATAAACGAGTTATATATAGTCCAAAATGTGTTAATGTTACTAGTATATGAATAGTGTATATTTGTATATCATCCATGCTTAACACATATGATTCCTTGGGCCTGGCCCATTTCTGATTCATTTTTCTATCTTCTTTTCTTTGCAACTGAGTATTGGGCTTGGCCCACTGTTTGATATCTTCTTCCTTTCCTTTTGTGTTACTATTTGATTTGGGCTAGCCCATTTATTCTGAATTAAATGAAAATTGTTATGGGTTGATATGTGTTCCTTTCATTATATTGTAATTAATTGATAAGCCTTGGGTACTTCTAATTTGCATCCTTGTTTCCCCCCTGTGTGTTCATGTTGCATTGCCACGAGATGGGCCCTTTCTAGGCCCATCACTTCTGTCAGATTGCTTTCCATCTTTAACCTATTGGGATGAGGCCCAATAAATTCTATTTGGCCGAGATAATGAGCAAGGGAAGCTAATATTTGCATGAAGGCCCAGCTATGAGTAAAAATAGTCAACCGGTGGGCTACGGTAGGCCCACCATCCTAAACTTAATCTTCATTTCAATTTTATTATTTGTGTGTGTGTGTGTGTGTGTGTGTGTATATATATATATATATATATATATATATATTTGATTGTAATAAAATACTTTGATAAATATTGAAACTTATTATGGTTGGAATCCTGGATAGGCAAACGGTACATAGATTGTTTAGTTAGATTGCCAATAACTGAGTTTCCGAAACCTTGTTTTAAATCTGAAAATATGGAAATAATGGACTGTTTTGGTTTAAAAAATGAAATTGTTTGAACATTTTTGGAACTGTAAATAAAGACAGGTTTTCAGTCAAGTACAAACTGATTTTTGACTTTAAAAATGTGACTTGAGTTTTGAATTGAAAATGTGAATTAGGCTAATATTGAACGACCCAGATAATGGGCCTGAAAAATGTATAAATGGGTTGTTGAGCTTAGGTTTAAACTTGGACTAAAAAATGTTTTAAATTAGGAAAATGGGCTAAGCCTAGCAAGTTGGTAGTTTTGGACTAGAACCTGTTTTGAACCTGAGTTTTGTTAATGATTTTGGATAAGCTAGAATATGGATGATTTGGGGAGATATGGCATGCTAACAAAATAACATCATTTTTACTATCCCTTTTTCCAAAAAGACAAATTTATTTTATTAAGTGAACTCTACCATTTTTTGAAACTCGGAATATTTTTTTAAACAAAAAAAATGCAAGTGTGAAAATAGTCAATATAGTTGGACTATATGTGGAGTCCCACTCAAATTCAAATTTTAGTGTTCTTAGTCCGAAAATAAAATTGACTAAACATCTCGTGCATACTATTTTTTGGCGGAAGTTTAACTCTTTGTTCTAAATAAAATCTTGAGTTTTGAATAAATCAAATGACAAGTTATTTTGCGGATTTTAAACCTTAAGCAATTTAAATTATTTTGAAAGCATGCTATAGAACTCGTAGGTCAACCGTATTCTACGAATCCTTAATACCGGGGTGCTAACACCTTTCCCCAGGGATCACAAGAACCCTTACATTGACTCTGTTTTAGATAGATATTTTTAAAGCAATTTGAATAAACCCTTTCACACTGATTGGTAAATTAGGTGGCGACTCTAAAACACATTATTCATTTAAAACACCATCCAAACTGTTAGTAGTTCTTTACGTGATAACCCGTATAAAAAGTAAACTGTAACAGATGGCAACTCTACTGGGGATAAACATAGGTTCTAACCATAAGGGTTCCAACAAAATGTTTTTTTCAAAAATGATATAAATTGCGTATGTGTTTAAATACCGCAATTATAACTATCATTCATGCATTCATCTTCGGCCAAATGGCATGCATACACACTTGTTTCTATGTACAAAGGTGATTATGCGAATTTCGCAATCACCCTCCAGTATAAAACAAAAAACCTTTTTTTGGAACACATTGAAGACGGAGTTGGTTTGCGGTCGTCCAACAGTCAACAACGGTTCATCCTGGGTTGTCTGCCCGGTTCCCTAAGTCATTTGCTAAACCATTCTAGTACAACTATGATAGAGCGAGGCCAAATACCTTGAACTAGCGCATACCGACTTAGACACCTACTATCTCTTATGGAAGTAAAATCCCACAACAAAAGGAAGTAACGAACTATCTAGGACACCTACCATCTCTTATGACCATGGAAGGAAATACAGACCACTTAAAAGTCCCTACGGGGTATTGAGATAGTGAGAGAATGGTTTTTCAGTTCCATCACTTCGAGATAACCCCAATTCTAGAAGAAATCTGAGACTGCATAGACAATGTAGGTACTTGTATAAGACGGAGAAAGAAACCCGACTCAACCTTCTAGTACCCCATAAGCCGACTCATGGTGAGATCCTTAAGATGTTATCCCTAGCTAGCGCCGACTGGATATTCAGCCCGACCATAGTTTTTAAATACCTCCACACCTGGTTTGCGTCTACCTAGGGTTACGTAGAGCACTCCGTAGAGTTCCATTCATTTGCCTCTTGGAAAGCTACCCCACCCCTGGCCTTCGCTATATGTCTCATAGGAACCATGGTGTCTCCCAAAGACCGTTACCAAGCCATAGATACCCGAGTCATCTTTGTCACCCATGATATATTTCATGGCATAACCACTAATATGAGAATTAAATACTGTGACCTAGTCCCAGTCATCCTGTCCGACATTTACCGAGCCTTAGGTCAATGTCGAAACCTGTATAGGTACTTCCAAGGTTACAAACTCTTAGTGCAATGGTGGATCATTAAGCACCTCAACAAAACTGAGGTTCCATCATACCGAGACCCTGAGCGTAGAAAAGACAACCTCCTAGTCACCTATCCAAACTTCAGGACCCAATCCAAGGAGGGGTGGGCTTTCATCTTTTCTAGGCCTCGAGAGGATAATGTCCAATAGAGATTTTCCGACTTCATATCCGAGACCATATTTGTGAGAGGCCGAAAATGCCCTTTCCCACCACTTATGGGGATCCAGGGAATCCAACCTTATAAATATCTTAAGGTCCTAAGATAGTTTGGAAGGAAACATGTAATCCCCCAAGTAGGGAACATGGGGGAATATATGGTTGACTACAAAGGCGACAAGATCCAAAGGGTTGCCGACATCATCCGAGAATGGAATGGCCAATCAAGTGGGGTCCAGACACCCTAGCCGACAATCCTCTTCATCAAGGTCACGATGAAGACTATGTAGACTGGTTGAGAGCACATTTGCAAGGTACCCTCACACATGGGCCCAACCTCTACAAAACCAAATACGATCGAGATTCAAAGGCTGAGATCAAAGCCTGCTGCATTCAAAGACAAGCGGATGATCGAGATGCCCGATATCAAGAATAGATCTAGTATGACCACACTGTCATAACTAGTCTGACTGAGGAGGTCGACATCACTAACGAGTGTCTCGAGGATCTAGACACTCATATAAAAGAGGCTATGGGACGTTGAACAGATGACCCCTACAGATAAGGGTCAGTGGGTTAGTTCATTTCTGGTATCTACTCACCTCAGGATCCAGTCTGCCCTTTGAGGGTCCAAGAGAGCTCGGACTGACAAAGCTTCATCATCAGCCACTAGATGAGATGTCTTCTAATTTTTACTACTTTTTCACTCATGCTTTATAATCCCCATTGGGGAAGATATTATTATTAATGAAATGATTATAGGTCAATGATTTATCAACATTTGGTGCACTAATGCTTCAAACGATTAGAAAGCCTTGGAGTAACGAGGTATATGAGTGCAGATGTTATAACTATTTATGTGCTTCTGTGCTATAAACTGCTTGTGTGTTTTTCACGTGTTCTGTGTTGAACTCTTGATTGGTCCCACATTTTGGACACCAACCCAAAAAAAAAAACAATACCAAAGCTGACTAAATTAACCTCCCCATAAAGGTTGATTTGCTATGGAAACTCTAGACATCCAGAGTGCCACATCACCAGTCATCTACCTGATCAGCGACGAAGAGGCTAAGGAGTCCCTTCGGGCCATGATTCACAAGATAGATGCAAATATTGAGTTGGAAAGAGACAAGATGGAGAAGGTTGACTATAAGGCTGGCTTGGCAAATGCCAAAATAAAAGAGGTCGACGAGATCTCGGAATTCGTGAAGAAACTAACGGAAAAGTCACATGAAGGAAAACCAAAATACCAAAGACTCTCTGAAGAGGTCAAGACAATGGTGGATGACTATGCCCCCCTGACGCATCTGCCTGAAAATGAGCTACTGTATGGAGAATTGAGTGGGACACACGAAGGAATCACCCCAGTCATCAACAAAGCTACTAATCTCTACGGGATGCCACAAGGGCCTCCCCGTAGATCATCTCCAATATGGTGGGCGATCTCCCTCAAAGCTTGTGGATCTTACGTCAGAGTCACACCAATAAAAGTGCTAAACATCGAGGTCTACAATGGGATGAAAGCTGTCAGACTGGCACACACTTGTTCTCACGTCCTCCCGACATGTGCACCTCTCTTCGCTCACAAGAGATGTTTGTACCACGAAATCCAGCCTGGCCATGACACTGATGAATGTATGGCCTTCAAGAGAAGAGTCGTCAGACTGATTGACGAGAAAGTCATTCTCAACTTGTGGGGACCTCACTCCCTCTTGGTCTATGACTCCATTATACTTGGTGAAGGAATGCCATAGACACACGGCTCTGGCACTACAACTTCACTGCCTTTGAAGATTCATACGCCGACATATTCTCACTCTTATGCCGCACTGGCATGGTTCATCCACTCAAGACCACCTACAAACTTTTTACAAGCACTTTGAGGACGAAGATATGCTTGTACCATTTAGGGGCTCCCGGACATGACATTGAAGAATGTGAAACCTTCAAGTTTGAGTTAGAGCATTTGGTTGACACTGACCAAATTTGGCTCGTGATACAAGGCCGCTTTTAGAAAAGCCGCCAGGAAATGCGCGGTTGTAAGGACGACAACCCGCAATGGCTTCAAGGAGAAGTCATCTTTTGAGTAGTTTAGGCGTCCCTATTTCTAGATTTCAATCAAATGTTATCCGTCTCCCACTTTTTTGTATACAAAACCACGTCGTACCTGATGTCCCAATGAGGGATACGTAGGAAGCCCATATCGGGCCTGGTCAGGGTAAAATTAAGATTCGGGTAAAAGAAATAAGGATATAATTTCTATATAACCCGAACTACGGAAGGGCCTGATTTCCCGATGAGGGATATGTAGGCAGTCTATATAAGACTCGACTTCTATATAATATAAAATATAATCCTCCCATATTTATAGGATAGTCCTGGTTTAATGATAGCCTGGTGGCGAATCAACCATAAACCTTCAAACCGAAACTCTATAAACTAAAATTAGCCAAAATAACCAAAATACTCCAGAATGGAAAAATCAATCAAGAGTTCTGATCTAATACATGAGTCTATGTGCTTTGTGTGCAACTTATGTGTGATATCTGGCACTACATTTTCTTACTAACGTTGTTTGCTTTTGAGTTATTTTTCTTCTTATAGAAAAAGGTAGATCTATTGCGAAACACTGGCATACTTCACCAGATCTAAAGATGTAGTAGCATCCCTAAACTAAGAGAAGCAAGCAAATATGACTGGTACTCCCGAGGATACTCGTAACAAGACTGCTATGATTATGGACATTACACCTCAAGACTTCCAGAATACCTCGCACTTCGAGGACGTGATCACCATGCTACTTAAGAAAGCCGCTGACCTCCATGAACAAATCACAAGAAATTAAGCAATCAACGCTGCCAAAGAAGCAACTGTTGTTGAGGCAAGAAGGCCTCCACCACCTTTTCCATATCTAAACTCACCAATCATCGAACACTTTCCAAATTCCCATACTGGGTCCTCTTATCAAACACCACCTCTATTAAATGCTACCCATATAGCTGGGACTTCTCAATCTGTGCCCACCTTTCAGGCGCCACCAGCTTATGCTAATCCTAGCATACATCAAAACATTACTACCCATACTACCCCCAGAGCTATGGGCACTCCCAAAAGTTGCCTCGCGCACCATACTGTATCCTTCCATAACCTAATAACTCCTATTGACTCCTCGCCAGAATTGGATCACTATGAGGAGATGGAAAAAATGTAGAGGTCTGAGCAGGACTAAAGGGATAGAGAAATGGAACAAAATATTATTGATCTGTTCGACAAAGTTAACAAGGGATCCCGCAAAGCAACAAGATTGAGATACGATGACCTATGCATGCATCCTGACTTGGATTTTCCAAAAGGCTTCAAAGTGCCCAAATTTGTACCTTTCAATGGCACGAGAAACCCCAAAGCTCATCAAAGAGCTTACTGCAACCAACTGGTCAGCGCCAAAGGAAATGAGGCACTACTAATAAGACTCTTCAGCCGAAGTCTCATGGGCAAAGTATTTGATTAATTCACGATGCAAGATATTAACTGTTGGGACTTATAGGAAGAAATGATGAAAGCCTTCATGGATAGATTTCGCTTCAATGTGGAAAATGTGCCTGACCACTATTCTTTGGAGAAAAGCCGACAAAAATCAACAGAAACCTACCACGAGTATGTGATTAGGTGAAGGGTCGAAGCCGCCCGAGTACGGCCTCCAATGAGTGAGGATGAACTGGTTTCGACATTCATATGATCTTAGGAATTGCACTGCTATGAAAAAATATTGGCAATGATCGGGAGGCCATTTTCTGACTTAGTCAGAATGGGAGACACTATATAAGATGGTATCAAAATAGGAAAAATCCAGCATCGTCAACAAAGCTGGCGCATCAAGCTCTATTGGAGCTGCCAAGAAGTAAAAACAAGACATGGAAAACGTCTCTCACACCTCAAGTCCAATGAGTTGTAGAAGGAAATGATCACAATCATCTTTCAACACATACCAATCTCTTCCTCTGAGCAACTACATCCCATCACCCTACAACCCTGTACCGGTGTATTACGCACAGCCGAACTACCAAGCTCCACAATCAAACTACCAAACACTTATACCCACTTATCAAGCCTTATCTCTAAATTACCATATTTCCGCGCCCACATATCGAGCGTCCAAAACCAACAAAATCACCATAATCAGCCGCCTTCGGCTACATACGACTTGCCCATCCGAATTTTGGAAAGAAGCCTCCTCGAATATTCACGCAGCTTCCAGAGATGCAAACTAGTCTGTTTTCCAAATTAAGCACTAATGGTCTAATCAAAGACGTGCTGCCAAAGCTTACTAACCTAGAGAGTTGTTTTTACTGACTCGACCAAACTTGAGCTTACCATTCTGGGGGGTGAGGGGGGATGGGCATTCAACGGAGGATTGCATCAATTTGAAGCATAAGTTGAAAGATTTGATTGAGAAGCTATAGCTTATTCTAAAGACCATAACACCGAATGTGAATATAAATTCCCTTCTGAATCACGATGCCAATCACATACACATGATCGAAAGAAAAAAAGATTAGATGGTGTGCCAACCATTGTTCCAAGAAGGCATTAAAATCCTAAAGCACACAGTCGCCTCCCTCACACTACAAGAAAACCCTATCTTTAAGATACGTATTCCAACTTTAAAGAAGCCATTTGTAATTCAAGTACCACAAGTGGTCATCCCGACTCCTAAAAAGGAACTTGCAGCCGTGGCTCAAGGTATGACAAGATCGGGGAGGTGCTATGCTCCCTAAGAATTGGCGCAAGAAGTGCCCAATGAGAAACCAATTCAAGAAGGCCCATCACTGATGGGGAAGCTGTGGACTTTTGGTGCATGATGCAGTCGAAAGATTACTCCATTGTTGAACACCTACAGAAAACACTAGCCAGAATTTTGGTGATGTCACTGCTTATGAGATATACACAACATCATCAAGCCCTAATGAAGGTGTTAGACAAAGTCCATATCCCATCAGGGACCAGTAGTAACAAATTGGTCGGCATAGTTGGCCACATCAGATTTCATTCACTACAGATGAATTGTCAAGAGAAGGAACGACTTATAATAAGGCCTTATACATGACCATCAAGTGCCAAGGCAATCTAATCTCCCGAGTAATTATCGATAATGGGGATGGGCTCAATATATGCCCCGAGTCCATATTGAAGCAGTTAGGCTATGACAGAGTCGTACTAATGTGGGAGCCTTTGAGGTCGCACAATGTGATCCCGCAGGGGAAGTGGACCTCAACATAAAAATGGGGTCTGCTGAGTTCACCACTAAATTTCAAGTCAGGAACATTAGTGGCAACTATAATATCCTACTGGAGAGGCCATATATACATATGGACAGAGTTGTACCATCATTTCTCCACTAATCGAAGTTTGTCTGGAAAGACCATGAGGTCGTCATCCATAGAGCAGGTTGCATTAACAACTATCCCGATAACTATATGCTTGTAATAGAAGCAGACCCAATAGATACAGACTTTCATGTAGTGGAACTTGTGGGATCTGCCCACCGAGGGGATGATGAAGACATATCAATACCGCCGACCTATAAGATGGTCGTCGCAACGATGCTACAAAATGGATTTGAGCCCGGTAAAATCCTAGGATAAGATCTCCAAGGCATTCGAGAGCCAGTGTCACTTCCAGGAAATGAGTATCGCTTCGGCCTTAGGTACATACCAAGCTCCGCCAAAGCCTCTGATGCTGAACAGAAAAAGAGAGGTCCTCTATAGATGAGAAAGCCCTTCTCGGGTTTGTACCTGTTATTTTCGGTCCGTATGCCCATGCACAACGGTGGGGACCTAGAAGAAGGTTTATGGATATTGTTCCAAGAGGAAGTGTGTGATGCTATATTAGAGGAATGCTTTTAAGCACCCATAATCCGCAATGCTGATCTAGAAAAGCAGCTGTCCAACTGGACCTCTACCCCACTCTTCACTCCTTAGTAGTGAGAGAATAAATATATTTTTCAAAATCGGTGAAAATCAGCTTGAGGCCCGAGCATTCACCATTTATGTCTTTACTTTCTTACGTATTGTTCCAAAATGGAAATGACTCGATATTGATCTGAGTCAGGACCACAATTTATACTTTTTATCAAACTAATGAAAAACCTCAGTTTATGAGAAAAATGGTTTCTGTATTTATATGTAACATGTTTTTACCCACTAACGATGTTTTGCCTTGTTTTTAGTAATAACATTAATACAACTCATAATGTCATGGCATGTCACGAGGCGAGTGAATCGAGTGATACAGATGACAAAGAATATGAGGAATATGATGAAGAGGCAGTGTTATCAGAAGACCTCGTGGACGAGAAAGATCACTATGAGAATAGGAAGATGCCTAATTTGGACGAGACATAAGCAATTAACCTTAGAGATGCGAACACGATTAAGGAAACAAGGATAAGTGTGCATTTGGACGCGCCCAGAAAAGAAGAACTAATAAATCTATTGAGAGAATACATCGACGTATTCGCATGGTCATACGCGGATATGTCTGGATTGAGTACAGACATATCCACTACCCATTAACGAAGGATTCACTCCGATCAAACAAATAATTTGACTGTTCAAGACTGATCTCAGGATAAGAATCAAGGACGAAGTTGAAAAATAGATAAAATCAGGGGTGGTGGAAGTAACGCCATACCTCCACATGGTTGGCCAATATTGTGCCAGTGCCCAAGAAGGATAGGAAAATTAGAATATGTGTGGACTACCGAGATCTCAATCGAGCTAGTTTCAAAGATAACTTCCCACTTCCAAAATCCACATACTTATCGATACATGTGCAAAACATGCATTGCAATCATTTGTGGATTGCTTCACCCGTTACCATCAAATCTTGATGAGTGAAAAAGATGCCCAAAAATGGCATTCATTACTCCATGGGGGGGTATACCACTATCGCGTAATGCCATTCGGCCTCAAGAACACCGACGCTACTTACATGAGGGCGATGACTGCCATTTTCCATGACATGATGCATAAGGAATCAAGGTCTATGTGGATGACATCAGAATCAAGTCGTGAGAAGGCTCTGACCACATCATACACTTGCAAAAGTTCTTCAACAGACTCCGCATGTTCAATCTGAATCTGAATCCGACTAAGTGCGCCTGCTGGAAAATTATTGGGATTTATAGTCAGCCGCAGGGGCATAGAGCTAGATCCCACAAAAATCAAAGACATACAAGAGCTACTACTGCTGGAACTAAGAAGGATGTCATGAGCTTCTTAGGAAGACTGAACTACATTGGGTGCTTCATAGCGCAATCTACGGTGATCGCGGAGCACATCCTCAAGCTACTGAAAAAGGATACGCCTACCAAATGGACAGATGAATTCCAAAAAGCCTTCGACACCACCAAGAAATACCTTTCCAATCTGCCAGTTTTGGTTCATCTAGAAAGCCATTGTTGTTGTACTTGTCGGTGTCAGATAATGCATTTGGATGCATGTTAACTGAACATGATGAAATGGGAAAGAAAGAACGAGCAATCTACTACCTCAGCAAGAAGTTCACCACATGCAAGTCAAGATATACTATGGTGGAAAAGACATGATGTGTGCTGATATGGATAGCACAAAAGCTAAGACATTACATGTCGATGTACACTACTCACCTGATATTAAGATGGATCCTTTGAAGTACATCTTTCACCAGCCCATGCCCATAGGGAAACTGGCCAAATGGAAAATGCTCTGAAGTTAGTTTGACATGAAATACATGGTCCAAAAAGGCGTCAAAGGACAAGCATTGGCTGATTTTCTAGTAGAAAGTCCGGTTGACGAAGAGTCCACACCATTAAGGACATATTTACCGAACGATGAAGTAATGGAAATTAAAGAAGAAATAGTCGAAGCATACTCAAGATAGATAATGTTCTTTGATGGTGTAGTCAACTACAAAGGATCAAGAATTGAAGTAGTTTTGGTTTTAGAAATGGGTCAAAATTACCCGATGGCGGCCAAACTCAACTTTCGATGCACAAACAATATGACAGAGTATGAAGCCTGCACTCTAGGTCTTCACATGGCCATATACATGGTATACAAGAACTCCTGGTAATCAGATACTCGGATCTATTGATTCACCAGGTTCGAGGAGAATCGGCCACCAAGAATGAGAAAATTTTGTCATATGTCAACCCGACACAAAGATTATGTAACAGATTCAAAAATATAGAACTCTGGCACATACTGAGAGCCTAGAATGAATTTGTTGATGTCTTTGAAACTATAACATCCATGATTCAACACCTTGGAAGTAGCCACATTGACCCACTAAATATCAACATCAGGGAAGAACATGCCTACTGTTCCCATATGGAAGTGGAACTCGATGGTAAACCCTGGTATGTCGACATAAGCATATATCTGGAAAAAAAAAGTATCTCGAGAACACAACAACCAATCAAAAGAAGATCATCAGAATAATGGATAATGGTTTCTTCATGAACAAGGGAGTGCTCTACAGGAGGACACCCGATCTAGGGCTACTCAGATGTGTCAACGCCGCAGAGGCCACAAAACTGTTAGAAGAAGTACGCGCCAGAACTTGCGGACCTCACATGAACGAGTTCATCTTGGATAAGAAAATCTTAAGAGCAAGCTACTATTGGATGACAATAGAAACTAATTGTAGTCGGTTCATGCAAATATACCATCAATGCCAAACTCATAGAGATCTGATTAAGGTCCCACCAAATGAACTTAATGTCATAAGCTTACTCTGGACATTTGTAGCCTGGGCATGGACGTCATTGGGCCTATAAACCTATTAGAATCCAATGGACGTCACTTCATCTTAGTCTCCATAAACTATTTCACGAAGTGGGTTAAAGCTACTTCTCACAAGTCGGTAACAAAGAAAGTGGTAGCCGACTTTGTGCGCAACAACATCATATGCCGATTCAACATCCCATAGTCGATTATAACAAACAATGGATCCAACTTGGACAACCATCTAATGAAAGACATCAGTGAACAGTTCCATAACACTCACCAAAATTTGACTGCATACAAGACACATATGAATGGAGTCGTAGAGGCAGCAAATAAGAATATCAAGATAATCCTAAGGAAAATAACAGACAACTACAAGTATTAGCATGAACAATTACTTTACGCATTGCTAGGATACTGAACAACCACTCAGATCTCAATCAGAGTAGCTCCATACTTACTTGTCTACGACACCGAAGCAGTGATACCAGCTGAGGTAGAGGTACCCTCACTCAGAATCATACAAGAAGCATAACTGGACAACGCAGAGTGAGTCCAGAAAAGATATGAGCAACTGACTATAATCGATGAGAAAATGATGGTTGCCATATGTCATGGTACACTCAATCAATAAAGAATGACACACATCTTCACCAAATAGGTAAGAGCCCGGAATTTCCAAATATGACAACTAGTACTCAAATGCGTGTTCCCGCACCAGGACGAGTACAGAAGAAAGTTTGCACCCAACTGGAAAGGGACCTACATGGTGCGCAAGGTAATGTCAGGAGAAGTTGTCATCCTCATAGAAATAGACGGCCAAGAATGACCCAAAGTAATCAACTCAGACGTAATCAAGTGGTACTGCACGTGAAGACACGCTCATCAAGCTTGTAATCATATTTTACTTGTAATCACATTTCTTTACTTGTAATCGCACTTTTCTTTTGCTTGTAATCTTACTTATTTGCTTGTAATTGAATTAGTAGACCAAATCAATTTCTTGTAACGAACTACGCGAGGAACTGATTCCCAATAAGAGGGGATACGTAGGCGTCCATTACAGACTCAGTCACAATATTACCTAAGTCTATTATTCTTTGTAATATGAACTATGCAATGACCTGATTCCTAAAGAAGGATACTTAGGTGATCTTCGAGCTTGGTCGCACCATTACAAAAAAATCAACAAACTTTTCTAAACTACATTTCAACCTAATTCCCGAGATGGGATACGTAGGTGCTCTTTGATCTCGGTCGTACCAAATAAAACACCCAAAGGAACCCCTAGGAAACCTCAGAGATATCAAGAATTCAAAGAATCACCTCACATAGTATAAATAGGGGCAGAATTTGAGAAGATCTCAAAAATTCTATCAACAATCTGGCTCAAAGGATCATCCGGTCTAAGCCCAATAAACCGGGGCAGAATTTTTGAGGACTCAAAAATTCCTTCAATGTAGATCGATATGAGAGTCAGCCGATTCAAATATGAAACTAGGGAGAACCTTTTGAGGAGGTCTCAAAAATTTCACCAAAGACAGATAAAGAGCAAAGGCAGAGCACTAAAGACGGCCAAGGAATCTCGCTCAAATGAATATGTCATGACATAAGTTAATGATATTTTAAATATATGAAAAGTTTTAGTAAAAAAATTTGGCTTCCCAAAATATTTTCAAACATTTCTATTTAAAACATTTTTCTCATTACACCAGGACTGAAAGAGGGGTCGAGACCAGAAAAGCAGAGAAACCACACAGCGGGAGTAGGCAACACAGATCGACCATGTAGGAAACTAACAAATCTTTTTGTGGTTGCAGGTCACCAGAATGTCGTCAAGACGATGACACATTTTTTCTACTAAAGTGTTTGTGCATGAATAAAATAGGTACAAGGGAAAGCCATTCCGATACCAGAAGAGAACTGCCAGGCCCCAAGAACCACCAACAAAGTAAAGACACGACGATGGACCTTAGAGCCGCAGCTAGAAAAAAATTCCATAAAGGGGCATAAGGTAAAAGGTATAACCTAACCATGAGAGTCTAGAGTCAAAATGATGTAATTCTGACCGAAATGTTGTAGTCTTCATTCAAAAGTCTGAGTGATATAATTCCAATCGAAAGGTTGCATTCTTGAGTCCAGTGTATAAATGATGTAATACTAGCTGAAAGATTGCTGTCGTCATTCAAAAGTCTGAGTGACGTAATGTCAGCCGAAAGGTTGCAGTCATCACTCCAAGTGTCAGAATGATGTAATTTCGACCGAAAGATTGCAGTCGTCATTCAAAAGTCAGAGTGGCGTATTCTGGCCAAAAGGTTATAGTCGTCACTCCAAGTGTTAGAATGATGCAATACCGGCTAAAAGACTAGTATTCATTCAAAAGTCATAGTGATATAATTTGGACTAAAAAGTTGCAGTCGTCACTCCAAGTGTCTGAGTGATGTAATTTCAGCCAAAAGGTTGCAGTCGTCACTCCAAGTGTCAGAATGATGTAATACCGACCAAAAGGCTACAATCTTCATTCAAAAGTCCAAGAGATGTAATCCCGACCTAAAGGTTGGAGTCATCACTCCAAGTGTCAGAATGATGTGATTCCGGCCGAAAAGTTGCAGTGGTCATTCAAAAGTCTTAATGATGTAATTTCGGCCGAAAGGTTGCAGTCGTCACTTTAAATGTCAGAATGATGTAATTCCGGCTGAAAGGTTGCTGTATTCATTCAAAAGTTTGAATGATGTAATTCCAGCCAAAATATTGCAGTCTTTATTCGAAAGTGTTAGGTGATGTAATTCCGACTGAAAGTCTATAGTCTTCACCCCCAAGTCTGAACTATGTAATTCCGATTGAAAGGCCGCAGTCTTCATTTCCCAAGAATCAAACTACAGGATCAACAACATCTATTAGCAAGGTCGACAGATGACGTCGTAGGTGACGTCCGCTCGAACAAACACTCCCCAGCAAATCAATAGAGCTAGACAGTGTAGCAGGTGGCATCCGCTTAAGATGAACAATTTAACAGATCCAGACAGGGTCGCATGTGGCATCCGCTCAAACAACAAAAATCAAGCAGAGCCAAACGGTGTCAAATGAGGCCCCGCTCAAAAGAAATCACCCAAGAGAGTGCAACAAACAAAGCCACACAAGTATGGGAAATATAAATATAATAACCAACACGCATGTCTCATCATATGGAAATAGGTCAAAGCTATCGAGGTGGAAAGCAGAAGACTAGATCCATATACATACGGAGCAAATGTGGAACTTGTTCTTGGGCAACTTGTTAAAAATATGTGTCAACAAGAGTCAAGCTCTCTAAACATGAGCTTGAACATCACTTCACACTGACCTCGCTCGTAAATTATGAAGTTTTTATTTTTAAAACTCGTAATCGGTCGGGCATATACCGGAAGGGTCAAATGGATTCCCACATAAGAGATACTCTTTTCGGGCCATCGAGTCGAACTACAAATGACATAATTAATTCCTCAGAACCAGGGATATATAGGCCACTCAATCTCTGAGGATCGGTTACATTCCAACAAAATTACTCTGGAACTTTCTGGTATGATATTTTTTATTTTATCATTTTTTAGTAGTTTAATCGTGTCGAACTACAAGTGGCCTGAATTCTCATGTCACATGAGATATGTAGGAAATCCAAAAACTAGAGTCCGACCATAATTTTCAAAAATTGTATAAAAAATAAGAAGTAGTTTCTTATTGGTCGGCTAAAAATTAGGTCAGTCAAATTTCGCTGCTCAGGGATGGTCTCGCCATCCCCGAACAATGAAGGGGCAGTTGTTAACACCTAATTTTTACCCTCCAATAATTTATCTAATTTTCAGAGTTCCCAAGTCACAGACGGAGTGAGATGTACTTTTCACAAACCGAATATGATTTTACAAAATAATTCCGAGAGTATTTTGTCATTTCATATAACAAAATATCACTTGGTATATATATATATATATATATATATATATATATATATATATCATATCCTAAGTTTACACAATTTGATCATTAATTATGATTTTGAAATTTTTATAAATGTAATTGTCTCAAAAGAATTTTCAAAATTTAAAGATTAATGTTCCGCTCCGTTAATTTCGGAAAATTGTTACTTAAATATGATAATATGAATTACATGTCAATTTTTAAATCATATTTTAATTTAAAAGATGTTTGCATGGTTTTAATCTCCTAATTACTAATTAGTGTCAAATTTGAACTTAAAATGAAGATTTTGACATAATTGGACTATTTATGAAATTATTTGTTTTGTTTATTAATTAAAATATGATCAAATTTGCAAAACGTGGATAGGTTTGTTTAATTTCGTTTTAAAACTCATTTGGGCCCTTTCCTTTTTAACTTATGTTGGCAGAGCCCAAGGCCAAAAGGCCCAAGACTCAACTCACCCCTTTCACTTTAAGGCTAATACGCCAAGTGTAATAGCCTTTTGTCATTTGTGTGATTTGGCTTTGAAAAGAAACCCTATCCGTCGAGGGTCTTCGTCCCCAAATTGCCCAAAATGGCAAATGCACAGTATACTTGCTTTGCTCTGCATTTCTGTTTGGATGGAAGAGGTAATGGCATTAAATGCCTCCCTTCTCACACCACAGTCGCACCACCAGACCCTCATACCCAGGTGAGGTCGCCTTTCCTTTGTACTATGATTTTTCTGCCAACATTTATGATTCCTTGTCTTATTTGATTTTGAATTCTGGATTTCTATTGGTTGAGAGCTTTTTGGGGGGAAATCCCCCACCCCTCCCCCACAATCTTATACTCCCACACCGATTGATAGAGGTCTGCTAGGGTTTCAATCTCCCCTATAAATACAGACCCCTATTCTCATTATGAAGGTCCGAAACTCGATTTAGGCATTTATATTGATTGAAAGCTATTTTGAGTTTAAATCCGATTTAATTTGAGCATAATTGGAATCCAAGCCCTTTGGTGGAACCCTAACTTGTTTAAATTAAGGCATCACAACTAAAATCGTTCTTTTTCCGTGTGTTTGCGAGCTATTTAGGTCGTCGGAGTAAATAACAAGCTCTCATTCGATCCTAGGCTGCCTCGACACAAGGTAAACACCATTTCTCTTTTAATTGTCTATTTAAATTAGCTTAATGTAACTTGTATTATGTGTTTATATGCCATTAAGCATGTTTAGTTGATGTTAGGGACTGTTTAGTTTTGTTGAAGTTGATTATTAAACATGTTTAGTTAAGTTAGGACTGTTTTAAATCATTAAGTATGTTTACTAAGCATTATTAGTTGTTATTTAAGTCTGTTAGATTTATTTATGCTCATTAGGTTAATTGTTAAACCTATCTAATTGAGACTTGCTAATTGTTTATGGTTATTAAGTCAATGTTAAACATATTTAGGTTAGTATTAGTGATTGTTTAGATTTATTCTGTTGACTGTTAGCATATTAGGCCATTGCCGGGCATCGTTTGTTTTTATTAGGTTAGTATTCAACATGTTATCTTGTATGTTTGTTTAAGCTATGGATTATCATGTTGAATTAAGTTAAAATCACTGTTAGGGTGCATTAGATTGATTCTATGTGTTTAGTTGGTTGTTACTAGTATTTATTGACTGATTGTATATGGTTGAATAGACTGATACCTAAACATGCTAGTTCAAAGTGTGCATATATAAGTTATTTAGTTTGGATTAGCACCTAGCTTGGGTTCTGTTCAAATATGTGTGGCCTGTTTAGGCGTTTATCATGTTAGCAAGGGTTTGGTCTAACCAAATATAAGTTGTTTATCTGATAGGGCGCCCAAAATGTGGTCTAGAAGTTGCATAATTGAGTAAACTGTTTTCTATATGTTGTTGTAATGGGATATGAGAAGCATGCTTAACTCCTTTAGGGATGTATTTAGTTAATCCCTACCCCTCTGTGTTTGGTGTGTCATTTAAAATTATTTTGAGCTAAAAATTATCTGTCAAGTGTTATAGTACAATAGTTACTCTATGTTTAGGTTTAAAATGGTCTAATGTGTTAAGAGTTTGATTGAGTTAGTCTTGTGTTAATCAGAATCATATTTGACTTAACCAGAACTTGCTTGCATTTCCCTACCCTTTACATGTTCCCAATAGGTTCTCATCGTCTTGTCTACATCTTGAAGTGTAATTTAGGTATCATGCTTGGATGGATCTTTTACACATCTTAACCTGTTTCTATTCCATCTAGATATGACTTTGCCTAATGGCCTACTCATTCATTACTGTGTTATTTCCCATTCATGAGTAAGCATGCTGCCATTGAGTCATAAGTGTCACCATGTCTGTGTATGTTTCCCTTTACTCATGTGCCCTGAGCCATAACTGTTATGAGCCTTTATACATTATGTACTAGACCATACTTGTATGCTTCCATACCTCTTTGCCTTACCTGCAGTCTATTGTGATCAAATAATTTGACCACATAGGTTTTGAAATGCTGTGTATTTCGTCTCTTCATGTTTGTTTGCTGTAGCATACCCTTCTTCTTTCCTTTTGTGTGAACCTAGTAGACTACATAAGATCAGTTAAGTTTCTTGTTACTCATTGTATGTATCTAAGCCATGTGTTGAAAAAATGAATGCCTGAATAGTTTTCTCCAGTTAGATGCTTTCTCATTCACTTTGCTTCTTGCTCATCTGCTTACATATATACTGGTAAGGTGGGTGTGTTATGGATACATGTCAGAAGTGTTTGGTCTGTTTACATATGGATGTTTTCCAGCACCTGCTCATAGTTAGATAATTTTCTTGCTTGTTTCTGTTTGGGTTAAATAGCTAATTTGATGTGATTGCAATTTCACTCAAGTATGTAGACACTATCTATCTGCTAAACTATGAATTATGGCTTTCCTAGGAAGAATTCTGTTAGGGATTAGGAGCATATATATCCATGATATACTAGTTCCTCCTTTAAGACTTCACCTCTCTGTGCTTGACTAGAAAAAAATCCATGATATACGAGTTATATACAATCCAAATGTGTTAATGTTGCTAGTATATAAAGAGTGTATATCTGTATATCATCCATGCTTTTTTTTTGTTTCATTTCGAAAAATATTATGTACTCTCACTGCCTAAATAAACAACCACACCATTTCACGAAATAGAAGCTTGAGTTTCTGTTAGAATATTATTATTAATGATATGGTATCAAAAGTTTAAGGAAAAGATCCAAAAAATTTTTTTTACCAATTTTCTGCCTTCTTCCTTCCAAAAACCCTAGCCTTGGTCGAAGATTTTCTTCCATTTTTCTTAATTTTTCGGTACTCCATTACTGATCATCCTCGATCCCAACCAACCATGTTTGAATCAAAATCATCATTTCATCCTGTCCTTGATGTCTCAAACATCAAAACTCATGTTTCCGTCAAACTAGAAATGGAAACCGTTCATTATGCAACTTGGGCGGAATTATTCAAAATATGTTGTCGTGCTCACAAAATTCTTCATCATATAATTCCTCCAAAAGATGGAAAAAGGAAAAAATTAACATCCGATGCGGACAAAGAATTGTGGGATACACTTGATGCCACAATTTTTGGTTGGATTTATGCAACAATATCCACTGACTTGTTGCATACAATAATGGAACTAGATTCAACAGCCATGTCGGCCTGGGAACGCTTGCGAGATATCTTTCAAAATAACCAAACTCTCGCGCTGTTACATTGGAGCAGGAGTTCTCAACCATTGACATGACAGATTTCCCTAATGTTTCTGCATATTGCCAACGCCTCAAAGTGTTGGCAGGTCAATCGAGAAATGTGGGTTCACCGGTTACTAATAACCGGTTAGTCTTACAATTGGTTGCCGGTCTCACCGATGCGTATAACGGCGTGGGAACACTAATCCGTCAAAGTAATCCTCTACCTTTATTTTATCAAGCACGGTCCATGCTTGTGCTTGAAGAGTCCGGTTTTGCAAAAAAGGCTCCAACTATTTTAAATTCCGCCATGATTGTCACTTCCTCAAATGATGGTAATTTTTTTTATCCTCCTCAACAAAATAAGGGACAAAAATGACGTAATAATAAGAATAAGGGTGGAAATCGCGGAAATAACAAAGGTGGAGGCCACCGGAATTCCTGTGGTGGCGGAAATAGCGGCAACACCAACTCCAGTGGCGGGCAGTGGCAGCAGCCCGGTGGAGCAGGCAACTGGGCCTGGCAATGTCCATGGACTGGACCGCCCAGCCCAGTCCTTTTCTATCTTCTTTTCTTCGCAACTGGGTATTGGGCTCGACCCACTGTTTGTTATCTTCTTCCTCCCCTTTTGTGTTGCTATTGATTTAGGCACATTTATTCTGTATTAAATGCAAATTGTTATGGGATGTCTATTTATTTATTTCATGCATTGTAATTAATTGATAAGCCTTGGGTACTTCTAATTTACACCCTTGTTTTTCCCTTGTGTGTTTCATGTCTCATTGCCATGAGATGGGCCCTTACTGGGCCCATCAATTCCGTCCCAATGAGTCAGATTGCCTTTCATCTTTAGCCAATTGGGCTGAGGCCCAATCGATTCTATTTTGGCCCGAGAAAATGAGCAAGGAAAGCAAATATTTTCATGAAGGCCAACTATGGGTAAAAATAGCCAATTGGTGGGCTTCGGTAGGCCCACCAGCCTAAACTCAATCTCAATTTCAATTATATATATATATATATATATATATATATATATATATATATATATATATATATATATATATATATGTATGTGTGTATGTGTGTGTGTGTGTGTGTGTGTGTGTGTTGAAAGTCAAAAATCAGTGTGTACTTGGCTGAAAACCTGTCTTTATTTACAGTTCCAAAAATGACCAAACAGTTCCATTTTAAAACCAAAACAGTCCTTTATTTCCATTTTTTCGGATTTAAAAAAGATTTTGGAAACTCATTTATTGGCGACATACATACATGCATGCATGCATGGATGGATGTATGTATGTATGCATACATACGTACGTGCTTGCTTGCTTTCCAAAATCTTTTTTAAATCCGAAAAAATGGAAATAAAGGACTGTTTTGGTTTTAAAATGGAACTGTTTGGTCATTTTTGGAACTGTAAATAAAGACAGGTTTTCAGCCAAGTACAAACTGATTTTTGACTTTCAAAATGTGACTTGGGTTGTGAATGGAGAATGTGAATTGGGCTGATGTTGAAGGACCCAGATAGTGGTCCTGAGTGACTGAAAAATGTATAAATGGGCTGCTGAGCTTAGGTTTAGACTTAAGACTGAAAAATGGACATTTGCTTTAAATTGTGAAAACGGGCCAAGTCCAACAAGTTGGTAATTTTGGACAATAAAACATGTTTTGAACTTGAGTTTTGTTAATGATTTTGCAAGTTACAATATGGCTGATTTGGGGAGATATGACATGCTAATAAAAGAAAACCATTTTTTACTATCCTTTTTTCCAAAAAAACAAACTTGCCTTTTTAGTAGAACTATACCATTTTTGAATCTTTTAAAGTTTTTTTAAAACAAAAAATTTCCAGTGTGAAATTAGTCAATATAGTTGGACTTAATGTGGTGTTTCACTCAAATTTGCATTTAAGTGTTCTTAGTCTGAAAATAAAATTGACTAAACATCTCGTGCATACTATTTTTTGGAGGAAGTTTAATTCTTTGTTTTAAATAAAACCTTGAGTTTTAAATAAATAAAATGACAAGTTATTTTGCAGATTTT
The DNA here is from genome assembly GCA_029783415.1 of Anisodus acutangulus. Taxonomy (NCBI): domain Eukaryota; kingdom Viridiplantae; phylum Streptophyta; class Magnoliopsida; order Solanales; family Solanaceae; genus Anisodus; species Anisodus acutangulus. Next base: position 23,218,313 of record CM056490.1, on the reverse strand, counting down.
AAACCTCAAGTAATTTAAATCATTTTGAAACCATGCTATAAAACCCGTAGGTCAATCATATTCTACGGATCTTTAATATCGGGGTGCTAACATCTTTCCCGGGGGATCACCAGAATCCTTACATTGACTCTGGTTTTGATAGGATTTTCCAAAGGATTTTGAATAAATCCTTTCACACTGATTTTCCTAATTTGCCTATAAATTAGGTGATGAATCTAAAACACATTATTCATTTAGACCACCATCCAAACTCTTAGTAGCTCTTTGTGCGCTAACCCATATAAAAGGTGAAGCGTAATAGTGGAAACATTGTTTTTCTTTCCCACGCCACGTTAATTCATGTTAATTTAAAAAATAATATATATATAAAAACTCAATGATTAATCAAGACAAGATAAAGTAATAAAAACATCTCAAGACTGTTTTTGTGCCTCTTATATTATTTAATAAACATATGATTTTTTTTGTAATACAAATACAATTGTCAAAATTGCAACTTTGTAGTGTTGTTCAATAGTTGCAAATTACATAATGAAAAACCTGTTCTATTTCTTGATAATTTTCTGTGGTTCTTCGGTTAGAATTGATATTTGTTGATCAAATTGCTCCACGTCGCTTTCACCACTTTTGGATAAGATTTCGTTGTAGTTTTCGTCTTATTCTTCGTTGATCTCCGGTTAACCGCACCTTCTTCGCTCCGCTTATATCCAATCTTTGAATAATACTACAATCTCCAAGCTGTCTCCGACTAATGAGTGTCTGTCTTTGTCTATTTGATATCTGTAAATGAAAAAGCGCTTTCAGACGCAGCTGATGACGCGGAATGTTCAAAACATCTCGCCATCATTGAAAGTGTCGAAAGGTCTTCTCATTCCTCCAAGATTTCAAAGAAGTCTTCACGTCTTTCTTCATTGAGAACTGCTTGGTACGGTACAAAATCCTGTAAAACAAAAATATCAAACTCGCTAATTTGGTTAGTAGCGGTACTGCCGCATATTCTATTTATGAGGCTTTCAATACTAGCCGCAGAAACAACATGTCTTTTGTGAGGTTGTGTTGAAGAAGAAGAAGAAGATAGTATGGAAGCCAGAAGGTTGCTAGCACTTTCTTGTTGGTAAAACCTATATACATTTTTGCATTCGTCTTCTACGCTAGACAACACTTCTTCTTTAGTTTGTTCAATAGGTGGTGGGTGATTTGGATTTTTGGGACTTGGAGGTGGTAGTACTTCTATACAATCGTAAATAGTTTCAATTAGTGATTTAGTACCGTCTATTTTAATAGTAGGATTTAATACAGAACCAATAATATAAATAGAGGGAATATAAATACAATATTTTTTTATTTTGACAAACATTTTTTTAATAGCTGCCTTATAAGCTGGTTTTTCCATATATTCACTAAGTAATAAAAATATTAGAGTTATATAAAACAACATAGTTGAAATAGTAGGATAATATATACATGAAAAATTCTTTTGTTGCTTGAAAAAATTTCTCTAAAAATACAATAAGTTCGGAAATTTTTACCCAATCACTATCTAAAATCATATCAGCTGGATTTTGATTATGAGAGTTAAAAAATAAAGTTATAGGTTTTCTATAGTCATAAGCAACAAGTAGTTGCTCGTATAAAGAATTCCACCTAGTGGGTACTTCTTCTGGATTTTTTCTATAAGGTAGTTGACAATCGTGACAAATTTTTTTATATTCTTTTCTTCGTTGTATTCTATTATTTTTAAAATAAAGTTTATAGCAAATTGTATTTTATCAAGAATGTCTTCAAAGAGTGATAGATCATCCTTTACAATTAAGTTATATATATGGCACACATTTTATATGAAAATGATCTGAAAAAGATGGAGTTAAACTATTTTTTAAAATTGTAATCGCGTAATTGTTAGAAGAACCGTTATCTAATGTAATAGTCATAATTTTATCAGTTATTCCGTAATAATTGCATACTTGATAAATATTTTCTGCAATAAAAGTACCAGTGTGCCTATTGTTGACACCCAATTTTGTCCTGTCTTTTCCATTTTATTTGCAGTTTTAAACATTTTTAGCACCTCAAAACAATTTTAAATCTATATACATACATGCGTATATATATGTGTATATATCTCATTATTATTATTATTCACATTTTTTATATCATTTGCATTTTATAATAATCATAAGTTTTATCCATAATATTCTATGTTATTTTATTTTTCACAAAATGGCATCACATTTCCTTTTTTTTTATTTAAGCATTAAACATTTCACAAATATTATATTTTTATTATTATCACATCGTTATGTTATTTTAAATAATTCACATCTTTTACAAAAAAATATTTTTTATGTTAGACCCCTTTTATATTTTTAAACCCATAACCCAAAACAATACAACTTCCCCTTTTATTTTTCAACCCAACCGGCCAGCCCAAAATCGAAGCCCAACAACCATCTTTAATCTCCCCTCACCCAAAATAAATCAAAACCCACAAAAACAAAACAAACCCCCCAAACGGCCCACACCAAACAAGCCCAAAGCCAAACTCCCAATTAAATACCCACTTCCCTAAACCAATTCCCATTCCCTTATAACCCCAACCCAACAATTCACGCTCCACTGTACCAAATTTCACATCGCCCAACCCGACTCACCCAATTCTTTTAACCCATCCCCTTTAATTCCCCCAAACCAAACAAAACCCAAAACAAAAAATCTACAAACCTAAACCTAAAAACCCTTCAACCGCCGCACACCCCATACCCCCCATACCCCACCCCACACGCCGGTCGCCTCACCCACTGCCACTACCAACTCCCTGCCACCAAACCCTGACACCACCACACCCCTCCCATCACTTCACCATACCCATACTCCTAAAATCCGCTTCCAAAGTTCAGAATTTTTTGTCTTTAATTCAAATTTCAAACTCGTTCTCGGGGGAAAAATTCACCTATAAATACCCCATGTTGTTCTTCATTTTAAAAGGGATTTTTCGGAAGACTATTCCATATATACATAAAATATTTGTTGTGTTCTTGATTTTAAAGCATTTGCCTTCTTTGTTGTTCAAGATACAAGTCCGAAATAGGTCCAAGATTCGAAAGAAAGGAGAAACAAACTTACAAAAGCAGCATCCTAAAATCAGAATTTCGAAATCGCAAAAATCAGAATTCCAAAATAATATCTCCGAGCGGATTCGACATCTCAAAACACGCCTCGGTTCGCTGCCCGGAGAAGGTCAGTAAATATATCTCCTCTCAATTTTGTTTCTACATTTTTGTGTTTTTTTTGTGTGTGTTAATTATATAGGAGTTTGGCTGTTTATGGGATGTTTGAGTACGAGGGATTTATGAACCTGTTTGGTTAACTGTTTAGTGCTTAGATAATGCTTTGTTAAGTTCACGTTAATATGATGGGATGTATATGCTGTTTTAAGTACTTGTCTAGCAAGCTTGTTATTTAGGCTACTTGCATGATCAGTCCGTAAACTCTAATTCCTCTCAATTTTATTTTGATGCATTGTCTGCTGTGTAATTTGTTAGTTTCTGTCTAAATTTGAGTATGTTTAGCCTATGTTAGTTCAAATATGTGTTATGTGTTATGTGTGATGCTAGTTTAAAGCTCGAATTAATAAGTGTTATTCAATTTATAGTATGATACTTGTCTAAAATCGGGTATTTAGGAAGTATGTGTTGGATTAAATATGTATGGACTTAATGGTGACAGTTTTGGTAAGGTTTAATGAATTTTGGCCACCTCTCTATGTCTACATATCTATTGAATTGATGGCACACCTACCTTGTCTGTTAAAATGCCTCTATATTAACATGTAAGTCTCCTAAGTTATCAAGTGTCACGCCTATTTGTTGAGATATTTAAATGACATTTGCATTAGTGCCTTATATTTAATGAATCACTTTACATCATGCTAAGTTATAACCCTTGGTGCATTTTACTCTTGGTTTGCAATCATGATCATGTAGTAGTATGCATAAAGTATAATTTGGTGCTGAAATTGTTCAAGTGTATAGAAGGTTTTGGAATATGATTTGAATAGGTATCACTTGGGGATAAAAGGCCTTTGCTTCTTGTTGAGTTATGCACACATGTCCAAACTGCCTACGAGGAGTATGTGTTTATTTTGCCTTGGTCTCTAAATTGGTTCATGTGAGCATGCATATTTCCATGTTGTCAAGTTTTAGTGGTTTGTGTATGATCAATAAGTCATTGTTAAGATTCAGATTCAAACTTATATGATGTATGTATGTGTTTGTTTAAGTAGGTTTCATAACATGAATGTTAGTTTGGTAGTTTAGATTATTTGGAAGATCATGTCTAGCCTAGAAAAGCTTGAATATATGATTGTGCCTGATTTTAAGCCATCTAAGCCTCATATTAAGCAATGGCAAGGCTATAGTGATTGTGTGAGTGTGCTTGGATGCTTCAGTGACCTGTTTATGTGATTCCTATGGTTTAAGACAAGCGATGAATCATGTATGTTCCTATTAAAGTTTCTCGAGTTCAGTCCAGCACGCTCCAGATATGATTCAGGTTGTTAGATGATTGGGTTTTGTTAACATAGGTCTTCTTAAGTGGTCATGTTAACTATGAGATGCCTAGAATGATTAACTTATGATTGCATGTCCTTAATGCTTGTGGTTCTGCATACTTAAGATGTTGTTTCCACATGGCCATGTAAATCTCTGTTGTTTATCTTCCATGTCAATCTTGAGCTGATTATGCATCCATCTTTGCTCATCTTAGTGTAAGCTTGATCCTTGTGCTAGCATGAAAGTCCTTAGAGCATATTATTAATGTACGTTGCTTACCTTAATAAAATATCCATTTTTTGGCCCAGATTAGACAATTCTGTGTCTAAAAAATATCATCTTTTGGATAGTTAATTACATTTTCACTGTCTCATCAACTTTGTTGAAGTGCTAAGTGCCTACATATATCATATAAAGTCTTTTAAGTTATCTTATATCATGCTATGTTTACTAACTTGATGAATGATATATGTATTAGCATTTCGCGTATTTGAACCAGCTTTGTGTCGTGGTTATATTATCGCCCATGTCTGCATTCTATGTTTATTGCCGAATGTTTTCTTTCATAGTTGCCTTGTCGAATCATCCTATTATCTTATTATCTTTGGTTGAAAGCGAAGACAAGCTTCGGGTTGGGTTTAGCCTTCTTCGATAGCCTGCCATGCCTAAGGTTCAAGAAGCCTTTTGAATCTTGTTGCGGCATCGAAATGAATGGTGGTAGCCCCTTGGTCTTCTTATCTTTCAAATTCAAGTTTAGAGTGGCGGTCTTTAAGTTTACCTTCCCTTTATGTCTTTCTTTGTGCTACCAATAGTTGTGGTATCCAAATGCACCTTGAGATTCTGGATATATGTCATCTTTAAATAGTTCTCGTTATGGGTTTTGTTGCATTTTGGTCAGCCGATTCGAGTCCGCCACTTGTCGCAATACTTGGGTGACATCGCACTTTTGAGCCATTATTCTCACGCTGCGTTTGGAAACATTTTATCAGCATTTTGAGCTCATTTGATGTCTTATCATCTGCTGTATTTTTAGCACAATTGTCAGCTGTTTTCTTGGCTAAAAGCACGCTACTTTAGGTTGTTTCGACAAACCCATCGCTTCAGATTTCAAGCCTACTCTGCGTTATTTTTAAACCCAATTGTCATTGCTTTTTTCTGAAAATATTGATTTAAAATTGCTTTGGGCCAATTTGCAATATTTTGGTTTTCTTGTTTTTCTTGTTTTGAATAAATACCGTCTTTTAGTCTTGCTTTCTATTTCGCCATTCTTTGCTCGGTTCCAAATTACTGTTCTACTGTTTTAAACTAAACACCGCGTCTTTTTCGGAAATTGTTTTTCTGCCTCTGTTTTACTGCCTACTGCTGCTGCTGTTCCGATTTAATTTTACTGATTCGAACACGATACTACACTGGCCGATGAAAAATATCCGTCGATTTTGAGGCCTCCACAGTTGTAAAGACGGAGAATATAACTTCTGGGCAATGATGAGACTTAAACCTTTTTATTTCATCCGAGATCAACATGTTTAGTAGGCGAGGTGACTAAAATAACCAACAAGTTATATATTCGCAGCCACGACGTGATTATAGTGATCTTTTCTATTTCACCCGAGAGACCAACACGTTTAGTAGGCGAGGCAATCAAAATAAACCACATTAGTCATATGTTTGCAGCCACGACGTGATTGGAATGTTCTTTTCAAAATTTAAGTCTGAGCCCTCCGTGATCAAAACATTCACTGTTTTGAATACGGATATGAAGTTATTTGTATTTAACTGTTTCTAACAGTTTGTTCTTGACAACTTGCAGGGATTAAAGTAAATAAAGGCAGATTATTCCTCGGTGTTTATTTATTTTATTTCTTTCTTTAATTCAGCTTTTATCCCGCTTTGTATTGTAATATTATTTATCGCACTTATGTAATTATTGAAATGCTTAGAATAGGCAAACTTAGGATTAATTCATAGGGTAGTTTAAGATTTGAAACCCGTCGCTAGCTTATTTATTTGTAGGCTCGGTTAAATTCAAACTTAGAAACCCTTCGCTAGTTATTTATTTTAGGCTCGTCACGCGTATTCAAGATTTTCAAAATAACTTTTGTCATCTTTTATTTGCTTTATTAATCATACCGAATAAGTTTATCTTTTTTACAACTCGATGATTTTCGAAAGATTCGCTTCTTTGGCGTTATAAATAATTTTGTTTCTACTCTCAATTGACAAATTCATATTTTTTCCAACTCTACATGTATTTCTCTTTAAATACCATACAAATGCATATTTTTCTCTACATGTATCTTTCTTTTAAAAAAATGCATCATTTACTAATTATTTGCAAACATCTTTAACTTCATATATCAAACATGTATTTTTCTAGCAATAAGTAACCTGAGTTTGATCGGATAACCGCAAGTTAGCGGATCTTAAAGGATGTCTAACCCCTTCCCTTTAGGATAATAAAGAACCCTTACCTAGAATCTCGTTAGTTTCGCAGACCTTAAAATTGGAGTTTACATTGCAGCACTTAGTTTAATATTTAGGTGTCCTAATTCACCGTAAAAAATTAGGTGGCGACTCCTCAACCCTTTTTACCCAGGAATCACCGGACACGTCTGTGCTCCGCTTTGACCCGAGCAGGTCAAAATAGGGCGCGACACCTATCATCTATATATTTATACGCTAAGATACGATTTTGCATAGATCATTTATAATCTATCCAATGACAAGTTATCGTTAAATAATCATGGCCGTTAGTACTACGGCCTATATCAGAAGTGATAGCCACTTTGCCATTAAAATGATATAATGAATAACGTAAATACTGTTGATATTCATGTGCAAATTTAAATACATCTCTATTAACAATTGATTTAGAAAAATCGTTAAAAGCAGGATTATACATATCTCTAATGTAATGAATAAAATCGAGAGATGAAGGAAATGAAAAAGGCAAACCCTCCACAACAACTAATTTTGCTATTGTTTCCCTATATCTGTGTTTATCGTATTTAGGGCCTACAATTCCCCCCCGTCATAGGATTAATTTGACCTTGTACTTGTTCCGGGATAGTATGTGAACCTTGTCCCGATGGAGCGGACGTTTGCGCACCCGGTTTTGAAGTCTCGTATTGGGCATACCTAGCAGGATGAGACCTTGATACGTGTCTCATTAAACCCCCCGTCTCACCTTGACCTTTTCCAGTTTAAATTTTAAAACATCTTTACAAATTTTACATCTAGCTACTTGATTCTCTACGTCCCTATAAAAAAATATCCATGCATATGATTTTAATGTTCGTTTTGCTGGACCTCGTCTCATACTAGGGGCAATAAGAAGCATTTCAGTTAAAGGTGCACTAGTGGGTGTGTTGCCATCTACATTAGTGGGTGTATCATCTAGATCATCGTTTAAATTAAAGTCTTCTTGAGTTCCAGAAAATAGCTCCTTGTCTAAATCTAAGGGTATTGTAGGAAAATGTTCAGTATCAACAAAATCATCCTGTGTAGAAATATGATTTTGTCTAGAAATAGGACCCTTGCCCTTGTTGCCCCTACTAGAAGAAGCATGACCCCTACCCGTAAGCATACGTTTAAATCATTCCATTATAATTTTATAATTATACTAATAAATAATTAAAGTAACTGAAATTAAGTGCGCTAAATAAAATAAACAAACAATAATAATTTAATGAAGGAACGAATGTACCAAACACCGACGTGTAATCGAGAGGTTGAAAATTGAAACTTTGCTCGGTGGAAGATCCTCAAGCTAGTTGCCAACTTCACTCCCAAATGAATAAATAAAATTGAATATTTAGTAGATAATGTAGACTTGTAGAGAGATAGATTGAGAGATTAGAAAGATTGTAGGAAGATTTGTAAGAAAGATGAAGAGAAAATGAGGTATTTATAGTTGGGAAATTGAGTTAAAGTGTAAATATAATAACTTACGGGTTAAAAATAAATATTAAGGGGGTTGGGGGAGGGGGGAGGCCAAAAATGGCCGTTGCAGAACGGCCAAAATGTAAAATGGTCGTTGGTGCAATGACTATTTTTGCAAAAGGGGGAGTTTCGGGCGGGATCGGGGCGGGACCGGGATAGGGTCGGGATTGGCGGGCTGGGACGGGTCGGGACGAGACCATGTCCCATCCCGGTTCGAGTCCCGATACCGATTTATTTTTAAAATGTTGAGTTCGGGCCGGGATCGAGCCGACCCGTCCCACTGGCCAGCCTTACCTGAAACTAAGTATGCCAATGTAGGGTAAGGATCGCTTTGCCCAATTAGGATGATACATTCAGACTATTGATTAGATCCTTTCATGTGATGTTCATGTCTCATACCCCAACAAGGTATGAAATTGCTCTGCTGGTAGGGCCAGGTATCAAACTCTACGTACTTATGCGGTGATTTCATGTTGTCGATTATACTAAGGCTCTCCCATTTAAAACTGTTTTACTTATGTTACAACTTGATCATACAGATTATGATCATGTTCATGTTTCAGTTTCAGATTACAGTTTACAGTATTCAGTTACAGTTTACAATTCATAGCTTCAGTTACAGTCTACATTTACATTTTCACTTTCGTATTATTTCATAAATCTATGTTATTTATTTCAGTTATCCATTCCCCGAGCACCCCACTTACTCTTCTTTCATTCAGTTTATTTACATAAAAGTACAATTCCTATTGTCTGGGGCATGAATTTCATGATACAGACATTAATTTACATGATGATGGATCTGCTCATTAGTACTTTATCGTATCAGCTATTTGGTGAGCCCCACTTCCTTCGGGGCATTGTTATTATTTTCCTGTAGTCATAGCATGTTAGACAATCAGGTATGTTGGGGCCTTGTCCCAACACCAGTTCAGTATTTTAGACTCATGTTAGAGGTTTCATAGACTAGTCAGTATGCCATGTTGGGTTTTCAGTTATGTTCAGCCATACGGGCTACACTATCATGTTTTCAGACGATTTCCTCACTTATGCTTTAAACTAGTATTTTCAACATTATTATGATGATGTTCAAATGTTTTATCTAGATTACTTAAGTTTTAAATTATATTCTGCATCAATACATATCCCATATTGACTCAGCCAACCATGTGGTTAGCTCGGTCACATGTTGTCAGGCACCTAGTACCGTGTTACGTCCAGGTCCAGATTTGGAGCATGACACTTTATTCCATTGAGCTAACATTATGTTTCAATGTTTTCTCCAGCAAAAGAAAGAGAAGACTAAATATTTCAAAGTACATATACATTGGGCTTAAAGATTATGACATACCATATGAGATATTTGGGAATTCATTTGCCATGGGGAACCATGTCATGTATAGTACAAATCCTAATTTTCCACGACAAACAAATAAAGATATTGTTGAGGAGAATGAACCTTCTAATTGTGACGTTGAGCTTGTTGTAACACCCCAGCTTAGGAGGGCGAGAGCGGCACCCAATGCCTTACTTGATTGAGTGTACCAAACTGTAACCTGTACTCTGGATGCAATTAAGCATACCACGACCCATAGGGAAAACTTGAAATATAAGTAGAATAACCTAGGGCAACAATGCCATACTAAAAATGCCCAATGACTAGGGACCAACTCATATGTAACAAAGACAACTCCAAAACATATATATAAACTGGCCAACAAGGCCACCTGACGAAGTATCAAAGTACAACTCTAAGAGATATACACGAGGGCTGATAAGGCCTCAAAATTGAGTAACTGTACAACAACATAACATGTCTATAAGCCTCTAGGAAAAACAACTATAGTATGGTCGGGACAGGGACCCGACCTACCCATCTGATATGTACAATACAAAACACTCTAGATATCTGAACTTGGCACCTCCAAAACATCCAGAGCTTACCAATCAGCTGAACTCTTCGCTCGGTCACATTCTGTCAAGCACCTAGTATCGTGTTACGTCCAGGTCCAGATTTGGAGCATGACACTTTATTCCATTGAGATAACATTATGTTTCAATATTTTCTCCAGCAAAATAAAGAGAAGACTATATATTTCAAAGTACAGATACAATGGGCTTAAAGATTATGACATACCTGATGAGATATTTGGGAATTCATTTGCCACGGGGAACCATGTCATGTATAGTACAAATCCTAATTTTCCATGACAAATAAATGAAGATATTGCTGAGGAGAATGAACCTTCTAATTATGACGTTGAGCTTGTTGTAACACCCCAACTTAAGAGGGCGAGAGTGACACCCAATGCCTTACTTGACTGAGTGTACCAAACTGTAACCTATACTCTGGATGTAATTAAGCATACCACGACCCATAGGGCAAACCTCAAATATAAGTAAGGGTGGCCAGTGGGCCGGGACGGCCCGACCCCGACCCGACCCCTCCCGATCCCGCTCCGACTCCGCTAAAAAAAAAAACGGTGGCGGGACTCGAACTCGGGATGTGACAATGTCTCGTCCCGCCAGACCAGAACCCGCCCCAGGCCCGCCCGACCCGACCCCGCCCCGACCCCGTCCCGAGCCCGACCCCGACCCCGCCCTTTGTTCCCCCTTTGCAAATATGGCCGTTGCACCAACGACTATTTTAGATTTGGCCTTTGGCCAACGGCCATTTTAGGCCTCCCCCCTCCCCCAACCCCCCTACCCCTTAATATTTATTTTTAACCCATAAGTTATTATATTTATACTTTAACCCAATTTTCCAATTACAAATAACTCATTTTCTCTTCATCTTTCTCACAAATCTTCCTACAATCTCTCTAATCTCTCAATATATCTCTCTACAAGTCTACATTGTTTACTAAATATTCAATTTTATTTATTCATTTGGGAATTGGGAGTGAAGTTGGCAACTAGCTTGAGGATCTTCCATCGAGCAAAGTTTCAATTTTCAACCTCTCGATTACACATCGACGTTACGTCGGCGTTTGGTACATTCGTTCATTCATTAAATTATTATTGTTTGTTTATTTTATTTAGCGCACTTAATTTTATTGTCTTTAATTATTTATTATCATAATTAAAATGGAAGGATTAAAAGGTATGTTTAAGGGTAAGGGTGCTTCTTCTAGTAGGGGCAACCAGGGCAAGGGTACTTCTTCTAGTAATCTTATTCCTACGCAGGATGATTTTGTTGATACTCAACATTTTCCTACAATACCATTAGATTTAGACTAGGAGCTATTTTCTGGAACTCAAGAAGACTTTAATTTAGACGATGATCTAGATGATACACCCACTAATGTTGATGACAACACACCCACTAGTGCACCTTCAACTGAAATACCTCCTATTCCCCCTAGTATGAGATGAGGTCCAGCAAAACGACCATTAAAATCAGATGCATGGACATTTTTTGATAGGGACGTAGAGAATCAAATAGCTATATGTAAAATTTGTAAAAATGTTTTAAAATTTAAAACTGGAAAAGGTCACGGTGGGACGGGGGATTTAATTAGACACGTAGTAAGTACTCATCCAGCTAGGTATGCCCAATACCAGGCTTCAAAACCGGGTGCGCAAACGCCCGCTCCATCGGGACAAGGTTCACATACTGATACTGTCCCAGACCAAGTACAGGGTCAAATTAACCCTATGACGGGGGGAATTGTAGGCTCTAAATACAATAAACATAGAGATAGGGAAGTAATATCAAGATTAGTTGTTGTGAAGGGTTTGCCTTTTTTATTTCCTTCATCTCCCGATTTTATTCATTACATTAGAAATATATATAATCCTGCTTTTAACGGTTTTCCTAGATCAACTGTTAAGAGAGATGTATTTAAATTCGCGCATGAATATCAACAATATTTACGTTTTTCATTATATCCTTTTAATGGCAAAGTATCTATCACGCCTGATATAGGTTGTAGTACTAACGGCCGTGATTATTTAACTGTAACTTGTCATTGGATAGATTATAAATGGTCTATGCAAAAATATATTTTAGCGTATAGATATTTAGATGATAGGCACACTGGTACTTTTATTGCAGATAATATTTATCAAGTGTGCCATTATTACGGAATAACCGATAAAATTATGACTATTACACTAGATAACGCTTCTTCTAACAATTACGCAATTACAATTTTAAAAAATAGTTTAACTCCATCTTTTTCAGATCATTTTCATATAAAATGCGCGTGCCATATATATAACTTAATTGTAAAGGATGATCTATCACTTTTTGAAGACATTCTTAGTAAAATATAATTTGCTATAAACTTTATTTTTAAAAGTAATAAAGTACAACGTAGAAAAGAATATAAAAAAACTTGTCACGATTGTGGACTACCTTATAGAAAAATTCCACAAAAAGTATCCACTAGGTGGAATTCTTTATACGAGCAACTACTTGTTGCTTATGACTATAGAATACCTATAACTTTATTTTTTAACTCTCATAATCAAAATCCAGCTGATATGATTTTAGATAGTAATTGGGTAAAAATTTTCCGAACTTATTGTATTTTTAGAGAAATTTTTTCAAGCAACAAAAGAATTTTCCGGTATATATTATCCTACTATTTCAACTATGTTGTTTTATATAACTCTAATATTTTTATTACTTAGTGAATATATGGAAAAACCAAATTATAAAGCGACTATTAAAAAATATTTGTCAAAATAAAAAATATTTTATTCCTATTCCCTCTATTTATATTATTGGTTCTCAGATAAATCCTACTATTAAAATAGACGGTACTAAATCACTAATTGAAACTATTTACGATTGTATAGAAGTACTACCACCTCCAAGTCCCAAAAATCTAAATCACCCACCACCTATTGAACAAACTAAAGAAGAAGTGTTGTCTAGCGTAGAACACCAATGCATAGATTTTATCAACAAGAAAACGCTAGTAACTTACCGGCTTCCATACCATCTTCTTCATCTTCAACACAACCTCACAATAGACATGCTGTTTCTGCGACTAGTATTGAAAGCCTCAGAAATAGAATGTGCGGCCGTACCTCTACTACTAACCAAATTAGCGAGTTGGATATTTTTGTTTTGCAGGGTTCTGTACCGTATCAAGAAGTTATCAATGAAGATGGACATGAAGACTTGCTGAAATACTGGAGGGGGAATGAGAAGACCTTTCCGACACTTTCATTGATGGCCCGAGATGTTTTGAACATTCAAGCGTCATCAACTGCGTCTGAAAGCGCTTTTTCTGCCGGCAGATATCAAATAGGAGACCACAGACACTCATTAGCCGGAGACAGCTTGGAAATTGCAGTATTATTCAGAGATTGGATACGAGCGGAGCGGAGAAGGTGCGGTCAGTCGGACATCAACGAAGAAGAAGATGAAAACTACAACGAAATCTTAACCGAAGGTAGTGGAAGCGACGTGGATCAATTTGACCAACAAATACCAATTTCAACCGAAGAACCACAGTAAATCATCAAGCAATTAGAACATGTTTTTTTGAGAATGTAATTTTTTTAATTGCAATTTTATTATGTAATTTGCAACTTTTGGACAACACCACAAAGTTGCAATTTAGATTTTAGACAATTGTATTTGTATTACAAAAAAATTATGTCTATTAAATAATATAAGAGGCACAAAAACAATATTGAGATATTTTTATTACACTATCTTATCTTGTTTATTGAGTTTTTTTATACATATGTTATTTAAAAAAAAAAAAAAGGAAAACCCGCCGGACCCCGCCCCGACCCGATACCGACGGGATCGGGATCGGGATGGGACTGGAGCAAGTCCCGCCAGACCCGACCCCGACCCCTTCGCCTGTCCAGCCCCGAACCCGACCCCGCCAGACCCGGCCCGTCAGACCCGAGCCCGGCCCACTAGCCACCACTAAATATAAGTAGAATAACCTAGGGCAACAATGCCATACTAAAAATGCCCAATGACTAGGGACCAACTCATATGTAACAAAGACAACTCCAAAACATATATATAAACTGGCCAACAAGGCCACCTGACGAAGTATCAAAGTATAACTCTAAGAGATATACACGAGGGCTGACAAGGCCTCAAAATTGAGTAATTGTACAACAACATAACATGTCTATAAGCCTCTAGGAAAAACAACTATAGTATGGTTGGGACAGGGACCCGACCTAACCATCTGATATGTACAATACAGAACACTCTAGATATCTGAACTTGGCAACTCCAAAACATCTTGAGCTTACCAACCAGCTGAACTCTGCACTGCCTAGTGGGAGGGTTTGTCTGGATGTCTCTCAGTGTTACTCCTCATGTTTTCATGCATAATCATCACCATAACATGGACCTAGAGGTGGTAAGACCTCCCAAGAGGTTTATGAAGGTTTTCAGATGTATTGAGTAAGTTTCGGGAAGGTTGAAGACTAATAGGATAAATGGAAGTAAGTTTCGATGAAATATCAACAGAATATAGCCGCCAAGGTGATTTGCGAGTCGCAGACTGCACTACAAATTGAGATAGAAACTTTTAAGTTTCTGGCAGAATCTGTGACCCAGTCTACTAACTGTAGACAGGGTCACAAATTGAGTCGATGGAAATTTCTTCTTTCACTATAAATAGACCCTTCATGGACTTGACTTCATTTTCACTCACTTTTATACCCTAGAAGCTCCTAAGACACTCTATACAAGTTCTTATATGGTCTAAGGCTAAAATCAAAGGTCAAGTAAGCTAATTCTACGTAAGGAATCTCATGATTGTCGTGAAATCATTCTTCTCCTTATGGTGCTGAAGTTGGAGACTCTCTTGAAGTGAAGTATCCCCTATTTTGGAGCAATTCTTGTGGTTTAAGGTGATTTCTATATTTTCCTCCATGATCTTGAGCTCTACAAGTTATAACGAGTGATTTTTTCTATTAGTTTGCTAAGGTGATTGTTGGAGACATTGAATCTTATTTGTAGTATTGTTGGGCTTCTTATATGAAGTTGTGATTATGAGATGAAGTTGTTGGATGGATTTTATTGTTGTGGAGGTTGGGGAGGATGATTAGGAGGGATGATTGTGTTGTTGCATGTATAGGTTTCAATGTAAAAGAATATGTAAAATCTACGCATACATGTTGTTCAATGAAACGTCTAAATAAATCTTCTTATGAGCTATGAATCTGTTATTGATACAAATCGTTCGTATAATGTAGATAATCGTTCGTAAAGCATACAAGGGTTCATGAGATCCGTATAGCTTCCACAACAAGGTATGTAGGTCTTACTTTTCTACCTTTTGGCATGGTCATCCTAATAATGATAACTACTAATCTTTCGTAACAAGAACTCTCTTCCTAGTTGTTAAAAAGACACTTGTTACCTATTCCGTTACTTGATTGTGTATGTATCAGTCCTTCATTAAGAATACATTTCATTTTTTATGCTATCATCTTCATATTGATAAAACAAAATTCATTTGTAGCTGTTACACCCCGTATTTTTATATTAGTATCCGTTGAGATTAAATTAAGGTGAACTTTAAATCTTGATTACAGTAGAAAGGATAAAGATGATTTAAATGAGTGTTAAGTAAATATCGTAAGAGTTCGAGGCTAAACGAATCAAAGAAAATAAGTTCGTCGAGATTGTATAACCCGTACTTTTGGGGTATGTCACGCCCCGACTTTTCTCAAGTCTTTCTTTAGGACGTGATGGCACCTGGACAACTATCCCTTTCCAGGCGAACCATATACTTCATTTTCTTCCTAAATTAGACAGGTATTTGCGGAAATAATATATATAATAATCAATTTGAAGTTTACGAAGAACAATCTCATGTGGGGCATTCCCCGAGATAATAAAACTTAATTCTTTAAACAAACTTAGTCTAGAGTAACTTTCACCAAATCCGAAATAATGGATTGGTGGTACGATGAGGCTGCGGGACGATCGCTAGCCCTCTTGCGGAGATTTTCCTCTATCGCGCCTTCCTGAAATATGTTAAATAAAAGAGTCAGCCCTACCATCCGGGGCTGAGTGAGAATCTCACCTTACAGACCAAAGTAACCTCACAATATTTTTAATTACAATCACATTATAAGAAAATAATAAGCATGTTGAAATAAACAGATTACAATCCTTTTATCAAATAAATCAATAAATATTCACGTGCAAAATTTTCTCCCCACTCGTCCTAGAAAACAAAACAACTTAGTTTAATCAGTACTCCTGCTTTTTCCCATATAACATATTATACATTTGTTGCGTATGCGTGCAACCCGATCCAAAGTGCATTTATATATTTGTTGCGTACGCGTAACCCGATCCGATGCATTTATATATTTATTGCGGTACGTGCAACCCGATCCAAAGGCATTTATATATTTGTTGCGATGCGTGCAACCCGATCCAGTGCATTTATGTATTTGTTACGGTACGTGCAACCCGATCCAGTGCATTTATATATTTGTTGCGGTACGTGCAACCCGATCCAATGCATTTATATATACATATGTTGCGGTCCGTGCAACCCGATCCAATGCATTTATGTATTTGTTGCGGTCCGTGCAACCCGATCCAATGCACTTATTTGTTGCGGTACGTGCAACCCGATCCAATGCACTTATTTGTTGCGGTACGTGCAACCCGATCCAATGCACTTATTTTGTTGCGGTACGTGCAACCCGATCCAATGCACTTATTTGTTGCGGTACGTGCAACCCGATCCAATGCACTTATTTGTTGTTTAAATATGTCATATGTTCAAAAGGCTCAAAATAATATTTCCTTCCTTCAATATTTCGCCCTTTCCACTTGTAAGGGTTACCACTCTCAAACCGTAAGTCGGATTTATCCCCGTAAAGTCTCAAACTGTCGAGGACAGAGAAATCTATAACATTTATTCAGCACAATATTTCATATTCATTACCGATTTTTACAGTTTTTACGTTATACATTCTGCCCTTCCAGACTTCGGTTGATCCGAGGCAGAATGTTCAAACAGTGATAACTCTCAAACCGTAAGTCGGATTTATTCCCGTAAAGTCTCAAACTGACCGTAACAGAGTAATCTATAACTTATATTCAGCACAATATTTCATATTCATTACCGATTTGTACAGTTTTTACGTTATACATTCTGCCCTTCCAGACTTCGGTTGATCCGAGGCAGAATGTTCAAACAGTGATAACTCTCAAACCGTAAGTCGGATTTATCCCCGTAAAGTCTCAAACTGTCAAGAACACAATAATCTATAACTTTTATTCAGCACAAACTTTCATATTCATTACCAATTTGTACAGTTTTTACGTTATACATTCTGCCCTTCCAGACTTCGGTTGATCCGAGGCAGAATGTTCAAACAGCGATAACTCTCAAACCGTAAGTCGGATTTATTCCCGTAAAGTCTCAAACTGACCGTAACAGAAAGATGTATAGCTCTGTAAAATTTCATCAAATTCTAACAAGTATATCCCAGTATAACAGATTACAATTGCACAATCCAAACTAGTCATTAAACAATCATAAATTTGATGCTCATTCTTTCAATAACCGGATTATATTCTAACATGTATTGCAACTTAAAAATAAAGGATTTTACTAAGAACTTTGAGTGAGAAAACTCACCTTTGCTGCTTCGTAATTGCGAACAAAACCTCAACTTCAATCAAACCTTTTTGGAACTTCTTAATTGCTCTCTTTAATCTTTTTTTTCTCTTCTCTTTGTTTTGTTTCTGATTTGCTGTTTTCTCCCTTTTTGGTTGTGTTTTATATAAAAGTGTGTGTGTTGTATATAAAAGTGTATGTGTGCACAGATTTTTTTTTGTGATGTGAGGGAGTGGAAGGAGGAGTTGAGGGAGAGAGGGGTTGGTTTAGGGGGGAACGTGAGGGAGTGGTTGTTTTTTTTTTTTTTTTTTTGGGACTTTACATTCTCCCCTCCTTAAACAACATTCGTCCTCGAATGTGAGTAAGGTCGTAACACATGCACATAGACATGCAAACTGCACACACATGAAACACAACTTCTGGGACTTTACATTCTCCCCTCCTTAAACAACATTCGTCCTCGAATGTGAGTAAGGTCATAACACATGCACATAGACATGCAAACTGCACACACATGAAACACAACTTCCAAGACTTTACATTCTCCCCTCCTTAAACAACATTCGGCCTCGAATGTGAATAAGGTCGTAACACATGCACATAGACACACAAACTGCACGCACATGAATTATAACTAAACACATTTTATTACCTTACTCAAACAGGAAAGGATATTTGATTTTCATCGCGTCTTGACTTCCTGTGTTGCTTCTTTTGTGGAGTGATTTCCCCATAGGACCTTCACAGACACAATATCTTTATTCCTAAGACGTTTAATCTGTCTATCCAGTATTTCTACCGGCATTTCTTCATATTGAAGCTCTTCATTCAGGACTATTTCTTGGGGTTGGATGACGTGACTTGGATCATGCAAGTATTTTCGTAACATTGACACATGAAACACCGGATGCACCGCTTCTAATTCTTGTGGAAGGGCTAGTTCGTAAGCCACATTTCCCACTCTTCGTAAGATCTCATATGGTCCAATAAACCTTGGGCTCAATTTTCCTTTCTTGCCAAATCGCATCACTCCCTTCATTGGAGAGACTTTTAAAAACACTTTCTCCCCTTCTTGAAATTCGAGATCTCTTTTGCGATGATCCGCATAAGACTTATGGCGGCTATGAGCTGTCTTGATCCGCTCCCGAATTATCTGAACTTTATCATTTGTTTCTTGAATGACTTCGGGTCCGAACAGTAGTGTTTCGCCCACCTCGAACCACCCAAGTGGAGATCTACATTTTCGCCCATACAATGCTTCAAACGGAGCCATATGTATACTAGCATGAAAACTGTTGTTGTAGGCGAACTCAATTAGATATAAATGGTCCAACCAGTTGCCCTGGAAGTCCAACACACAAGACCGTAGCATGTCCTCCAATGTTTGAATTGTTCGTTCAGCTTGTCCGTCGGTTTGCGGATGGAAAGCCGTACTCAACTTGACCTTTGTCCCGAGGCCCTGCTGGAAACTTTGCCAAAAGTGTGACGTGAACTGGGAACCCCTATCCGAAATAATTTGCAATGGAATCCCGTGTAACCTCACTATTTCTTTCAAATAAATTTGTGCATACTGCGGTGCCCAATATGTAGTCTTGATTGGTAGGAAATGGGCTGACTTTGTAAGTCGATGTACAATCACCCATATAGAATCATAACCTTCTCGTATTTTTGGTAGACCGGTCATAAAATTCATATGAATCGCCTCCCATTTCCACATGGGGACGCCAGTGTCCTGAAGTAGGCCGCCGGGTTTTTGATGTTCGGCTTTCACCTGTTGACACGTAAGACATCTTCCGACAAACTCTGCAACATCTCTCTTCATTCCTTTCCACCAGTAATTTGCCTTGAGATCATGATACATTTTCGTTGATCCTGGATGAATGGAATACCTGGTATTGTGACCTTCGTCTAAGATCCTTCTTCTTAGATCCCTTACCTTAGGAACACATAACCTACCCTTATACCGAAGGGTACCATCATTTCCTCCTAATGTAAATTGTGAAGGTTTTCCTTGTTGAATCCTCTCCCGAAACCTAACAAATTCCATATCCTCAAACTGACTCTCTTTTATTTCTGAAGTTAAGGCAGACTGTGAGGTATCACGTACCACCACCCTACCTTCACCGACCTCAGTTAAACTAATCCCGAGGTTCCCCAATTTTTGTACTGCA
Organism: Anisodus acutangulus; assembly: GCA_029783415.1. Classification (NCBI taxonomy): domain Eukaryota; kingdom Viridiplantae; phylum Streptophyta; class Magnoliopsida; order Solanales; family Solanaceae; genus Anisodus; species Anisodus acutangulus. The sequence continues at coordinate 23,198,069 of CM056490.1, read as the reverse complement.
CGAACAATACCTCTCTTTTGTACTGCCAAGTGGGCCAAACTACCCATTGATCTCCTACTGAGTGCATCAGCCACCACGTTAGCTTTTCCAGGATGGTAAAGAATGCTAAGGTCATAATCCTTAAGTAACTCTAACCATCTTCTTTGTCGGAGATTCAAATCCTTTTGCGTGGTTATGTACTGCAAACTCTTATGATCTGTAAATATATCTACATGCACCCCATACAAATAGTGTCTCCATATTCGTAAGGCAAACACTACCGCGGCCAATTCCAAGTCATGAGTTGGATAATTCTTCTCATGTATCTTCAATTGTCGAGATGCATACGCAATAACTTTTCCAGATTGCATCAAGACACATCCTAACCCAACCCTAGAGGCATCACAATAGACTGTGAACCCTTCTTGTCCCGATGGTAAGGTTAGGACTGGTGTAGTCAACAACTCTTTCAGTTTCTGAAAACTTATTTCACATGCGTCTGACCACTGGTACTTAATCGCTTTTTGAGTCAATCGGGTCAAGGGAGCAGCAAGACTAGAAAAGCCTTCTACAAATCTTCTATAATACCCAGCCAAACCCAAGAAACTCCTAACTTCTGTCGGAGTGGTAGGTTTTGGCCAGTTCTTCACTGCCTCTATCTTTTGGGGGTCTACCATAATTCCATCCCTTGACACAACATGGCCCAAGAAGGCTACTTTTTCCAACCAAAATTCACACTTTGAAAATTTAGCGTACAGTCTCTCTTGTTTCAAGGTTTGAAGCACTACCCTCAGATGTTCTTCATGTTCTTCAACACTCTTGCTATAAATTAGGATATCATCTATGAATACAATTACGAACAAATCTAAGAATGGTTTGAAGATTCTGTTCATGAGATCCATAAAAGCTGCTGGAGCATTGGTTAACCCGAAAGACATGACCAAGAACTCATAATGACCATATCGGGTTCTAAACACTGTTTTGGATATATCATTCGGATTTATTTTCACCGTGATATCCTGAGCGAAGATCAATCTTGGAAAAATAATCGCTCGCTTGAAGTTGGTCAAAGATCATCGATTCTTGGTAATGGATATCGGTTCTTGATCGTGACCTTATTGAGTTGTCGATAATCAATGCACATTCGAGCAATCCATCTTTCTTCTTCACAAAAGGATCGTGCACCCAGGAAACACTAGGCCTTATAAAACCTTTATCCGTAAGATCCTTCAACTGTTCTTTTAACTCTCTCAATTCACCGGGCCATTCGATATGGAGGAATAGAAATAGGTCTTGTACCCGAATTAACTCTATAGCGAACTCCACTTCTAACCTGAGGAAGGCCTGGAAGATCTTCGTGAAAAACCTCCGGGAAATTTTGAACAATAGGGACATCTTGCACATTGAGGATTCTTTTTGGGTATCTACTATATTAGCCAGATATGCGTACTCCACTTTGTGACTTCTTAATAACTTTTGAGCCCTAAGATAGGAAATAAGCTGACGTGAGGATATTCCAATCTTACCCTTTATAACAACTTCTGGTTCCCCGGGAAAAGATAGTTTCACTATCTTTCGTCGGCAATCTAACATGGCATAACATGCTGACAACCAATCCATACCCAAAATGATGTCAAAATCTACCATATCAAGTAGTACTAGGCTTACTATTGTTCCTCTGCCATTCACTTCTAATGGGAAATTTTTAACTACTCGAGAGGCCCAAACTGAGGCCCCTACGGGTGTCATAACCTCAAAAGGTTCACTTAAACAGGAAGGTTCTACATGTAAATTCTTAGCAAAACCCATTGACACATATGAAAATGTAGAGCCGAGATCGTATAATACAAATGCAGGAATACTTGAGACCAACAAAATACATGTGACCACCGCATTAGATGCCTCCGCTTCATTCCTCTGGGGCAAAGCGTAGAGCCGATTAGAATTGTTGGACTGTTGACCTCCCTGACCCTGTCAGGACTGGTTTCCCTGATTTCCCTTGTAGGCGACTGTGGTTGCTTCTGAACTCCCATGAGAAAATTGAGTTTGGACTCTCCTCTTGCAAATCCCTGGCATGGTGGCCTGGTTCTCCACAGTTGTAACATCCTTTTGGTGAGAACCAACATTCTCCAATATATTTCTCCTGACAAACCTTACAAACCGGGTTGTCACCTCTTGTGTTAGGGCCGGTGGCATGGACATTGCTACCTTGGTGATTGAACCATTTGTGTCATTGGGGCCTGAAATGAGACTGGCCTACTGACTGGTTCGGTTTTGATGAACCCCTACTGCTTTCTTGCCTCTGGTTTTGATTTTGATTAAAGGATCCCGACGATTGAAACCTCTTCTACGAATACCCTTTTTTTTTGCTTTAGCAAAACCTTCTACCCTTATTGCCATATCGACGATCTGAAGGTAAGTCCGATCATGGGCTAATGCCACTACCTTCCCTGTCAAGTTCGAGTATAAACTCTTAACAAATATTTTGACCTTCTCAATTTTCGTAGGAATACTGTGTGCGTTGTATGCCGACAATCGCATGAACTGGGTATCGTATTCTTGCACACTGCATTCTCCTTGTTTCAACTATTCAAACTCACACCTGAGCACATCTTTTCGGGTGTTAGGAATGTACTTTTCAATGAATGCGACTCTGAACTCCCCCCACGTCATCGATGGTGACATCGAGGAACGATTTCTTCTACAGTTTACCGTTGCACAATCCCCTTCCATAATCTTTTGAAGGAGGTAGTACGAGAACCAAGTCTTTGAAAAGACTCAAGATAAGCACGAGAAGAGTATGAAAGAAGGGAAACTGTTTAGGATGTTATTCCGTTCACTTATTACTAAGGTGGCGCGCACACCGTCGCAATAAGTAATCGTTCAAACACCCAACTCAAAGAAAGTTCCTAAGATCTCTTAACCTGGTTTAGCTTTGATACCAACTTGTCACGCCCCGACTTTTCTCAAGTCTTTCTTTAGGACGTGATGGCACCTGGACAACTATCCCTTTCCAGGCGAACCATATACTTCATTTTCTTCCTAAATTAGACAGGTATTTGCGGAAATAATATATATAATAATCAATTTGAAGTTTACGAAGAACAATCTCATGTGGGGCATTCCCCGAGATAATAAAACTTAATTCTTTAAACAAACTTAGTCTAGAGTAACTTTCACCAAATCCGAAATAATGGATTGGTGGTACGATGAGGCTGCGGGACGATCGCTAGCCCTCTTGCGGAGATTTTCCTCTATCGCGCCTTCCTGAAATATGTTAAATAAAAGAGTCAGCCCTACCATCCGGGGCTGAGTGAGAATCTCACCTTACAGACCAAAGTAACCTCACAATATTTTTAATTACAATCACATTATAAGAAAATAATAAGCATGTTGAAATAAACAGATTACAATCCTTTTATCAAATAAATCAATAAATATTCACGTGCAAAATTTTCTCCCCACTCGTCCTAGAAAACAAAACAACTTAGTTTAATCAGTACTCCTGCTTTTTCCCATATAACATATTATACATTTGTTGCGGTACGTGCAACCCGATCCAGTGCATTTATATATTTGTTGCGGTACGTGCAACCCGATCCAGTGCATTTATATATTTGTTGCGGTACGTGCAACCCGATCCAGTGCATTTATATATTTGTTGCGGTACGTGCAACCCGATCCAGTGCATTTATGTATTTGTTACGGTACGTGCAACCCGATCCAGTGCATTTATATATTTGTTGCGGTACGTGCAACCCGATCCAATGCATTTATATATACATATGTTGCGGTCCGTGCAACCCGATCCAATGCATTTATGTATTTGTTGCGGTCCGTGCAACCCGATCCAATGCACTTATTTGTTGCGGTACGTGCAACCCGATCCAATGCACTTATTTGTTGCGGTACGTGCAACCCGATCCAATGCACTTATTTTGTTGCGGTACGTGCAACCCGATCCAATGCACTTATTTGTTGCGGTACGTGCAACCCGATCCAATGCACTTATTTGTTGTTTAAATATGTCATATGTTCAAAAGGTTCAAAATAATATTTCCTTCCTTCAATATTTCGCCCTTTCCACTTGTAAGGGTTACCACTCTCAAACCGTAAGTCGGATTTATCCCCGTAAAGTCTCAAACTGTCGAGGACAGAGAAATCTATAACATTTATTCAGCACAATATTTCATATTCATTACCGATTGTTACAGTTTTTACGTTATACATTCTGCCCTTCCAGACTTCGGTTGATCCGAGGCAGAATGTGCAAACAGTGATAACTCTCAAACCGTAAGTCGGATTTATTCCCGTAAAGTCTCAAACTGACCGTAACAGAGTAATCTATAACTTATATTCAGCACAATATTTCATATTCATTACCGATTTGTACAGTTTTTACGTTATACATTCTGCCCTTCCAGACTTCGGTTGATCCGAGGCAGAATGTTCAAACAGTGATAACTCTCAAACCGTAAGTCGGATTTATCCCCGTAAAGTCTCAAACTGTCAAGAACACAATAATCTATAACTTTTATTCAGCACAAACTTTCATATTCATTACCAATTTGTACAGTTTTTACGTTATACATTCTGCCCTTCCAGACTTCGGTTGATCCGAGGCAGAATGTTCAAACAGCGATAACTCTCAAACCGTAAGTCGGATTTATTCCCGTAAAGTCTCAAACTGACCGTAACAGAAAGATGTATAGCTCTGTAAAATTTCATCAAATTCTAACAAGTATAGCCCAGTATAACAGATTACAATTGCACAATCCAAACTAGTCATTAAACAATCATAAATTTCATGCTCATTCTTTCAATAACCGGATTATATTCTAACATGTATTGCAACTTAAAAATAAAGGATTTTACTAAGAACTTTGAGTGAGAAAACTCACCTTTGCTGCTTCGTAATTGCGAACAAAACCTCAACTTCAATCAAACCTTTTTGGAACTTCTTAATTGCTCTCTTTAATCTTTTTTTTCTCTTCTCTTTGTTTTGTTTCTGATTTGCTGTTTTCTCCCTTTTTGGTTGTGTTTTATATAAAAGTGTGTGTGTTGTATATAAAAGTGTATGTGTGCACAGATTTTTTTTGTGATGTGAGGGAGTGGAAGGAGGAGTTGAGGGAGAGAGGGGTTGGTTTAGGGGGGAACGTGAGGGAGTGGTTGTTTTTTTTTTTTTTTTTTTTTTTTGGGACTTTACATTCTCCCCTCCTTAAACAACATTCGTCCTCGAATGTGAGTAAGGTCGTAACACATGCACATAGACATGCAAACTGCACACACATGAAACACAACTTCTGAGACTTTACAGGGTAATACTAGGAGTTTTTAACATGATAAGAAGGTCATATTATGAGGTATTTAAATCTTATAATAGTCATATGTTAAGTGTTGAGGTCGAGAAAGTTGTAAAATAAAAGTTGGCAAAAGTCACCACAAGTTACGTTCATAATTCTACAGAATTTGGGTCATATATCACCGAGCTTCTCCTAATATAATGGTTTTCAACACATTAAACCATTTTCAATACGACGTCGAACCAGAGAGATATTCTCATTTTCGCAAGACTACACATGCAACCCCTTCGGGACCCACTTGAGGCGGTGGAACTTTCAATATTTTGTATCAATCAGTGGCAACTTCTATTCATCTCATTATTTACTATTGCCAGTTCCTATACACCCCTATACCCTCTCCTAATGTTTACATATGATCCTAGAGTGAAATCAAAGGTAAACAATGCAAATCAAATGTTGGGAATCCCGTGGTACTCATTAGATTGTTCTTCCTCTTCTTGTTGTTGATTTGACTAATCCTTCAAGGTGAAGTAATCTCAGATTTGGGGCTGTTCTTGAAATTTAAGGTAAGGTTCATCATCTTCTATATGTATTTGATCTTATACAAGTCGTAACTAGATTGTTTGGTTGAGAACTTGCGAAGTAAAAGTCAAAAATTGTTTTGAGTTATTGTAGTACATTGGACTATTTTGGAAGTTGTTCCAAGTTATAATATGAGTTGTTTTGGTGTATTGAAGGTAAGAAATATTTCCCTTGATGTATATGAGCTGGTGCTAGTTATAGTTGGGTTAACTCCATGGAAAAATATGGAATAGCAACTAGAAGTTATAAACTAGTTTTGAATGTTGTTGTAGTGGGTTGTTGGGACTCTTCGTGTGTTGTTGAAATGATGAACGTGTGATTGCTGGTTGTTGATGATGTTTTTGTGTGTTGTGGTGATGTGATGAACTTGGGGATATGTAAGATAAATAGGGGAGATGCTGCCCATTTCGTTATAGAATAAAATTATCATTCAGAATATGATAAGATAGTTATATCACTTGTAATGTGATGATAGCATTGTTTCATTGTTGTAGATTCAGGTGCGGCGCGTTAAGCTCATTGTGGTGATTGGACAGAGGGTTGCAAGGTATGTTAAGGCATTTTCATTATTTTTTCGCATGATTCAAATGAACGAAACGTAAACGAAATGATATTCATAATGACTCTAGTCTTATAGACTAGAAGCTCATGTCTATTTTCTTCTATGATGTATGTATCCATGTCAAAATGTTCCTTTGGATTCAAATGTAATGGATGTTGTTGATGATGGTTCCATAATGTTAATCGAAGGTGTAACAACCTTATTTCACTCCAAAAGATTCAGAATGTTATTCTACGAGTCTATCATGCATTATATATATATATATATATATGTATCTATCTTATGACACCGACCCGCGCTATAGTCAGTCGGGTATGACACTTATATGTGTACACCATTGTAGTTGAGTACGTTATGATATGTTATCCCAAAGAGCGGCTTGATGATGATAATGCAACCCCACATTGTGGCTTATATATATGTATATGTTTTTAAATTAAAGTATGCATATCATGGCCCTCAGTGGCAATACAAACCTAGGTTGAGTTTCTCATTCCTCTGTTACATTAATGTCTTTACTTATGTCATTATCTACCTTACATACTCGGTACTTTATTCGTATTGACGTCCTTTTTGCCTGAGGACGCTACATTTTATGCCTGAAGGTTCCGATAGGCAGGTCGACTATCCTCCTTGGTAGGTTCTCATCTCAGCGGAAGGTGTTGGTGCACTCCACTTACCCCAGAGTTGCATTTTGAGTCGGTATGCTTATGCACACATGTTTATGGGTATGGCGGGGCCTTGTCCCGACCATTATGACGTTTATGTACTCTTAGAGGCTTGAAGACAGATGTCGTGTGTATAGATATTTTGTACAGCCTGTATTGAAATGCCCTGAACTTTTGTGTTAGATTAAGTTATAAGCAAGTTAAGATAAACACGGAAGGTTTAGCATATTTTAAAGGATAACAATGGTTTAAAGCGATGTTATTAAAGTATCGTATGTATTAAGAAGTGAAACAAGTCAGAGAAAATAAGTTTCATCAAAGTTCTTGATATTGAGCAAATAATACGGACCGTATAAATTTTTGGTCAAACTCATGTAAGCAGGTCAAGGGCTCAACATATAAAAAAATGATGTCCCGAAATAATTTAAGACTTAACCAATGGGATGATGGAGAATGAAAATAGTATTCGGTGTGTGGGGCAAAAGAGGCTATGAACTAGTGTTATACCTCATGATTATGATATTGAGTATAAAAAGTGTGTTTAAAGTGATTCACATTTAAGTAATTGAGATCGAGAAATTAATTATGCATGTAATTAATTAAGTGGTAGGATTGTAGCGCAGATAGGTAAATTAAATAATAAGTAATGGATAAGTGTTAGGTGGAACACCTTTTACACATGTCATTATGGGAATAAGCAAATCAATTACTAGGTATTACTAAGCACATGTGGTGTCATGTTCTAGTGTACAATAATTATTATAGGCGTGGACCCCATGATCATAAAGTGAATCTACACTAATGACTTACTCTTATATGAAATATCTAGTGGTGATTCTATTAAAAAGAAGGAATGATATATGTATAGATTTAAAATTAAGCCTATCATTTTGTGCACTGTCCATATAATTTAGTACGAGGAAAGTGCAATTAAGTATTGGCATGCAGTGACTAAAAAATTCATTTCTTGACTATAGATAAACATAACAAAGTTTTATAGATATGGATGGTTTGAGTTCTTGATTTAGAAATGAACATTTAATGAAACAAGATGATGATGATATTGAGTTTCTGGCTTTTGTCCAAGTGTATTAGAAGTTGAGGGGAAGGCCGTTGTAGGTTAAACAAAAAAAGATGAACTAAGTTTGAGAGTATCAAAAAAATGGATTGCAACGTGAATGATTTATAGGAGCAGTAACGTGATTTATTTCCACAAGGAGCAGTAACGTTATTCTTCATATGATGCATTTATTTCATATTAATACATGGTTTCCATTCCCCGAAAGCAACGAGTTTGTAATGAAGATTGGTTTTCCTATCGACAACAAAGGATCGGAAGTAAAGGTATGTTAAGGCTAGTCTTTGTTTCGTTTGGCATGATCCAAGTTACGAAACATAACGTAATGTTATCCCATAAATGATTCTACTCTTAGTAGTTAAGGATGTCCATGTTCTTCATTCCTACAAAATTTATTTAAAAACATGTCTAAATATGTTCTTAGGTCCCTATTGAAGCATATGAGAAAGATGTTAATATTCATAGCGTAATCAGAGGGTGAACGACTATAGGTCACTCCGAAAGATGTTCTAATAATCCTGAAAGGCTTTTCGTGCATTGTATGTACATAGGTAAACGTGTAATAGAATTATATACGCATATATACAATACCTATAAAAGCATAACTATGTAGTTCTATTTACCACCTGACCATGATCGGTTGGGAGGTTACCACCAGTTGGGTAGTTATGTATCGTTATTTACCGCTAGTTGGGAAGACATATTATTTATCACCGGGCTACGATCGATTGGAAAGTTACCACCAGTTGGACAATTATGTATCATTATTTACCGCTAGTTGGGCAGACACGTTATTTACCACCGGGCTACAATCGATTGGGCAATTATATATATCATTATTTACCACCGGTTGGGCAGGCACATTATTTACCATCGAGCTACAGCCGATTGGGCAATTACCACTAATCACTTGGGCAGTCAAGCAGTTACATTTACGACATTGATATAAGCAGTATAAAGTAAGATTATAAGATAAGAATGATCATTATGTATATTATGGGCCTCGATGACATTTTAGGAGTTCAGGTTAATTTGTATCTCTCTCTCTCTTTTATGATTACTTACTAATGTGTTTTATTTTCACCTTATATATTCAATACATTATTTGTTTTGACGTCTCTTTGCCTGGAGACACTGTGTTTCATGCCACGCAGGTTCAGGTAGGCGAGGAGAGGATCTATCATCGTAGATCGTCTCCAGTTCTCAATTTTTGTTAATGAGCTCCATTTCCTCCTAGAGTATTGCCGATTCAAGGTCATATTTATATTTTTTTTGGTATTGTGGGTACGTTAGGGGGCTCATCCCGACTTATATGATATGTCGTTGGTTCCTTTTAGAGGCTTTGTAGACATGTCATGTGTTGTATATCTTTTTTAGTACAGTCTTGTAAGCCTGGATGCGATTCGAAATTTTGTTGGCCTTATCGCTCGTAGTATATATATATGCATAGGTTGGGTTCTTCTGTTTGCCGAATTAAATGTTGTGTTGCTTTATAATTATCATTGTAAGGCCTTGTCGGCCCACACGGTTACATGTTCGCATGATGATATTCAGGTGGTTCGCTCAGGCCGTCCATACATCGGGTGCCGACCACACCCCCCAAGGTTGGGGTGTGATATGTATATCCCATGTATATATGCATGTAGGTCCTTTTGGTTTGTCTATTATTGAGTAGTCTTCCATGCTTCATCAAATTATCATATGACGACCCATTTGACCCTTATATATATGCTAGTATGGTTAGAAATGTACGTTATGTTGGTTCTTGGTAAGTTAGGCATGTGTGCCAGTCATGCCCCTTCGGTTTGGGGTGTGACAATGTCATTCGAAGAATCTAAAGATAACATTTTTATCTTTTTATCGACTTGTATGGAAAATAGATGTAACACGTAATCTGCATAAGGATAGTCGGGGGTGTAACGACCTTACGTCACCCCTACGAGTTTGATGAGTATGCTATATTCTCCATATGATATTTATATGTGTATGCTATGTATTTATACTTCCCTCAGAGGCCTATGGCGTTATATACGTGATATACTATATACATGATATTTCCCACGGATGCATACATCATTATATACGCGATTATATCATATGTATATGCAATTTGGTTCATTGTGATACTTATGAGTTTTGGGTGGTATTTCTTGTTTCCCTTCACTTATAGTTGCCTATTTACATTTGATTATGCCCTACATATTTAGTACATTCTTTCGTTCTAACATCATGATTGCTGGGGCAATGTGTTTCATGCCTGTATGTGTAGGTAGATAGACAAACGCACCTTCTCAGTAGGTTGTACAACTCAACAGTTGGTTGTCGCACTCCAATTCTTCCAGAGTTGCTATCTAAAGAGTGGTAGGCTATACTGCTTATGTATATAGTCATTTTGGGTATATCGAGGCCTTATCTCGACCTGATGATATATGATAATACTCTTAGAGGCTTGTAGACTGGTGGTCTTTGTATAGTTACTTTGTAGGGCCTTTTCGACCATTCTATTAGTTATTGGTACCCTTGTTAGGGCCTTGTTAGCCTCGTTATATGTATATGTCTGTTGGATTGTTGTCTTACGTTACATGTTATGTTCAGACTTCTATCATATTGTCATTCTGAGGCCGTGTCGGCCCAGATGGTCATGTATTTAGGTTATGATATATAGGTGGTACGCTCAGGCTGCTTAGGCGTCAGGTGCCGGCCACACCCCCTAAGATTGGGATGTGACAAACTTGGTATCAAAGCAGGGCTGCCTTAGAGAGTCTGCAAGTCGTGTCAAGTAGAGTCTTGTTTATGGATGTGTTATGCACCACACTTATAAACAGGAGGCTACGTGACATTTAGGATGGTTACCTTTATTTTGGATCTAGATCGTGCAATAGAGATGAGTCTTAAGTATTCAAACTCCTAATCTGTATCTTATTTATTCTTTCAGCTATGCCTATGACTCGACGACAGACGACTATTCAGGGGTTGGATGTTGAGGCGAGAGAAGGTACAAGTTAGGTACCATTCGCTAATCCAGGACAGCATGAGCATCAAGATGAGGCTATATCTCGGGCCTCCAGGACTCCACCTCCACTGCCCCCAGAGGAGCATAGGGGAGCTGATGTACCCCCAGTTTCCCCCTAGGTTGCTCCTGATTAGGATATTAATACACAGAGTGTTGTACAACTATTGACTGTACTAGTGGCCTCTCAAGCCCAACGTCATACTACTGGTCCTTTCGATAGAGCAGTTAGTGCGAGAGTTTTGGATTTAATCAACCTGGACCCTCTGGTATTCATAAGGACAGATCCAATACGAACCCGCAAAAATTCTTGGATCAGATGCAGTGGACTTTACGAGTTATGAATGCTACTAACGTTGAGTCGGTAGAGCTTGCTTCTTATAGGTTACGAGATGTTGGCGTGACATGGTATGCGACCTGGGAGCAGTCTAGGGGACCCCGTGCCCCACCAGCAGGATAAAGAGAGTTTTCTGAGGCATTCTTGCAGTAGTATTTGCTGGTTGATCTTCGCTGGGCTAGGAAAGACATGTTTGTACATTTGGAGCAGGGTAATATGAGTGTTCGGGAGTATAATTTTCAGTTTAACTCCTTGGCCAGGTATGCTCCTACGATCGTGGCTGACATGAGTGACCGGGTACACTATTTCGTGAATGGTTTTGGGGACACACTTGGGTAATGAGTGTACAATGGCTTCTCTTAATCCAAATTTGGATATTGCTCGCATTCAGGCTTATGTACAGAATTTGGAAGACCGTAAGAGACATCAATGGGCTGATCGAGAGCATGATAGGGACCAACATAAGTGGGCCTGGTCAGCAGGTAATGGAGATGATTTCAGAGGTGGGTTCAGGCCACAGTTTCCTAGGTGCCTATCCTATTCAGCAGTTAGTGCACCACATCAGTTCCAGGGTCAGTGTCAATATCAGTCTACTTATTCGGGTCAGAGTCAGACTTTCTGGGCATCATGCCGGCATTATAGAGGAGATTCAAGCCAGATGTGGGGAGGTTTATTCCAGCACCTAAGAGGAGGTTTATTTCCTACCTTAAGGTACGAAAAAAATTCAAAAGGATATATCTATCATTTTAGTGCGAATGCAAAATGTAAAAGCAGAATCCTCGACTCTTCAGTCCATTCCTATTGTTAATGAATTTCTAGATGTATTCCCTAATGAACTTCCGAATATTCCTCCTGAAAGGGATATTGACTTTGTTATTGATATACTTCCAGATACCCAGCCTATATTTATTCCTCTATACAAAATGAACCTTGCTGAGTTGAAAGAGTTGAAAGCTCAGTTGAAGGATCTTTTAGAAAATATCTTAATTAGGCCCAGTACTTCCTCGTGGGGTGCACCAATGTTATTCATTTGTAAGAAGGATGGTTCATTTAGAATGTGTATTGATTACCGTTAGTTGAATAAAGTCACCATAAAGAATAAATATCCACTCCCCAAAATTGATGATTTGTTCGATCAATTGTATAGTGCTAAATATTTCTCAAAGATCGATCTTAGGTCTGGGTACCATCAGTTGAGAGTCAAGGAGAAAGATATTTTGAAGGTTGCTTTCTGGACAAGATATGGCCACTATGAGTTCCTCATTATGTCCTTTGATCTTACTAATGCACTAGAGGCTTTTATGGATTTGATGAATCGGGTGTTGAAGCCGTTTCTGGATATCTTTGTGATTATGCTTATTGATGACATTTTAGTATATTCTCGATCAGAGGCAGATCGTGCGGATCATTTATGAGCGGTGTTACAAACACTCCAGGATCGTAAGTTATACGCTAAGTTTTACAAATGTGAGTTTTGACTGAATTCGACGGCTTTCCTCAAGCATATAGTATCTGACGAAGGTATTAAAGTTGATAGTAAAAAAATTGAGGCAATGAAGAATTGGTCGAGGCCCATAACTCCTACTGAGGTGCATAGTTTCTTGGACTTGACAGGTTATTATCAGAGGTTTGCAGATAATTTCTCTTTTATTGCCGCTCCCTTGACGAAGTTGACTCATAAGGCGGTAAAGTTTAAGTGGTTGGATGCATGTGAAGGGAGTCTTCAAGAATTGAAGAATAGATTAACATCAGCCTCTATTGTAGCACTTCCAAAAGGTTCAAAAGGATATATTGCTTATTGTGAAGCCTCTAGAGTCAACTTTGGTTGTGTCCTGATGTAGCACGATAATGTTATCACATATGTTTCAAGGCAGCTAAGAAAGCACAAACATAATTACCCGACTCATGATCTTGAGTTGACAGCCGTTATATTTTCCCTGAAGATATGACATCACTATTTATATAGAGTTCATATAGATCTATTTACAGATCATAAAAGCTGACAATATATATTCAGGCAAAATGAGTTGAATTTGAGGCAGTGGAGGTGGCTTGAGTTATTGAAAGACTACGATGTTGATATTCTGTACCACCTTGGCAAAGCAAATGTTGTAGCTAATATGTTAAGTTGTAAGTCCATGGGCAGCTTGAAGTATGTAGAAGTTGATAGGTTGGAGATGACCAAAGATATCCGTTGATTAGCTAGCTTGAATGTACGATTGCGTGATGTAGGTGACAAAGGTGCTATAGTTTAGAATACCGCTGAATGATCGTTAGTAGCAGAAGTAAAGGCGCTGCAGTTAGATGACCCAAAATTGGTTAGAATAATAAAAGGAATCCTCTTTTAGAAGAAGCAATTGGCTGAGCTATCAGATAATGGGGTTCTTAAATATAAGGGCCGGTTACGTGTACCTAATATCGGGGGACTTCGTGGATGAATTATGGCAGAGATTCATGAGCCATGTATCATATCCATCCTAGCTCTACTAAGATGTACCATGACCTTCAGTAGATGTATTGGTGGAACGACATGAAGAAGAATATTGCAGAATTTATAGCTCAATGCCCAAATTTCCAGCAAGTTAAGGTTGAGCACCAGAAACCTGGAGGGTTACTTTAAAATATTGAGATTTCGATGTGGAAATGGGAGACAATCAACATGGATTTTATTTCATGGTTACCTAATTCTCATCGAAAGTTGAATTCCATCTAGGTTATAGTTGATAGGCTTACAAAGTCAACCATTTTCTACATGCCAGGACTACTTATTCAGTTGAGGATTATGCCAAATTATATGTCAAGGAGATAGTCCAACTTCATGGGGTTTCGGTTTCTATTATATCTAACAGAGGCGCCCAATTTACAACTAACTTCTAGAGGTCCTTCTAGAAAGATTTGGGTACTTAGATTAGTCTCAACAAAGCTTTCCATCTGTAGATAGACGGACAGGCTGAGCGCACTATTCAGACGCTCGAGGATAAATTACGAGCATGTGTTTTGGACTTCAAAGGAAGTTGGGAAGACCATCTATCGCTGATTGAGTTTTCCTATAACAACAGCTACCAATCCAACATAAAGATGGCACCATATGAAGCTCTGAATGGGCGAAAGTGTAGGTCTTCTATCGACTGGTTTGAAGTGGGTGAGACAAAGTTACTGGGGCCTGATTTGGTGCAACAAGCAGTAGATAAGAAATTGATTTAGGAGAGATTGTTGACCGCCCAGAGTCAACAGAAGTCCTATTTAGATAATCGGCACCGAGACTTAGATTTTTCTATGAAAGGCGTAATGAGGTCTGGCAGGAAGGGAAGCTTAACTCTAAGTATGTCGGACCGTATAAGATCATTAAGAGAATCAACGAAGTATCTTACAAGCTTGAGCTACCCTCAAAGTTGGAAGCGGTTCATCCAGTATTTTATGTGTCTATGCTTGGATAATGTTTAGGCCACCCCTACCATGTTACCCCTATAGATGATGACCAGATCACAGAAGACTTATCATATGAGGAAATACCTGTTTCCATCGTAGATCATTAGGTCCATAACTTAAAAACAAAGGATATATCCTCAATTAAGGTTCTACAGAGGAACAATAGCGTGGAAGAAATGACATGGGATACCTGGGAGGATATGAAGTATATATACCTTATTTGTTTCAGACTTCAGGTTTATATCGACACTCATGTGATGCGGTTTCTTTATTTATATCCTATCTATCAAACTTATCATGTACATCTTGTTTAGGTTATATTGTTGAGACAAATATGACAAGTGTAGCCTAGATTTCAGAAGATGACAGTCGAGGTGAGTTTTGGCTAACCCTTTTGATTTTTTGCATAGATAGATGGTTATGTTGGGACGATGTGATGTTATTATGCTATTTTATGGCCCTGTGTGTCATTAGATATGTATTTGGGCTACTTGTCAGGTTTTGGATAGTCCTGTTTATAGAGAAATTTCTGCCAAAAATTTTAAAAATTCTGAGAGTTAGAATATCCTCAACATTCAAGGACGAATGTTCTTAACGAGGGAAGGATTTTACACCTAGTGTTTTCGTGCGTCGTCATCACCATAACATGGTACCAAAGGTAGTAGGACGCCCTAAGAGGTTTGTGAAGGTGTTCAGATGTATTGAGTAAGTTTCGGGAAGGTTTAAGACTAATCAGATCAACAAAAGTAAGTTTTGACGAAAGATCGACAAAATGTAGCCACCCGAGTGATCTTTGAATCACATACTATACCGCAAATTGAGGAATAAACTTTTAAGTTTCTGGCAGAATCTGTGACCCAGTCTGCGAACCGCAGACATGGTCGCGAATTGAGTCGATGTAAATTTTTTGTTTCACTATAAATAGACCCTTCACGACTTGGACTTTATTTTCACTCACTTTTAAATCATAGAAGCTCCTATGACACTCTCTACAAGTTCTCATATGGTCTAAGTCTAAAATCAAAGGCCAACTAAGCTAATTCTACCTAAGGAATCTCGTGATTGTCGTGAAATGGTTCTTCTCCTTATGGTACTGAATTTGGAGACTGTATTAAAGTGAAGTAACCCCTATTTTGGAGTAATTATTGTGGTTTAAGGTAAGTTCTATCTTTTACTCCTTGCTCTTGAGCTCTACAAGTTATAGAGAGTGGTTTTTGCTATTTGTTTGCTAAGGTGATTGTTGGAGACATTGAATCTTGTTTGTGGTATTTTTGGCCTACTTGTATGAAGCTGTGATTATGAGATGAAGTTGTTGGATGGAGGTTGAGGAGGAGGATTAGGGAGTTTTGTGTTGTTGCATGTATAAGTTTCCATGTAAAATAATATGTAAAATCTATGCATACAAGTTATTCGACGAAATGTCTAAATGAATCTTCTTATGAGCTATGAATCCGTTATTGATATAAATCATTTGTATAATATAGATAATCATTTGTAAAGCGTACAAGGGCTCGTGGGATCCATATAGCTTCCACAACAAGGTATGTAGGGCTTACTTTTCTTCCATTTGGCATGATCATCCTAATAAAGATAACTACAAATCTTTCGTAACAAGAACTATGTTCCTAGTTGTTAAGAAGACACTTGTGACCTATTCCGTTACTTGATTGTGTATGTATCAGTCCTTAGTTAAGAATACATTTCACTTTTGATGATATCATCTTCATAGTGATAAAACAAGATTCATTGATGTCTTTCCAAGAATATAAAGATAAAGAGTTTTATCTTTTTATGGACTCATATAAAAAAGGGAGGTAACATGTAACCCGCATAAGGATAGTCATGGGTGTAACGACCTTACGTCACCCCGACGAGTTTGATGAGTATGTCATATTCTCCAGATGGTCTTTATATGTATATGCTATGTGTTGATACCCAAGTTTTGTCCTCCAAAAATTAAAATTAACTAACCAAGCCTCTTGAATTTCAAACAAAGTGAAATAGCTATTTTATATGGTAAAAAGAATACTTTCTAAACTAGTTTTGGAGTTATTTTGCCATTTCATTTGGCAAAATATCCTAATATATAATACATATATTTTACATATACCTTTAAGTATGTAGAAAATAAGTCTTAAATTAAGTACGTATTTCAAATTGTGAATTTAAGTCATTT
This sequence comes from Anisodus acutangulus, assembly GCA_029783415.1. Taxonomy (NCBI): domain Eukaryota; kingdom Viridiplantae; phylum Streptophyta; class Magnoliopsida; order Solanales; family Solanaceae; genus Anisodus; species Anisodus acutangulus. The sequence continues at coordinate 23,180,945 of CM056490.1, read as the reverse complement.
ACGGCTTAATTACTATAATTAGTATATTTTTGCAATTAAATATTTTACTTTGTTAAATCAAGAAACTTAATTAGTTAATTGAATTATTTATTCGTCTCAATTTTACCTTAATTTGGTTTATTTTCAAAAGAGCGGTTTTAATTGAAATGAATTGGTTTCAAATAGATTTAAATCGAGAAATGGGTTACATTTGAAATATATGCGATACTTTGTAAAGGCCAATGTGACCAATTTCTTAAGTCTCAAATCAACTCCTCATTTAGCCCACAATTTGGATAACCCAGCCCAATAACACAATAAATCTGCTGGCCCAACCTAATGTTAGGGGGGGGGGGGTGGGAGTTTGGCACAAATGGTCTTGCTAGTCTTTAATTTTTGGCTCTCCTATATTTTTAACCTTCAACACTTTAACTTAGTAATAATAAGTGGACGAAAGTATCCCTTCCATCCCTCCTCAAAGCTTAGGTTGCTTCTCCAATCATCTTCTTCCCCAATTTCATCCATGTCTCCTTCTTCAGATTTTAAACCTTGGAGCTCTAACTATCAATTATGATGGATTTTAAATTTCACCATCAACTTCTATCTAATAAATAGCCTTATTATTGTGGAATTATTTAAAGTGATAGTTAAATGAACACCACTAGTTGTTCATCAATTGGATGTGAGTAATCTTCACTTCCTATCAAATTGAGCTAGGGCCAGGAAAAGATAAATCTGTAAAATTTAGGACGTAAGGGGGAAAAATACAGCAAATTAAAGCACCTCTACAAGTCCAGCTGCATTAATTAATTAAACAAAAACAACAGCAATATATATTCGACAAACATCACACCTACTGTACCGATGCAACAACACTTAAAAGACCATCTGTCCTAATAATTTCTCAATAATTCTTTTCTCATCTTTGTTTCTAGCCTTTTCAGTGAATTAGATGAGACTTGCAAACAAGATAATTCTCTGAAAAGTAATTGAACTCAACTTTGAGTTTCTCTAAACTTTCACTACTTATTATCGGTTTGATTTAAGAGATGAAAAATAGATGCACTTTAGTAATGTCTACTGCAACTTACTTCAAATATTTCTCATTACGAAGTATGTGCTTTGATTACATATAGTTTCTTTTCTTTTTTCCACACTTAATAAAACAAGTTTCGCCTCTATGCATAACTTCACATTATATACTCAGGATTCAATAGAAATAATGCATATTAGGGTAAAGTTACATAAAACCTATTCCTTGTCTGGCATAGTTACGTAGAAATTAAGTTAACATGAATAAATTATGTAGTAATTATTTCGCAAGATAAAATTTCATAGAAACTATGCTTATTCGGGCAAAGTTAAATAAACATATGCCTTGTCCGTCATAGTTCTGCATAAATTAAGTTAACATGAATAAATTGTAAAGTAACTATTTCGCAAGGCAAACTTTCATAGAAACTATGCATATTGGGCAAACTTACATAGAACATATTCCTTCTCCGACATAGTTCTGTAGAAATTAAGTTAACATGCATAAGTTGTGTAGTAACTATTTCGTAAGACAAAGTTTCATAGAAACTATGACTATTAAGACAAAGTTACATAGAACCTATGCTTTGTCCAACATAGTTCTGTAGAAATTAAGTTAACATGAATAAATTATGTAGTAACTATTTCGCAAGACCAGATTTCATAAGAAACTATGTCTATTCCGGCAAAGTTACATAGAACCAATGCCTTGTTCGGCATAGTTATGTAGAAATTAAGTTAACAAGCATAAGTTGTATAGTAACTATTTCTCATGACAATGTTTCATAGAAACTATGCCTATTGGGCCAAAACTACATAGACCATATGCCTTGTCCGGCATAGTTCTGTAGAAATTAAGGTAACAGACATAAGTTGTGTAGTAGCTATTTCGCAAGACAAGGTTTCATAGAAACTATGCCTATTCAGACAAAGTTACATAGAACCTATGCCTTGTCCGGCACAGTTCTGTAGAAATTAAGTTAACATGAATAAATTATGTAATAACTATTTGGCAAGACAAGGTTTCATAACAAACAATGTCTATTCCAGCAAAGTTACATAGAACTCATGCCTTGTCTGGCATAGTTATATAGAAATTACGTTAATAGACATAAGTTGTGTAGTAATTATTTTACAGGACAAAGTTTCATAGAAACTATGCCTATTCGGGCAAGGTTGCATAGAACCTATGCCTTGCCCAACATAATTCTGTAGAAATTAAATTAACAGACATAAGTTGTGTAGTAACATTTCGCAAGGCAATGTTATAATGAAAATTTCTAACTGAACAAAGAAGCCTTCCCGTAAGGAAAGCGCAAAGGATCACAAATGAGTTAAAGTATCACAACCATCTTATCCAAAGAAGAAATACAGCAGCAGCCTCTTTGTTCTTGCATAAGCAACATACAACAACAACATACCCAGTGAAATTCCACAACGTGGAGTCTGGGAAGGGTAGAGTGTACACAGACTTTACCTCTACCTTGGTAGGTAGAGCGACTGTTTTCGAGAGACCCTCGGCTCAAGACAAAGCCCAAGCCCAAGCAAAGTAAGACACACAAAGTGTGTAAGTCATGACAACACATTCTGGAAAAGAAAGAAGCAAAAAGAAGCAATAACTAATGCAATATACAAAATAAAAACTATTGTTCAAGCCTTTTGTCTTTAGCATGTCAAATAATGGTGAAAATCTCATTGGCGACGAAGATGAAATCAGCTTTACAATTACACTTAATCCCCGTGGATGGTATATCGTTCCCACTTCTTTGTAGGGTTATAGATCTCCCACTGAGAAGCTGGAAATATGTGCTTGTTCTTCATACCAATGCCTCTCTACAACCTTTCCAGCATGTGACTCATCCTTCTCTATAGTAGCATCAGCAATGGTCCGCACATCTTCATGGACATCAAAGTGAAAAAAGGGTCCACTCTTTCCCCCGTCTTTGTTTATAATCAGCTCATTGAAACTGCGTTGATGAGGAATGATTAGATCTTCTTTCACATAAAGAATGTTCTCCACTGAAGTAGTTCGAACCTCTAGAAACACAGGTGCAAGCTGGTGCTGAACTACCCAATGAAACTCGTCTATGCTGTAGTTCTGATGAGAAATCGTTTCATTGTGTGTGTCCAGAACAATATTACAGGACACTTTCCCCTGCATAAAAATATATAAAAATCTTATTATAACTTACAGACTAGAATATCTAAATCAACAGAATTAACACATTCTCTTTCCGGTGTCACACGAATACTGGTTTAGGAGAAAGGGTGCTTTGGAAATTCGGGTTCCAACCGAAAAGCAATCCCCCTCGCCAGAAAAAGAGTTTTAAGAGCTCAGAATATTATAGAGTCAACAAGTTAGGAGCATGTGATTAGCCAACATCTAGATAATGTTTTTTTCTTTTCCTGATAACTTACATGACTGTTACCATTGAAAGAATGTGAATAAGTCAATTACTCTTGAATACTATTAGGTACTTATGTTGGGACTAGATTAATACTGTTGAGAAATGAAATGAAGGAAATTCCCACTTACTCACAATAAAGAGCAGAAAGCTCATCAGAGACGGAGTTATCAAGATCATCAATTAACTAGAAATCTAGATAGCGTTGATTGTTAAAGATGAAAATTCCCCCTTATTCGCACTAAAGAGCAGAAAGCCCGTAAAAATGAAGTCTTTCAAGATCATCAATTAACTGGTGATATACATAGAGTTTATTATTTAAGATGACATATTTGAATGATTAATCAAGCCAACAGCACCACAAAGAAAGATACAGAATTACCAACATGACACAAGCAAAGGAGAATATCAAAATCCACCATTAAGATTTTTAGAATCAGATCTATAGAACATTGAAATCTTAAGACCATTCTCTTGTACCTAGTACTTCTATGGTCAAAAGAATTTTTTATTCTCCTGATAACAAGCTATTTTCTTAGTTGACATCAAGTAGAAATATGTCAACACTGTTAAAAATTTTGATTTACCGTTCTTGACCAGTAGTATCCCGGATCTGAGCTTTAATAGACTTATGTTGTATCATAAGTGTTCGTGTCTGAAATTCAACGCCTATAGTAGCCTTAGAATCGAGACTAAATTCATTACGAGCAAATCCAACAAGTATTTTAGACTTGCCTACTGTTAAATAGTTGATTAACACTACCTTGAACACGTAGCCTATCTTCTGGCTCGCATCCCCTTATTCACTCCTCATTAAATTACCACAAAAAAAACTTCTTTATAATAAAAAATTGGAAGAGAGAGAAATATATTAGAGAGAGAAAGTGCAAACAGAGGAGACATAGATCTTTGACTAGTCTTACTTTCTGAAATCAATGGTGGTATGATAGAAGTCATTTTCCAGGAAAATGTTTGAGAAAATTAGACACGTTTTGGGGGGACAGATTGTTCATAGCCCAAGGTAGCACCAACAGACCAATCAATGTAGCCATATTGCATCTGGAATGGATACCTGCAACACGAACGTTTTTCGTCTAATGTCTGAAAATAAAATGAATACTACTCTGATAAGTTGTTATTAGTCACATACCCACATCTTTTTCAGAAAAATCCGCTAAGAGAATAAAGTGTAGTGAATATAAAGCAATGGCCTATAAAAGCTGATAGATGAATGATAATAAATAAGCATCACTTCATAAGTAAATCTGTTACGACAATCCAGCCATTTATAGTAATCATTCTCATTATAAAGGAGGCAAAAAGCCATTGAAGAAACTCTCCATTCCCTTCCCCAACCCCCTCCCTATGCTGTCAGTAATGTGGGCACTGCATTAGTAGACTCAAAACATAAGCCAAGTTAGTGTAGCAGTAGAGCGCGGGACCGCAAGGTCACGAGTTCGATCCCCTGCATAAACCTTCTTGGTTGAGCCTGTCACACATGGCTTGCCAAGTGTGGTTAATCGACTGACGTGGTTTGCAGGCTATTGCGTCAGTCCGGAGTTTACCCTGTGCGCACTCGAAAGAGTAGCGACGGCGGGTTCCTTCGTCAACAAAAAAAAAAAACATACAGCAGACGTCATTTATCTGAGATAGTACTTCATACAAATTTATGATGATTACCTATTTGAAAAGATAAAAATAAAGATGAGATGATCAGTGACACATTGAAGGTCTCTACTGATCTAAAGATGGCCATTTTAGGCTCTTTGCAAGTTTACTCAGTCTGCTTTAGAGGCATTCGATGAACTGGGAGGTCCTAGAGAAATATCAAGCCATTTGATAGCTGGCATTCTGCACTATGCGGAAAATGGAATCCTAGAGGAAAAGGAAGGGCATTGAAGGGAACTAGGCTTTACTTTTTTATCCCACCTACATAGGAAATGAATGGCTACTTTTTGCTTATTTCACCTGTTCTTCCTGAACTAGCTTCAGTATACATTGTTTTTCTGTTTTGATGAAATTAATTTATAGATCAACCGAGTGAATTACAAGACCAGGTTAAAACATTAGTTCCAACAGTGCATTTAATTGAACTCGTAAAGGAAGAAACCTTAGCAACTGCACTTATGCACAAGAACTACCACTAACAGCAGTGCGCCAAAAGGAAGAAAACAGTAATGTGCTAATGAAGAAAAGAATGATTGCTGATTTTGATAAATGGAAATTGACCAAACTAAAAGGATCAAAATTTCCATATGTTATGAGAGCATCCCGTATCTATTTCCAACAGACAATTTTCTGTGAAGGCACCTTTATTTAATTATATTCTCTATGTACTTTAACCCTCAATTGTTGAATTTATCGATAGATAAAGAAATCAACCTCAAGTTCTCCAATTCACATACAACGACATATCATTTCATAGGTTGGTGTACTCTAAATATGATAGCCAGTACAAAGAAGTCTATACAAGACAGTGAAAGCTAATCCTTCTCTGTTGAGTAAAATCACAATATACAACTTTTCTTTGAAAAACCAGGACTAATATTTTTGTCGTAAGCTGCATGAAGAAGCTTTAAAGCTAAATTCAACCTTGTATATCACATTCAGTCCTTAACAACCACCACTTTATATCACTCAGTTCCCTCAAAAATATATAGCCAGGGTGTTAATACTTAAGAAGTCAAACTTCAAGCACCAGCATCCATCAGGAATGACCAAAAATGGATGTTGGATACCACTCTCATAAGGTGTTACTAGTAACTTAAGCTTCTGGCAATTGAACCAAGAATCTCCTGTCTCAACAATCACAGCTGTTTCACTTGAAATCATCTTCTGTATATGCTGGAACAGAACATTGACCCTTATAGGTTGGTTAGACTCCGACATTAAAGGAGTTCCTTCCGACATAAATATCCGACGCTAGTTTTCATAAGAAGTTTCGTTTTCTTTATCTTCTTTGCTAATTCGAAGAGGAAATATTTCATTAGGAAACAACCAAAAGCCGGTCCATTGACAATTACAACTCTATCAGATTGCACGATTAATGCCTTTTCTCTCTTGATTAGAAGCGAGTATCCAACAGAGCTATAGTCGTTAAATATTGAACCATCAAATAAGTATTCATCAGCTGGTTCAATAATTTCCGCGCAATAAGATGTGCCTACTGCACCCCAGTAAGTGCCAATGAAGTGAGGATGTTGTTCTGCCACTAGCCCTTTTGCTGATGGCATTACAGCCATGTCATAGCCAGAAGAATCAGTCAATTCAACAAAAGCGTCACAGGCTTTGGCTACTCTTAACTTTGGCCCTCCAATCATAACTAGTTTCACTGCCTTGCTTAGAAAGGCCACTACTGCATCCACGACAACTTCCAACCCCCTCTTGTTACTTAACCCGTATCAATAAGTTCTAATTGTAAATCAAAAGAACAATTCACATGCATCAGTGGCGAATCCAAAATCTAGTGTCAGTATCTTTTTGATTTCAGTTTTTTATTTTTTTATTTTTTATAATTAAGCTTTGAACTTACCTTCTCTGGATGGAAGGGGTGACCGGAAAGTTTCTCATTACTCGGTGAAGTCTGATTTGAGCCTTGGTCAAACTGATCCCAAAAAGTAACGGAGGCGTGCAAAGGTTTCCTCGGGCCGGATGGAGATTGGCCCAGCGAACTATACCAAATCCTTAATTTAAGGATATATTTAATGCTATTTATGAAATGAAATAATAAATAGTAAAAAAATTATTTTATCTTGGATCTTGGGCGGATAGCGGGAATCGAACCCGCATCTTCTCCTTGGCAAAGAGAAATTTTACCATTCGACCATATCCGCATTTTTAAGGCCCCTGCAGAGGAAAGGCTTTATCACAACGAATAGATGATAGTCAGCTCCGCACAACATAGGGGTTCTGCTCTTTATACATGTGCCAATTTCTTTTCACACACACACATATATATATATATATAGAGTCGAACTCACAGTGTCTAGACTTGATCCGTCGAACTTAGCTTGATGATTAATCAAATATTAATATTCAACTAGTTTTGCCTCGAGGCATAACTTACAAATTTTGCTCAATAAGACAAACTTAGCTTCATAATTAACAAATATAAAAATTCAACTAGTTTTTCCTGGAGGCATAACTTACTTACTAAGGAAAACTTAGCTTGATGATTAATCAAATATATATATTCAACTGGTTTTGTCTTGAGGCATAACTTACTTATAAATTTTGCCCAATAAGGCAAAACTTAGTTTTGCCTCGAGACGTAATTTACTTATAAATTTTGCCCTATAACGCAAACTTATCTTGATGATTAATCAAATATAAATATTCAACTCGTTTTGCCTCGAGCCATAACTTACTTACAAATTTTTCCCAATAAGGCAAACTTAATTTTTCCTCTAGGCATAACTTACAACTTTTGCCCAACGACAAACTTAGTTTTGCCTCGAGGCATAACTTACTTACAAATTTTGCCCAATAAGGCAAACTTAATTTTGCCTCGAGGCATAACTTACTTACAAATTTTGCCCAGTAAGCAAACTTAGCTTGATGATTTATCAAATATAAAAATTTAACTAGTTTTGCCTCGAAGCATAACTTACTTAGAAAATTTTGCCCAATAAGGCAAACTTAGTTTTGCCTCAAGGCATAACTTACTTATAAATTTTTCCCAATAAGGCAAATTTAGTTTTCCTCGAGGTATACCTTACTTACAATTTTTTCCCAATAAGGCAACCTTAGCTTGATGATTAATCAAATATAAAAATTCAACTAGTTTGCCTCGAGGCATAACTTACTTACAAAATTTGCCCAACGAAAAACTTAATTTTTCCTCGAGGCATAACTTACTTACAAATTTTTTCCCAATAAGGCAAACTTAGTTTTGCCTTGAGGCATAACTTACTTATAAATTTTGCCCAATAACGCAAATTTAGCTTGATGATTAATCTAATATAAAAATTCAACTAGTTTTGCCTCGAGGCATAACTTAATTACCAATTTTGCCCAATAAGGCAAACTTAATTTTGCCTCGAGGCAGAAAGTGAAAAGTTTACGTTATATAATTCATTTCCAGATTACTCATCAGTCTTTTATCCTATTTCTTTAATAAAGATATGCTACGAGTGCAAATACGATTTGTTTTTATTTTAAAAATTTATGGGTGCTAGTTTTTGAATACCGAAATAAACAATGAACATCATTCTACATATGTGTTAGTATCATCAGTTTAGGAACTTATTCGACGTATGCATAAAGTATCTGTTTACTCTAGTAGCATAGGACAAATAGTGGTAAAATCCTTGAGAAGTTATATAACTTGAAGGGAAAGTAATTTTTTATTTTCTGAATTTCCTAAAATATTACTAGTACATATTTACACATTTACAACATCAAATTCACCTCATTATGCCTGCTGAATTAATCCCAACCGACATCAAAGAAGCCAACATCTTTTATTTCTGAGTAGTATATGTTGGAAATTTGCCTTTGGTGGGGGGTTGCGTCCACCCATATTTAATGACTTAAACACTAGGGTTCCGCATGTTGGAGGCTTTTCTATTCACACGTGCATAATCTACTAAGTGAGTAGATGACCGTAGGGCCAAGGATCTTCAAATTTCATTAAGAAATGAAAGAGATATTGGTCCACGAAGTAAGGTGTTTGAGGCATGAAAATATTGTGTGGGACAAATCTACCACATCGGTGGGAAAAAGAAGAATTGTTCTTTTTATAAGCCTAAAAAATGGATAAGGGTTTGGACCCCAAGGGGTAACCCATGTGTTTGAAGGAGGGAAGACATATGTGTGCTTGGTATCGAGGCTAAGCCCACACGCGCGCCGCCCGCTAGTCCCATCCGGGCCGGGGGGTGGTGGGGTGGGATTTAAGACTCAACAAGCTTGGCTGTTTGTTTATCCTTTCGAACACTTGTAATATTTATTTACTTCCTGTACTTCTTTGATTCCAACAATCAAGACAAGGTTGTATTAGTGCTTGAAAGATGTCGCGCAACAGATGTGTGACCAAATCTGGCTATGGTTGTGGTTTTCTGGTAGAAGACAGTTCTGATTATGTTGTTGACGGTCAAGGTGTTGATGGTGTCACCGCTCCCCAGTGTGGTGGAAACAAGCGCCCACGAGAGGCTGATGATGTCAACTCGGACAAGAGGAGAATGCTGAAAATGTTGTTCTATCTTGTAGCAGAAGGCCTATATCTGTCCCAGACAAAGAATTCGAATTATGGTAAAGAGGATGTGGACACTCAGTCTAACTGAAGTGGGCCAGTATCCGAAATTGGGACAAGTTAATTTTCTTTCTTGTTAAAAATGAGATTAAATGGTTTCTGATTAAAAGGACTTAATGTAAGGCTAGGAATATGAAAATGTTTTCCAAATTTTTTTTATACCTTACGTTTTAAAATCAGAAGTTTAATCTCACATTCCTTCCCGTTTAAAGATTGGATTTTTGTAAACAAAACTTAAAAGATCTATTCTTTTGGATGTAATTATTAAAAATGTGTAAAGTATGTTCGCACATACGAGGGAGAAAGATCCACTGACTATGCGAAAACTGTTACCACTCTTAAGCAAGCGCCAGGAATTGTCTGGGCACCAATCTCAAGGGAAGAAGACTAAAAGATAATGACTTAACTTAAGACGTTGAACCTGTCACACTATTTGACAGAAGATCCTTCATTTTATAGGATGATATTGAACACTCAGTCGTACAAAGCCTACGGGTGATTGGAGTGGGCCAGAATTTATTTGATAGGATGATATTAGACACTCAGTCGTATAAAACCTACGGGCGACTGGAGTGGGCCAGAATTTTCAGGTCTTAAAAGATTTGAAGGCCAAAAGAAAGACAGAAAAGTAATGGACACCTAGTGAGGTGTGCCAAAGTTTCCAGGTCTTAAATGATCTAAAGGCCAAAAGAAAGGCAGAAAAGAATTGGACATTCGGTCTGCCAAAGCAACTGGAGTGGGCCAGGGTATACAGATCACATATGATCCGGTTACGCCCTAACCACGTGAAGCAACACCACCTCTAAAGTAGAAGGGGTTGGAGAGGTTGTCCTTAGAAAGGACTTTAGGGAATGTGATCACTCTAAAAGGAGGTGATACATGTCCCAAACTTGGTTTCAGGGATGTTGATGGTCAAGATGGTTTGAGACTAGTCCAACAGGTCTGTAATAACAAAGAATGGTACAATATGTTTGTAGCCAAATGAATGATATATTTGTAATCCGTACATCTATGCCATCATAGATTAAGACACGCTAATGAAGTTGACATTGTTGCCTTCTGTCGACATAACCCTCAAAATAAATGTGAGGTAGGCGAAGAGGCAAAATCACCTTTCTGTTCCATCAAAGGAATAGCGAAAGAAACACCGCTCCTCTAGAACTTAGTTACACCTACATAGGTGATTTGAAGTTTGTACAAAATAGAGGGGGAGACAAGTACTTTGTGACCTTCATTGACGATGGTACAACGTATTACATCCTTTGTTTGTTGAAAATATAAAGTTGTTGAAGCGGATAAGTGCTACAAAGCAGAAGTTGAAAATCAACTAAGCCTACGGATTGAGGAATTCGTAGTGATAGAGGGGGAGAATGTGAAGCATCATTTATCAAACGACTGCTCCTTACTCACCCCAGTCTAACGGTGTTAGCCAAGCGCAAAGTCGTACGCCCAAAATATGTGGGGCAAGGCAATCCTTACCGCTAATGCGATTCTCAGAAGAACTCCGCATAAGGATAAGGATAACCCTCCATGTGAAACATGGAAATGATCCCACCTACAAATGTTGTGATGTGGGGTGGCTTGGTAGAGGTTGGAATACTGAAATAGGTTAAGTTGGACCTAAGACTGTAGATTGCATATCCACTGGATCTGCTAATACCAGTAGTGCTTATCGCCTCTTGGAACAAATAATGCTAAATTATTTCTGTGAGAAGGAAAAATAAGCAATTGCTTGAGGTTAACAAGAACCCGCGAGTGCTTGATTGTATGGAACTAGACGTTCCAGATCTACAGGACTCGGAAGTTGATGACTATCCAAAACTTAATGTTCCAGATCTACAGAACTCAGGGATTCTAGATGTTGAACTGAGACGGAGCAAAGAGGGGACAACAACTTGTTCGAGGCCTTCTAACATGCATGGTTGAGAATAAACCATGGACAATTAACAAAGAATTGTCATCTACAGAAGCACTTGGAAAGAAGATGCAGAGAGAGAAATAGATTCCATTAGATAGAACTATACTTATGTAATGATTGACCTTCCTCCGGGAAAAGAACCTTTGGGTTGTAAAAGTGAATACTCAAATTGAGTACAAAGTAGATGGATCTACTATCGAGTATAAGGCCTCGACTACTTGGACATATGCTCCCATGTGAATAGCTTAATATCCAGGGCCATTGCAGTCTTGCGTGACATGGATGTTGAGACAGCCTTCCTAACCGGAGAGTTGAAAGGGGAGGATCAGAGTTGGTTTGTTGGACTCTTGGGCTTCTTCATGAACTTTCTTTTTGGTCCCTGAAATATTTACATTTTGATCCTCAAAGTTTCAGGTGAAACAAAAATAATGAATCTGACAACAGAAACATTGACTCTGAAATTAGAAAGCCAACATTTGGAAAACCAACAGTCTGAAAGTGAAAGTCATATTGAAACAAATGTCTCGATATGATCACAGATGACATCTTAGGAATTGAGATTTATAAGACATCTAACGAAGATCAAGAATTCTGCATGTCTAGAGGAATGGGCTTAAAACCCAAAGAATACGAACCTTTGCGGTGATAAACCAAACCATACTGACTGGAGATTCCAAGAATTTAGTTCAATGGGAAAATTAAGCTGCAAAAGGTTCAGTTGAGCGCTTCGGTAGAAGCAAGAGCACTTCGAATGATGATTTCTGTAAGGAAACATGAATTCAAAGTTGTTCCCGCGATAGACATTAAAGTGCTACCTGCATGGTGGGTAAAGGTTAAGCTTCCAAACCTTTAACGATCCTCAAACGGCTGGGGTTAAGGTTGGGGAAACTTTTAATGATTTCTAACACTTGTGAAGTGGGGTATAACAGGATACCTTGTAGGAGATCACCTATTTAAGTGCGAGGATAGACCGCCTCAAATTAACGCACTTAAGAATCCAAATGTGTCCATGGCCACAACGGATAAAATAATAAGAATGAAAATGAATAAGGGGAGTTATTGTGTTGGTATCATTGTCTTGGCTTACACTAAACACTGACGGTTCAAGACATCAAATTCACCGCACAGTAGTAAGTCCGGTGGTATTCACCTAGGGAAGGTTCAAAGCGGAAGCTACCTCTCCTGATGCAATATCTTTTCGCTGAAAGATTGCTGAAAGTAGACACCTTGTGTTTGCACCAAAATCTCTTTCAAGAGATGATTATTGGAAATTTGCCTTTGGTGGGGGGTTGCGTCCACCAATATTTAATGACTTAAACACTAGGGTTCCGCATGTTGGAGGTTGTCTCTTCACACGTACATAATCTACTAAGTGGGTAGATGACCATAGGGCCAAGGATCGTCAAATTTCATTAAGAAATAAAAGAGATATTGGTCCACGAAGTACGGTGTTTGAGGCATAGAAATATGGTGTGGGACAAATCTACCACATCGGTGGGAAAAGGAAGAATTGTTCTTTTTATAAGACTAAAAAATGGATAAGGGTTTGGGACCCATGTGTTTGAAGGAGGGAGGACCTAAGTGTGCTTGGGTTCGAGGCTAAGCCCATACGCGCGCCGCCGCCGCGCGCCCGTCCCATCCGGGTTTGAGTCATGGGTCGTGGGCCTTGGGCCTTGGGCTTCTTCTGATATTATCTTTTGGACCCTAAAATGTTTAGTACTTACAGTTTGGTCCCTGGAGTTTCAGGAAAGATAATAGGAAGATGAAGGCATAAGGTTTCCTTCTGCCTTTTGGGCTGGTTTTGGAGCATTGAATCTCCATTACAAGGCACTTGAATTCGGCCATTACTTGGCTGAATATAACTCCTCACTAAGTGCTATAACATTGCTATTAAAAGCAATTAGTTGGCTAGTTGATCCTCCTAAACACTATATATTGAAACCTTACTCTTATTTGAGGGCAATGGAGTAGAAAGAGAGCAGAGAAAACAATAGCAAAAGAAAAGAATAGAAACTCTTCCTTTTTCTCTAAATTTTTCATTCTTCAGCAAGTCGTTTCATGTTTGTTTTCTTCGTCAGAATCAACCTATTTGCTTTGTAGTGTTGATTAGTTGCTGTTTTATCTTGGAAGACTATTGCCCGCTAACGTAAAAATATATATACGGGCCAATATTGTCTTAAATATAGAGAGCCATCTCTCGACTCAGCCACAGTTGTAACAATCCAGATTTAATATTTCTTGATTTCAGGTTATCAAGATTCAAGACTCAACAAGCTTGCAACAATTATAATTTTGGTTGTTTGTTTATCCTTTCAAACACTTATAATATTTATTTACTTTCTGTACTACTTTGATTCCAACAATTATATCCAACAATATACATTCTCCAGATGTAAGTCATCCTCCTACACACATGATTTTGAACAGAGCAGGTAAGATTTTACAAATATCTTACTGTCCAATTATGTAAAGATATTGAATAAATATGTTTAAGTAAGAATTATGTTTGAGCTTTGAAGGTGGACAGAGATGGCGGGAAGAGGATCAATGACGAACTTGTGACACCGTGAGAAAGTCAGTCATAAGTAACATACAGAAGAGGAAGGTACATGGCGTGGTAGCATATGACCGTGATATTATACAACCCTTAATGCCGAATAAGGATGTATGGGTAACTAAAAGTAGCTCATGACGGGTTACTGATATTAATGTCCACATCAAAGAAACCATTAAATAAATCGTCAACTCTAAAAAACAAGTTCATGCGCAATAAGTGAATGGGTAATCAACTAAGCTTATCACCACAAGACACTACTTTTTCCAAGCCGAAACATCCAGCTTTAGAAGACCGCAGGGTTTGGATTATGATCAAATCGTTCATCCACCTTGATTTTTGAGTTTTGACTCTTACTATACAATTTTCAAATTGGAGAAAAATGTTGTGGAATTTGTAGTGAATTCGCGATTTTCCTTTTTTCCCCCCTCCAAATCCGTATTGATTTTGATATTTGCTCGGACCTTTTCTAGTTTCAGCTAATTCTCAAAATAATTGAATGTAAATTCGTATAAACACCTCAATCTTATACGTATTGAGATCAATTATAATTCCAACACTGATAAATAAGTCATAGCTATACAAAACTCATCTGAATAAAAGTTAAATTTGTAAAAGAGTTAGTGAAGTGCACATAAGTGCCATGAGGAGCACTATACATGATGTTCTCTATTTAGTTAGTTAATGAAGTTTGTTAAGTTTGTTAGGTGGTTAAGAGGTAGTTACAAGTAGTTGAATGTAATTAATGAGTGGTTAGAAGGTTCTAGACAAGTAGTGGAGAATGTGTATAAATATAACTTGTGTACATGTTGTTGATATATAAGAATCATTATTTCCTCTTCACACAAACTTCTCATATCTAAACACTTGAAAGTATAGTATTCATATCGAGCATATATTGCTCTTCAATGGAAGCTTCTGGCTTCTAGCTCCAGTTCTTGTTCCTCGATGGAACAGTGTTTCCATATGGTATCAGAGCAGTGATGAAGTGGACGAAGATCGAGGGGATTTCTTTTACATGCAAGAAGCAATTCGAGGGATCTGTACATCTAACATAGAGAATTTGAAGTCGAGTAGCTGAAATTGGTAAGTAACAGTCTCAATTGGAACAGAAGCACACACCGTTTCTGATATATTGATTTCTTAAGCTGATAACACATATTTGAAATTGAAGAACTGTAGAAGATATTGTTGCATTGTTTTTCTGAACTGACAATAGTAGTAATTGAAATCGAATACTTGTGAAAAATTAATAATGGAGAAGAACTGTCGAGTGGAATTACAACATTGACTGTCAACATGGACCACAATCATCCACTATATTTGTTTTCATCTGATGCACAAGGGTCATTATCTGTTGGTATTATGTTAAATGGCATGGACAATTATACATTATGGAGTACGACAATGAAATTAGCCCTATTGGGAAAGAACAAGATAGAATTTATTGATGGAACTGTTAAATGAGAGTATTTTCATGGTGATTTGTCAAGGTTGTAGGACAGGTGCAATGCTATTCTAGTATCACAACTAATGGGAAAAGTGAACAAAAGCTTGCTCAGTGGCATGTTATTCAATTCTGATTCACACATCATTTGGGAAGAGTTGAAGGAAAGGTTTGATAAAGTGAATTAGCTCTAGAGCTTTTCAGTTGCATAAGGAGATCGTCACAATGAAGCAAGAAACTCTGTAAGTTTCAATGTATTATTCCAAGCTCAAGGACCTTTGTGATGAATATGATTCAATTGTGCCACCACCTTCTTGTTGTTCTAAGTCCAAAGAATTTTTCAATCATTTACTATATCAAAGGATGTTGCAGTTCCTAATGGGCCTGGATGAGAGATACAGCCAGGCTAGAAGTCAGGTAATCATGATGCAACAGGTACCAAGCTTGAATCATGTATATGCAATGATCAATCAAGGGGAGAGTCAAAGGATAGTTGCAGGAAACAACAGAATATTACAGGAAACCGTTGAATCATCTGCCTTGTTCACAGCCAGGAGTGGGATTGGAAGAGGTGGAACTGGAGGTCCAAGACAGAAGAAGCCATATAATCCTAATGTTTTTTGTGATTTCTGTCATGAGAAAGGGGATTTTAAACTGGATTGCTTCAAGCCGATGAAGTGTGATTTCTGTCACAAGAATGGACATATACAGGATGATTGCTATAAGCTCCAGGGATATCCTAAAAATTTTAAGAGTAAAGCCAAGAAGGCATATGTGGTGACATGAGGAAATATGTCATTTGAGGACACTGGGCAGGAGAGTGAAGGTCATCAGAATGCCATGAGGTATGTGCAGGAACAACATGGGAGAAACTTGCAATCTCAGTTTATGCCAGATCACAACCACAGCCAGAGAATTCCACAACATACATCACCATTTATGCAGTTTACTCCCAGCCAACATCAACAACTTCTCAACCTACTAAATGACAAAGCAGAAACTAAAGCAATTGTTAACATGGCAGGTAAAGGTATTTTTGATACAGAGACACTGGTAAAATGGATTGTAGATACAGGGGAAAATAATCATATGATTAGTGATCAAAGACACTTACAAAGTAAATCTTTGGCAGAAAACACAGGAAAAGTGCAGTTATCTACTGATGATTCTGCTAAAGTGTCACACATTGGTGATTATCATCTAGGAGGAGGTGATGTTCTTAGAAATGTTTTATATGTACCAGCATTCAATTTTAATCTCATGTCAGACTCAAAAGTAACCAGAGAATTGAATTGTAGTGTTACTTTCTTTTCAAAATATAGTATTTTTCAGGATCTTTCATCTGGGAAGGTGAGGGGGATTGGTAATGAAGAAGAGGGATTGTACATATTGTGTTTGGATGCACAAAATAAAAGAGAAAATCTGATGAAATGCCTGGCAGCAGTTCAACATGTTGATGCAGTCACTTGGTACCAGAGGTTATGTCATATACCTATGATTATCTTAAAGAAAATTTCATGTTTCAAAAGTGATAATACTTTTACTTTGAATAAATGTGAAGTATGTCCTTTGGCTAGACAAACCAGAATTCCTTTTTCTGTTAGCACTAGTAGAAAAACAAGAGCTTTTCAAATGTTATATATTGATGTATGGGGTCCTTATAAAGTAGAAACATAATGGAATGAGATATTTCTTAACAATTATGGATGACTTTTCCAGATGGACTTGGATATTTTTGATGAGGTTAAAGTCTGATGTAGTTACAGTCCTTAAAAATTTCTTTGTTGAAGTTCATACTCAGTTTGAAGTAAAGATACAGAGAGTAAGATCAGACGATGGGACTGAATTTTTCAATCATAGTTGTAAGGAGTTGTTCATACAACATGTGTGGTGCATGAGAGCTCCTGTCCACACACACCACAACAAAATGGTGTAGTGGAAAGGAAGCATAGGCATATATTGGAGACAACCAGAGTCATAAAATTTCAAGCAGGATTACCAGACATGTTTTGGGGTTTCTATGTGGAAGGAGCTGTGTATATCATGAACAAAATTCCTTCCATTGTCATAGGTAATAAATCACCATATGAGATGTTGTACAACAACACACCATCACTTTTACATCTAAGAGTGATAGGATGTTTGTGTTTTGCAACTATTCTAGTTAGGCAAGATAAGTTCATTCCTAGAGCCGTGAGGGTTGTATTTCTTGGTTATGGTTCTGCACAGAAGGGATACACGCTTTATGATATGGAAAATAGAACATTTTTCATGAGCAGAGATGTAGTATTCATGGAGACAAATTTTCCTCTCAAAGGTGGAGCTGATAATCATATTAGTCATACCAGATCACATGAGCATTTTTGTTTTGATGACTTAATTCATCCCCAGATAGACAGAGTCCCACAGACAGTTTCACAGATGCCTATTATTATGCCATCATATAATGAACACAGAAACTCACACCTAGATGCTCATGATGTGGTTCAAGATTTGAGCATGTCCACTAACGCTCAACATAAGGATATTGTAAAGTCCCAGATTTGCTAAATAAATAAAAAACATATATTTAAAAAACACTCTTATTCAAACTAGAAGAGCTATATCTAACTTAGACTTCTACTAGACCTATATATCCCTCTAGATCTTCCTTACTTAGAGTTTTGTAACACTCAAACACTCAACTTTTCACTATATCTTCAAAAGCCAAAAACTTCAAAGGAAAACCTCTCCTCTCCCCTCACCTTCTTGGATGAAAATTCGCCTTTTTGGTGAAGTTTTTGTCTCCTTTTTTTTTCTGGTTTTCCAAGAGCAAGGTTGGGAAAAGATCAAGTGTGCAAGAAGGAGAATAGTGGCAGTGTGATAAAAATTTTGAAGAAATAAAGGTGAGTTCTCTCACTCACAAATTCTTAGTAAAATCCTTTGATTTTGAGTTAAAATTCATGTGAAAACATAATATGGATGTTGGAAGAGAAATCATGAAAAAATGGTGTAGTATAACTCGTGATGAATTATTGATATAGTATTATCTAGAAATAAGTTTGAGTCATGGTGATTGCGGATTGTTTTCGCTGAGTTATCCTTGTTAGAATGAGATAAAATTTTCAAGGGTTGTATGTCTCTCCTTCTCTGTCAGATTGAGTCCAAACGGGGACAAAACTGATATATGGTTTAAGAGTTATCGTTATTTAAAGTTTCTATCTCGGATCGATTGAAATCCAGAGGGGTAGAAAGTATAACGAAAAACTGTACAAATCGTTAATGAATCTGAAAGTTTCTGCTAAATAAAAGTTCTAGCTTTCTCTGTTCTTGACAGTTTGAAATCTTACAGAGATCGATATGACTTATGGATAAAAAGTTATGACTGTTTTAACATTGTGTCTTATTTTACAAAAACATTTGGCGAGACAGTTTTTATAGGGTTGTTTATTTTGTGAATTTGTACTAGTTAAACTAAGTATTTTCAGAAGAAACTGGATATAGTGATAGGTTACCGTGTTACCTTCGATTCGGCACAAGAAACACCTTATTTGGGGTTACGGTTTGAGAGTTATGACCTTTGCAAGTGAGAAAAGAAAAGAGTTGAAAGAATGAAATATTAATCGAATCTTCTGGAAATATGACTAAGTATGGAAGTATATTATTGTGATATGCATGACTTCGTGATCTTATGTTCCCAGCATTGTAATCATGTATGGTATAATTTTTGTTGACATTGAAAGCTTCTTTTCAGTAAAGATTCCCTAGGGTGAGCTGGGGAGGACCAGAAGTATAACTTCCCTCGGTACAAATTCCCGAAGGTGAGATGTGGAGGAGATTATGCCTGATGTGATTATTGTTGACTTAAAGGCTTATTTCTAGTAAAGATCCCTAGGGTGAGCTGGGAGGATTAGACGTATAGCTTCCTTTCCTGGTAAAGATTCCTACGGGTGAGCCGGGAGGGCCAAGAGTGGTTTTCCTCTCCAGTAAAGATTCCCGAAGGTGAGCTGGGGGAGGAGATTTGTGAGTGAATAAATATTATTGGCTTATACATTGAAGGTGATGTAATATGGTTTCATAATGTGCTTATTGTGTTTATAGTTTGATTGTACTTAGAATATTGCGAGGTTGCTTTGAATTTGTACGACGAGGTTCTCACTCAGCCCCGGATGGTGGGGCTGACTCTTTTTATCTAACATGCTCCAGGAAAGCATGACAAAGGGAAGCTCCGCAATAGGGCTAGCGATCGTTTCGCAGCCTCACTGTTCCACCAATCCATTGCTTTGGATTTGGTGAATGTTATCCTTGAATGAGTCTGTCTGAGGGACTAAGTTTTGTTATCTTAGGGAATGCCCCACATGAGATTATTTTCTTTTTATTTCGAACTTCTCATTCTATATCTGAAACTTCCATTGAGTCTGGATCGAAATTTGGTTGCACGAGTATGGGCTTGCGCGTTCATTAAAAAAATACAAAGATGGAGCTAACATAATTATATTATTTTCGCACTTAGATACATGCTTAATTTAGAAAGAATAGATTTTCCTGGGAAGGGATAGTTGCCCAGGTGCCATCATAACATAAGGGATGACTTGAGATAAGATGGGGCGCGATGATTAGGTATCAGAGTGCAACTAGGTTAGGAGATTCTAGGAAATTTCTCAAAGAAATTTCCTTCAGTTGGGTGTTTGAGCGGTTACTTATTGCGATGGTGCGCGCGCTACCTTAGTAATAAGTGAACGGGATAACATTCTAAACAGTTTCACTTCCTTCATACTCTCCTCGTGCCTATCTTGAGTTTTTTCGAAGACTTGGTTTTCGTACTACCTCCTTCAAAAGATTATGGAAGGGGATTGTGCAACGGTAAACTAACTAACAATTATTTTTGTAGATATGGTTACAATACGAGTTCCAACCAAGAGGGAAGTGCTTATTGAAACGAAAAGGATAATGCGAGCTCTTGAGGAGTTCATGGACCGTAGGATGGACTTAGGAGACGATTTTGGTGCATATATGGATGACACAATCGCACGTTGTATACATTTTGCTTAGGGCTAGACGGAAGAAACATTCATTTGACCTAACTTTTTCAATTATCCGATTGAAGTCATACTACAAATAATAGTCAACTCCATCTCGGGAGATCTCCATTCCTCGTTTAGAGGAGCAAATATGCTATGCGGAAATAGTAAAGAAGGCTCATTGCCCAAATTTCTACGTCAAGTGAAGAAAGTATGGAAGATGAAGGAAATAATGGACGATAGGGAAAGGAAGGCAAGGAACAAGGTTCACAAGGAGCTGAATGCCAACCTGCGGAATAGGCGAGTCGCGCGGTTAAGCCCTTTAACACGTGTTGTGGTAAATGCAAGTTTGAGTTGGAGATCTACAATGTGTGACGGAGAATTATCTGATAAGATTTAGTATAATGTTATGTCATTTGAGAGTATGATGGAATGAAGTATTATGAAAGCAAGAAAGAAATAATATCGTTATTTTTTTTATTTTTCTTATGGTGTTACATGCTTATGAAGTATAAGAAAATTTTAGGGAGTTAAAATAGACGTCTTGTCTTCTAAAATATAGGCGCGCTTGTCTTTACAGAAAATGGTAGACTCACAAGTACCGGTGGTGCGAAGGTGGATCAGAACTACCCGGGGAAGAGCGATGGGACAATGTCAACCCCCAAGAGTTCTGGCACAGAAACCGAGGGCTCAAGAAGAGGTTCACCATGAAGCTCCTATACCTCTGGTTGAAAGAGCAATGTGTCAAGATAGCGTGGAAAATGTTGAAGAAAATGAGAGTCAAGCGGCCTAGGAAATGGTGGGACAAAAGTTAGATAGACTCATAGAGTTTATGATAGTTATAGCCCCACACCTGGTTCAACCTAAACCTAGTGTCTTAGTGATGGCCCCAATCTAGAACCCGCGGGCCCAGGAACCAGTTGTAACTGCACCACTGGCCGAAAAATATGGGCGAATTTTATGAGGAGAAGGGAACCTATGTTCACTAGGAAAGACTCCAAGTCTGACCCGATAGTGTTTCTCGATGAGGTGGAAGACATACTGTTTACCCTGGGATGTGTAGAGACGCATGTCGTCAATTTGGTAGGCGCACGTCTAGTGGACAACGCAAGGGTGTACTGGAGAAATTGTCCCCCGATGTCATCATCGATGATGTGGGGGGAGTTCAGAGCCGCATTCGTTTAAAAGTACATGCTTAACACCCGAAAAGATGCGCTCAGACGTGAGTTTAAACATTTGAAACAAAGAGACCGTAGTGTGCAAGAATACGATACTTAGTTCGTGTGATTGTCGGCATACAACGCACACATTATTTCTACGAAAATAGAGAAGGTTAAAAGATTTATCAAGGGTTTGAATCCGAACTTGGCAGAGAAGGTAATGACATTAGCCAATGATCTTACCTTCAGATCGTTGACATGACAATGAGTGTATAAAGTTTTGCTAAAGAAGAAAGAAAGTATTCGCAGAAGAGGTTTCGATCGTCGGAATCCTTTAATCAGAATCAAAACCAGAGGCAAGACGGTAGTAGGGGTTCTTCAAAGCCGAGCCAATCAGTAGACTAGTCTCATCACGGGCCCCAAGGACATAAAAGGTTCAATCATCAAGGTAGCAATGTCAAGGCCACCAACCCTAACGTGGAAAGTGACAGACCGATCTGTAAGGTCTGTCAAATGAAACATTTTGGGGAATGCAGGTTCTCACAGAGAGGTTGTTATCACTATGGGGGAAACAGGCTACTATATCAAAGATTGCAAGAAGAGAACCCAAACCCAGGTTTCTCATGCGAGGTCAGAAGCAACCACAATATCCTACAAGGGAAATCAGGGAAACCAGTAACGACAGAGTCAAGGAGGTCAATAGTCCAACAATCCTAACCGACTCTACGCCTTGCCGCAGATGAATGAGGCGGAGATATCTAATGCAGTGGTCACAGGTATTTTATTGGTCTCAAGTATTCCTGCACTTGTATTATATGATCCCGGTTCTACATTTTCGTACGTGTCAATCGATATGGGCCTTTCGAGTATTTAAAAATTTTCCGTTAGACGTAAATGGTAGAGGAACAATAGCAGATTTAGTATTACTTGATATTGTAGACTTTGACATTATTTTGGGTATGGATTGACTATCATCATGTTATGCCACGTTAGATTGTCGGTAAAAGGTTGTAAAATTATCTTTTCCTGGGGAACCGAATGTTTTATAAGGGGTAGGATTGGGACACTCTCAAGTCGGCTTATTTCCTACCTTAGGGCTCAAAAGTTATTAAAGAGTCATGAAGTGGAATATTCTTACCTGGCTAATATAGTAAATACCCAAAAAGAGTCCCTAAAGATACATATTGTCCCTATTGTTCGCAATTTTCTGGAGGTTTTCCCTGAGGATCTTTAGGGCCTTCCTTCGGACAGGGAAATGGAGTTCGCCATAGAGTTAATTTCGGATACCCATCTCCATTCCTCTATATCAAATGGCCCAAGCTCCCAGCTTAACTGAGAGAGTTAAAAGAACAATTGAAAGATCTTCTGGATAAGGGCTTTATAAGGCCTAGTATTTCCCCCTAGGGCGCACCAGTCCTTTTTGTGAAGAAGAAAGACGATTCACTCTGAATGTGCATCGATTATCGATAACTCAATAAGGTCACGATCAAGAACCAATACCCATTACCAAGAATCGATGATCTTTTTGACCAACTTCAAGGAGCAAGCAATTTTTCCAAGATTGACCTCTGTTCGGAATATCACCAGCTGAAAATAAATCCTGACGATATACCCAAAACAACCTTTAGGACCCGATATGGCCATTATGAGTTCTTGGTCATGTCTTTCGAGTTAAACAATGCCCCAATAACTTTTATGGATCTCATGAATAGAATCTTCAAACCATTCTTATATTTGTTCGTGATTGTATTCATCGATGATATTCTAATTTATAGTAAGAGTGCTGAAGAACATGAAGAGCATCTAAGGGTAGTGCTTCAAATCTTAAGACAAGAGAAACTTTATGCTAAATTTTTGAAGTGTGAATTTTGGTTGGAAAATGTGTCTTTCTTGGGCCATGTTGTGTCAAGGGATGGCATTATGGTAGACCCCCAAAATGTGAAGAGCTGGCCAAGGCCTACCACTCTGACAGAAATTAGGAGTTTCTTGAGTTTGGCTGGGTATTATAGAAGGTTTCTCTAGTTTCGATGCTCCCTTGACCCAATTGACTCGAAAATCGATTAAGTACCAGTGGTCATAGGCGTGCGAGGAAAGTTTTCAGAAGTTGAAGGAGTTATTGACTAATGGGCCAGTCCTAACCTTACCATCGGGACAAAAATGGTTCACAGTCTATTATGATACCTCTAAAGTTGGGTTAAGATGTGTCTTGATGCAGTTTGGAAAAGTTATTGCGTATGCATCTCGACAATTGAAGATGCATAAGAAGAATTATCTAACTCCTAAATTTGAATTGGTCGCGGTAGTGTTCACCTTACGAATATGGAGACACTATTTGTATGAGGTGCATGTTGATATATTTACAGATCACAAGAGTTTACAGTACATAACCACACAAAAGGATTTGAATCTCCAACAAAGGAGTTGGTTAGAGTTGCTTAAGGATAATGACCTTAACATTCTCTACCAACCTAGAAAAGCTAACGTGGTGGTTAACGCACTCAGTAGGAGATCATTGGGCAGCTTGGCCCACTCTTCAATACAAAAGAGAGATATTGTTCGTGAGGTACAATAATTGGGAAACCTCGGGGTTAGTTTAACTAAGGTCGGTGAAGGCAGGGTGGTGGTGCATGATACCTCTCAGTCTTCCTTGGCTTTAGAAATAAAATAAAGTCTGTTTGAGGATATGGAGTTTGTTGGGTTTCGGGAGAAGATTCAACGAGGAAAACCTTCGCAGTTTACATTAGGGGAAAATGACTGTACCCTTCTATATAAGGGTAGGTTATGTGTTCCTAATGTGAGGGAACTAAGAAAGAAGATATTGAATGAGGGTCATAACACTAGGTATTCCATTAATCCAAGATCAACGAAAATGTATCAGAATCTCAAGGCAAACTATTGGTGGGACGGAATGAAGAGAGATGTTGCAGAGTTTGTCGGGAGATGTCTTACATGTCAACAAGTAAAAGTCGAACATCAAAAACTTGGTGGATTACTTCAGGACATTGATATCCCCATGTGAAAATGTGAGGCGATGCATATGGATTTTGTGACTGGCCTATCGAAAACTCGAGAAGGCTATGATTTTATCTGGGTGATTGTAGACCGGCTTACAAAGTCATCCTATTTCCTACCGATCAAGACTACGTATCGGGCACCGCAGTATGCACATATTTATTTGAAAAAAATAGTAAGGTTACACGGGATTCCATTACAAATTATTTTGGATAGGGGTTCCCAGTTCACCTTACACTTTTGGCAAAGTTTTCAGCAGGGCCTCGGGACAAAGGTTAAGTTGAGAACGACTTTCCATCTGCAAACAGATGGACAAGCTGAACGAACAATTCAAATATTGGAGGACATGTTGCGGTCTTGTGTGTTGTCCTTTCGGGGCAACTGGTTGGACCATCTATGTCTAATTGAGTTCACCTACAATAACAGTTTCCATGCTAGTATACAGATGGCTCCGTTCAAAGTATTGTATGGGCGAAAATGTAGATCTCCACTTGGGTGGTTTGAGGTGGGCGAGACGCAACTGTTCGGACCCGAAGTCATTCAAGAAACGAATGAAAAAGTGCAGATAATTTATGAGTGGATCAAAGCAGCTCATAGCCACCATAAGTCTTATGCGGATCATTACAAAAGAGATCTCAAATTTCAAGAAGGGGAGAAAGTGTTTTTAAAAGTCTCTCCAATGAAAGGGGTGATGGATTTGGCAAGAAAGGGAAATTGAGCCCAAGGTTTATTGGACCATATGAGATCTTACGAAGAGTGGAGAATGTGACTTACGAACTAGCACTTCCACAAGAATTAGAAGCGGTGCATCCGGTATTCCATGTGTCAATGTTACAAAAATACTTGCACGATCCAAGTCACGTCATCCGACCCCAATAGATAGTCTTGAACGAAGAGCTTTAATATGAAGATATTCCGATGGAAATACTGGATAGACAGATTAAGCGCCTTAGGAATACATATATTGCTTCCGTGAAAGACCTATGGAAAAATCACTCTACAGAAGAAGCAATCTGGGAAGCCGAAGACGCAATGAAAGTCAAATATCCATTCCTGTTTGAGTAAGGTAATAAGATGTGTTAAGTTGTGTTTCATGTGTGTGCAATTTGTGTGTTTATGTGCATGTGTTACGACCTTATTCACATTCGAGGACGAATGTTGCTTAAGGAGGGGAGAATCTAAAGTCCCGAATTTGCTAAATAAATAAAAAAACATATATTTTAAAACACTCTCTTATTCGAACTAGAAGAACTATATCTAACTTAGACTTCTACTAGACCTAGATATCCCCCTAAGTCTTCCTTACTTAGGAATTTTGTAAAACTCAAACACTCAACTTTTCACTATATCTTCAAAAGCCAAAAACTTCAAAGGAAAACCTATCCTCTCCCCTCACCTTCTTGGACGAAAATTCAACTTTTTGGTGTAGTTTTATTCTCCTTTTTTTTCTGGTTTTCCAAGAGCAAGGTTGGGAAAAGATCAAGTGTGCAAGAAGGAGAATAGTGGAAGTGTAATAAACATTTTGAAGAAATAAAAGTGAGTTCTCTCACTCACAAATTCTTAGTAAAATCGTTTGATTTTGAGTTACAATTCATGTTAAAACATAATATGGATGTTGGAAGAGAAATCATGAAAAAGGGGTGTAGTATAACTCGTGATGAATTATTGATATAGTATTATCTAGAAACAATTTTGAGTCATGGTGATTGAGGATTGTTTTCGCTGAGTTATCTTTGTTAGAATGAGATGAAATTTTCTAGCATTGTATATCTCTCATTCTCTTTTAGACTAAGTCCAAATGGGGACAAAACTGATATACGGTTTGAGAGTTATCGTTATTTAAAGTTTTTGTCTCGGATCGATTGAAATCCAGAGGGGTAGAGAGTATAACGAAAAACTGTACAAATCGTTAATGAATCTGAAAGTTTCTGCTCAATAAAAGTTCTAGCCTTCTCTGTTCTTGACAGTTTGAAACCTTACGGAGATCGATCTGACTTATGGATAAAAAGTTATGACTATTTTAACATTGTGTCTTATTTTACAAAAAACATTTGGCGATACAGTTTTCATAGGGTTGTTTCTTTCGTGAATTTGTACTATTTAAACTAAGTATTTTTAGAAGAAACTGGATATAGTGATAGGTTACCGTGTTACCTTCGATTCGGTGCAAGAAATGCCTTATTTAGGGTTACGGTTTGAGAGTTATGACCTTTGCAAGTGAGAAAAGAAAAGAGTTGAAAGAATGAAATATTAATCGAATCTTCTGGAAATATGACTAAGTATGGAAGTATATTGTTGTGATATGCATGATTTCGTGATCTTATGTTCCCAGGATTGTAATCATGTATGATGTGATTTTTGTTGACATTGAAAGCTTCTTTCCAGTAAAGATTCCCTAGGGTGAGCTGGGGAGGACTAGAAGTATAACTTCCCTCCTCGATAAAGATTATCGAAGGTGAGCTAGGGAGGAGATTATGCCTGATGTGATTATTGTAGACTTGAAGGCTTATTTCCAATAAATATTCCCTAGGATGAGCTGGGAGGATTAGAAGTATAGCTTCCTTTCCTGGTAAAGATTCCTACGGGTGAGCCGGGAGGGCCAAGAGTGGTTTTCCTCTCCAGTAAAGATTCCCGAAGGTGAGATGGGGGAGGAGATTTGTGAGTGAATAATTATTATTGGCTTATACATTGAAGGTGTTGTATGATGGTTTCGTAACGTGCTTATTGTGTTTATAGTATGATTGTACTTAGAACATTGCGAGGTTGCTTTGAATTTGTAAGGCGAGGTTCTCACTCAGCCCCGGATGGTAGGGCTGACTAGTTTTATCTAATAATGCTCCATGAAAGCATGACAAAGGAAAAGCTCAGCAATAGGGCTAGCGATCGTTCCACAACCTCACTATTCCATCAATCCATTGCTTTGGATTTGGTGAATGTTATCCTTGAATGAGTCTGTCTGATGGACTAAGTTTTGTTTTCCCGGGGAATGCCCCACATGAGATTGTTTTCTTTTAGTTTCGAACTTCTCATTCTATATCTGAAACTTTCATTGAGTCTGGATAGAAATTTTGGTTGCACGAGTATGGGTTTGCGCGTTCATTAAAGAAATACAAAGATGGAGCTAATATGATTATATTATTTCCGCACTTAGATACATGCTTAATTTAGAAAGAATAGATTTTTAATGGTTCACCTGGGAAGGGGTAGTTGTCTATGTGCCATCACGCCCTAAGGGAAGACTTGAGATAAGTCGGGGCGCGACAAATATCAGGCATGATCATCTAACAACAGTTGTGTTAGGACCCAATACTAGAAGGTCTACAAGAACTAGTAAGCCTCCTATCTGGCACAAAGACTATGCTACCAAGCATAGATCTTCCAGTTGCTTGTACTCCATATCTACTGGAGTAGATTACACTGGACTGTCACCTAAGTATCAAAGTTTTGTGGCTCAACTCTCAATCATTGCTGAGCCATGTAGTTACTCAGAAGCTGTGAGAGATAAAAGATGGGTTGAAGCAATGAAGGCTGAAATCAAAGCCTTGAAAGACAATGGTACATGGGAACTGGTGTCACTCCCAGAAGGCAAGTAGGCTATACGATGCATGTGGGTATACAAAGTCAAATATAAAGCAACATGTGAAGTGGAGAGATTTAAAACCAGATTTGTTGCAAAATGATATAATCAGAAAGAAGGGCTGGATTGCCAAGAGACATTTTCACTAGTGGTGAAGATGTCTACTGTAAGATCACTAGTCTCAATTGCAACAGCCAAACAGTGGACAGTCCATCAAATGGATATCTACAATGCTTTTCCGCAGGGAGATTTTTTTGAGGAGGTCTATGTGACAGTTCCAGAGGGATTTATGTCAAAGATGGGAAGAAACAAGTGTGTAGATTGCTGAAATCCTTATATAGTTTGAAACATACATCAAGACAGTGGAACATTAAGCTCACTGCAGCTTTGGTTTCATCTGGTTTTCAACAGAGTTATAGGGATTATTCTATGTTTACCAAGCATGAAGGAGATAGTATTGTGGTGATATTAGTATATGTAGATGATCTACTGATTACTGGAAATAATCTAGTTCTTATTTAGTCCACCAAAGAGACATTGAAGTCAGCTCTTAAGATAAAAGATCTGGGAGAGCTCAGATATTTTCTTGGAATAGAGTTTGCTAGAAGCACTTAAGGCATACTTATACATCAAAGGAAAATATTCTTTGGAACTTATATCAGACATGGGGTTGTCAGGTGCTAAAACTGCATCCTCACCTATGGATATGAATGTGAAGTTCACTACAGTTGAGTTTGATCAACATGCTAAGGCTGCATCAGCATCACAGCCAGATCTGCCTTTATCAAATCCCAGTGTTTATAAGAGATTAATTGGCAGGCTACTGTACTTAACAACTACTAGACCAGACATAACATTTTCAGTACAGTGTTTGAGTCAGTTCATGCATGCTCCCATGATATTTCATATGGAAGTTGGGCTCAGGCTTGTGAGGTACATTAAATAAGAACCAGGAATGGGAATTCTCATGGCCAGTTTTAATAACCCCTAGTTGGAAGTATTCTGTGATGCAGACTGGACATCTTGTATTAACAACAGAAGGTCAGTGACTGGATATTTGGTATTGTTTGGTTCCTCCCCAATATCTTGGAAGTCTAAGAAATAGAAGACAATGTCCAGAAGTTGAATATAGGGCCATGACTGCTTCAGTGGTATTGGTGATTTGGCTTAATGGCCTATATCAGGAGTTTGGCGTCAAGGTTCAAACACCAGTCTCTTTATATACTGACAGTAAGTCTGCAATTCAGATTGCTGCCAATCCAGTTTTTCATGAAAGAACTAAACACATTGATATAGATTGTCATTTCATAAGGGAGCAGATACAGAAAGGTCTGATCTACCCTGCATTCTTGCCTTCTGAAGAACAACCAGCATACCTATTAACCAAAGCTCTTGGTCGATCACAACATGCTCATTTGGTGTCCAAGCTAGGCGTAAAGAACATCTTCATATCCCCTAGCTTGAGGGGGATGTAAAAGAGTTAGTAAAGTGCACATAAGTGCCATGAGGAGCACTATACAGGATGTTCTCTATTTAGTTAGTTAATGAAGTTTGCTATGTTTGTTAGGTTATTAAAATGTAGTTACAAGTAGTTTAATGTAATTAATGAATAATTAGAAGGTTCTAGACAAGTAATGGAGAATGTATATAAATATTACTTGTGTACATGTTGTTGATATATGAAAATCATTCTTTTCTCTTCACACAAACTTTTCATCCCTAAACACTTGAAAGTACATCATTCATATCGAGCAGTTCAATGGAAGCTTTTGGCTTCTAGCTCCACTTCTTGTTCCTCATGGAATAGTGTTTCCACAAAATCCAACTTCTAACATGAGAAAAAGGAACAACTGTACAAAAGAATCACTGAATCGTATGGACGCCTCAATTCATCTATATTAAGATCAATTCTCAATCAATACTTATAAACAATTTGCAGCTATACGAATACTCTTGTATTTAGACTCTACATTTCAATTAAGACAAATACTTTTATGAAATAATAGATAATAAAATAGAAGTACCAGTCACAAAAATCCAAACCTAATCATATTTCACCAAATCAAAATTTTAATACGAAGATGAGGGATTCAATTCTTACGGTAAAGGAGGATTCCAATCTGCATAAACTTTATGCTGCCGAAACAACAATCTGCATCGAATTCCTGCTGAGACCAGCTTTCAGAACGATACGCAGGTGAGGATGAAGAAAACATGGAGTTGCGTTTTTAGGTTGGAGGGCGTTTTGTTCAGAAACGAAAGGAAGGGCAAAAGTTAAAGACAAGCTAATTTGAATGGAAAACCGTGCGATTTTTTCGTTCCATTTCCTTTGTCATTTTCGTCCAAAATCGCAAACGAGCGAAGCCCTAAGTTCCCAGCTGGCCCCCAACATATCCAGCAAGCTCCAGCTCATTGACATTCATTCTCGATAAAATCAGAGTCCGTCTTTTGCTTTTAGCAACTATTAATGGAAGATTGTCTTCATCCTCGCGACTCAACGGTAACTCGTACCCTTTACCCACTTTTAATTTACTTTTCGATTTTATTCCAGCAAGGATTCGGATTTTCAAACAAATTCAAAATGAATTTCAACTTTTCAATTGTCCCACATCAATTTTGAACTTCTAAACCCTAGAATTGGAGTTTTATATGTAGAACCCCATTTCTCACTTCTCGAAGACGAACGGAAGACTTGGAAAGAGGCAAAAATGATTTAAACTTGGCCAAATTTTGGACTTAAATTCGGCCAAATTTTGGACTTAAATTCAAGGCCTCGAGTTTTCTTCTAAAACACCTACCAGTTCTTAAAGTTCACTTTGAGTCTATAATACTTTCTCTTCGTCATTAGCTGTTGTCGTTGGTGAAAGAAAGTGATCGATTCAACACTCCTCGCTGCTCGACAAAAAAGTAATTCCCATCCTCACTTTAGTCTCATTTTTAGTTCTGTGTTTAACGTAGTATTTAGCATTTTTGTTTCGTTTTCAGTTATCTTGCTGTTTAGTGTTTTCAATCTGTTTTTTGTAGCTCTATTTTCTACTTGTTCAATATGGTTTAGCTGATTTAGTTCTGCAAGGGCATCAGATTTACTTTGTTTTGATATGTGAGTTTGCCAAGTATGAATCGCTTATAGCTTTTAGTAATCTTTAACAGGGATTTTAGTTTAAGAAGATTAAGTCATGGGTATCAAATCGTGGCTGTTCCGACTAGAATTTTGGTTGTTACTTTAGTAATCTTCCCGTTTCGTTTCATATTTTTTTAGTTCTCCCCCTTTTGCTATGATGTTTTCCTTAGTTTTGTGTTCTGCCTAGTTTAGTTCATTACGAGATTTGTTTAGTTTTGCCCTAGCCGTAGCATTAGTATTAAACACTCTCCTAAAATGGTCGACTAAGAAGTATGTTGATATCAATTAATTTTAGGATGATTTTCTGCTAAAATATGGTTAGTGAAGAACATGAATTTGTCATAAGAGTTCAATTTTTTTAGAGTACTGTTGGAATCTGTTGGTGTTGCTTAACTTTACTTGCATATTGTTGGAAATTAAATCTGGTTTTTAATTATGATTTAAGGCCGCCTGAAATTTAGTTATCACAGGTGAGGAGGTTGTCTAAGTGTCGATATGAAACTCTTTCTTTTTCCCTCTAAACTAACTTAAGAGAATCATCTTTGGCTGGAAGTTGATTGTTGATAGCTTCAGTGAAACAAATAATCCCTTGATTATTTTCATTAATTGAAAGACTATTTATACAAGTTACATATTTCCATAATAGGAGAATCTTATTTCTATTCTACTTCTAAAATCTTATTCTATTTGGAGATGAACTATACAATTATGGTAACTATACAATTATGGTAAGAGTACAAGACTAATTAAGATAAACTACAACTATACAAAACTTTGTACAATAATGTTACACAAAACCGTGACCATCCAACCTTGACCATCCAATATACCAAATATATCTCATGTATATTTGGTATATTTAACACACCCCCACAGTCATAGCGGGCGGTCTTCAAACGCCGAGACTGTCCCTAAAATCTTCAAAAAAGACCGAGGGAAGACCCTTTGTAAAGATGTCCGCAATTTGATATCTTGACGGGATATGACAGACGCGTACCTGACCCCGAACAACCTTTTCGCGGACAAAGTGAATGTTCATCTCAATATGCTTAGTGCGTTGGTGTTGAACCGGATTGCCCGAAAGGTAGATGACACTAATATCATCGCAATAAACTAAGGTTGCCTTCTGAATGTGACAATGAAGCTCCAAAAGCAAATTACGTAACCAACATGATTCTGAGACCACATTAGCTACCCCTCGATATTCAGCCTCGGCACTTGAGCGGGATAGAGTCGACTGACACTTCGCAGATTAGGAGACCAAGTTGTTGCCAAGGAACATACAATAGCCAGACGTAGACCGTATGGTGTCTGGACAGCCACCCCAATCAGCATCCGTGTCTGAGACAAGTGTGGATGTCGAGGAAGGATATAACTGCAAACCATAGTCTAGTGTACCCTGAATATACCGAATGATGCGTTTGAGTGCATCCATGTGCTCAATCCTTGGATCATGCATGAACAAACACACCTGCTAGACATCATACGTAATATCCAGTCTTGTAAAGGTAAGATACTGAAGGGCCCCTGCAAGACTGCAATAGCGGGTCAGATCTTCGTAAGGTACGCCGGCCGCAACACTAAGCTTGGGCTTGGTATTAACTGGAGTGGAAGTGGACTTACAATATGACATCCTAGCCCTCTCGATGATCTCGGCTGCATACTTTCGCTGAGACAAGAACAATCCATCGGAATGACGAGTGACAACAATCCCCAAAAAGTAACTCAAGGGGCCCAAGTCTTTCATAGCAAACTCGGAGCTGAGCATGGTCATGATAGACTGGCATAAGGCATCGGAAGAGGCAGTCAAGATAATATCGTCCACATATAATAGAATGTAGGCTAAGGACGAACCACGACGGTAGATGAACAAGGAATTATCCGACCCGTTGTGAGTGAACCCAATAGTCGAAACATAGTCAACAAACCTTGTATACCAGGCCCGGGGATACTGCTTAATCCCATGAAGGACTTTTTCAATAAACTGACATGATGAGGATGATTGGGACCCTGAATCCCAACAGCTGATGCATATAGACTGTTTTCTTGAGATCCCCATGTAGGAAAGCATTATTTACATCTAACTGATGAATAGGCCATGCCTTCGAAAGAGCCAAGCTTAACACCGTGCGAATGGTAGCCGGCTTGACCACCGGACTAAATGTCTCACCACAATCTATACCAACTTGTTGAGTCTTACCATCACCCATAAGTCGCGTCTTATGTCGAGCAAATAAACCATCGGAATTCTCCTTATGAGCAAAAATTCATATAGACCTGATAATATTAATACCAGATGGACGGGGCACCAACTCCCACGTCTTATTATCAATAAGAGCATTATATTCATCGGTCATAGCAATTTTTCAATTCAGATCATTTAAGGCAGACACATGATTACGGGGTAAGGGAGATTTAGGGACATTAGATTGTAAATTAAAATATCTTTTTTGGTTTAAAAACACTCCGTTGACTACGAGTGATCGGTCGATGACTCGAGGGAGAATTGGACGGATTTTGGGAATTTCTTTGGGTTGGAGACGGGTGGCGGCGAGTAGTGGGCTCTTGTCCCAACACGGTATCTGGAATAGTGCGGACTGTTCAGTGGGATGGGTCGCCCAATCGCTGGAACTGGTCTAATGGAGGTACTGGGATAGACAGGGGTGACAAGTCAGTGGGGCCAGCGGGAAGTGGGCCCGCTAGAGAATTTTGGTGCGGGAGATGTCTGAAAATTGCTGAATAATATACGGGGATATATTATCATCCAAAAAATTATACGAACTAGGCACGGGAGTATTAACTTTAGCAAATGGAAATTGGGATTCATAAAAAATGACATGACGATTAATGATGATTTTATTAGAGGATAAATCAAAACATTTGTAGCCACGATGATTAGACGAAAAACCCAAAAACACACACGGAGTAGACTTGGCCTGAAGTTTGTTAATTGTGGTGGACGAGAATAACATATAACATAAACACTCAAAAACCCGAAGATGTGATTATGACAAAATTTTATTATATAAAATTTTAAGGGGGGAAGAATATGTGAAACCTTTGGAAGGAATTATGTTAAGGAGATAGGTAGCCATTTGGAGAGCATGATGTCAAAAAGACGGGGGTACGGAAGCATGAATTAATAACGTACGGAAAATGTTATTTATGAAACGAATTTTACGTTCAGCTTTCCCATTTTGTGAAGACGTATGAGGACACGAAAAATGAAAATTGATCCCTTTATTAGCACAGAATTCCCAAAACACCCCATTGTCATATTCTTTGCCATTATCACATTGAATATTTTTGATTTTGCGGTCGAATGTGGTTCTAATAAATGCTCTAAATTTTAAGAAGATGGAAAAAACTTGAGATTTTTTTCACTATCGGAAACGTCCATAAAAACATAGAGTAATCATCCAAAAATAGAACATAATACCGATGACCCAAAGAACTAAGAACAAGAGATGTCCATAAGTCGCTATGAATAATATCAAATGACATTAGAGTATGAGATTTTGAGTCTACAAATGACAACTTAACAATTTTTCCTAGAGAACAAGACTGACAAATTGGAGTACTATTTGTACCCTTACATGAAATAAAATTATTTTTATCTAATGAAGACAAATTAGATGATCCCGGATGACCAAGACGAGCATGCCACAAGGAAGGAGAAATGACTGCAAAGGCGGATGGCAGGGCTGGACTCGATGGACCGGAACTGGGTGTGATAGGATAAAGATCTCCCCTACTATCACACCTTATGAGAGGACTCCCCGTCTTGAAATCCTTCATAGAGAAACCAAATGGATCAAATTCAATAGAAACAGAATTATCAGTAGTGAATTTACGGACATAGACTAAGTTTTTAATCAATTTGGGGGCGTGTAGGGTATTTTTCAAGATAAGAGGTGGATGAGGGGGAGACAATGTTTTATGACCATAACCACGAATTGGAACATAATTATCATTACCAACAATTATACCGCGAGGGTTGCTTAAATTGGAATAAGACGAGAGAGTACCTGAATCGGATGTCAAGTGGGTAGTGGCACCGGTGTCCATATACCAATTCGGGTCTGGTTGAGTCAAACCAAGTGTGTGCATCGCGGCCTCGATATCGATGAGTGGGGCTCTTTGCGTGGTGAGCTTGCGAGGCCGGCCCAAGAATTCGAATCGGGTTGTCTGGGCGTCAGAATCTGGGCCCCAGAAATTATCGGGCGTGGGCAGTGGGCCGTCGAGGCTGCTGGGAAGCCCACTGGCCAGATGCTGGAAAATGTTGTGGAGTTGGGCCGTAGGGCCACTGTCCACTGTCCACTGGTCCAAGCCCATGGCCCAGAGGCCCATGGCCGAGACCAGTGGGTCGGTAAGGAAGTTCTAAACTGTGTGTTTTAAAAATATTGATTTACCCTAATGGCTTAAGTTTTGACTTATTGGGCCTAAAAGGATTTTTCAGCTTATTAACAGATCTGTAATAAAGGCATTTGTTCGAATTATATTCCATTTGCTTCCTAAATTGTTAAGGACTAGACTGTAGTTTTGAACACTTGTTTGCGCAAAATGAATTCGGTTCTGCTTGAGTGTTTAACTGCTTCATGTACATTAGTAGATGATTGTTATATGATGACGAGTTCGATTAACCTCTTCAACAATCCTTGCTAATCTATATTATTTCTTTGAATGCATGTGATGTCACAATTGGGTTTACTGGACTCAAATTGTTCCCGCATTATAGCCCAACATAACATTTTCTCCGAGTCAATCTCCTACCCAGCAGAACTGGGCCTAAGGGCCAAAATGCAGAAACAGGAACATCAGTCGTGGATAGAAGACCGGGTGAAAATGACAATTAGCATTTTAACTGGTTGGCCGATATGGCCACCAGCCTGACCCACTTTCTTTTATTCATTGTTGTATTTTCATTCTTCTTGTGTTATTTGTAATTATTAACTATTGGAATCCTAGGCTAGAAACTAGTTGAAACATTTTAGATGCGATGATAAATAAATTTGTTTTTTTATTTAAATTCTGATTTTTTTCGGCTACTGTACAGCTTCACTATTTAATTCAGTTTTAAGTAAATTGCAATTAGTTTCATTTTTAAATTAAGGAAATTTATATTATCTTGAGTTTTAAAGAAAGACGAGAAAAGAAATATTATAAGTATAAGATTTTTGGATAAAAATGTTTATACTTATAAAGTAGTTTAAGTATTTTCCTTAAATAGTTTTGGCAAATAATTCGTATAATTGGAGTTCGAGAGAAAAGGAAAAAGGATGATTGGTTGACCTTTCTTTTTTCTAAAATGAAAGGCTTATTTTTTATAAGTTATAAATTTTGCTAAATCTCTTTTTTATATAAAGTTAGATATTTATCAAAAAAAAATTATACTATCTTTTAAACAAATGAAATAAAGGGATTATATTCCAAAAGAAAAGATTTCTTCTTTACTTTAAAGGAAAAAATGTGTGGGGAAGAGTTTTATCTGACCGAATTTGATTTTTGAATGATAGATATATTTATAATATTTTAAACATTTAAATCAAATAAAAGTAATTTTCTTATTTTAAAATTCGGGGTCAACTGCATCCTGCGGATCCTTAATTACGGGGTGCCTAACACCTTCCTCGGGATCACTTGAACCCTTACCTCGAACTCTGGTTACTTAGTATTTTTCTTTTAAAAGTTGAAAAACTCTTTTACTTGGTTTACCTAATTTTCCTTAGATAAATTAGGTGACGACTCTAAAATAAATAAATAAATCCAAGAATCCACAAGTTATGAAGTACCTTTTATGCCTTGCGTAAAAGTAAATTGTAACACTATGTTTTTGTACTGCTCTAAGAGGCCTATGGCGTTATATACACAGTTTATAAAGATATGATATTAATGATATTGCCCACAGAGGCCTACGTCATTATATAAACAATATACCATATACAGGATATTGCCCACAGAGGCCTACAACGTTATATACGTGATTATATCATATGTATATGCAATTTGGTTCATTGTGACACTTATGAGTATCAGGTGGTATTTCTTGTTTCCATTCACTTATTGTTGCCTATTTACATTTGATTATACCCTACATATTTAGTATATTCTTTCGTTCTGACGTCTCCATTGCTGAGGCGCTATGTTTCATGCCTGCATGTGCAGATAGAGAGACAGACACACCTCCTCAATAGGTTGTACAACTCAGTAGTTGGTCATCGCACTCCCTTCTTCCTGAGTTTTTATCTAGTGAGTGGTAGGCTATACTGCTTATGTATATAGTCATTTTGGGTATGTTGAGTCCTTGTCCCGACCTGATGATATATGAAAGTATTCTTAGAGGCTTGCAGATTGGTGGTCTTTGTATGGTTACTTTATATGGACTTGTAGGCCTTCCTATAAGTTGTTGGTACCTTTGTTAGGGCCTTGTCGACCACGTTATATGTATATGTATGTTGGATTGTTGTCTTACGTTATAGGCTTTTCTGTTCAGACTTCTATTATACTGCCATTCAGAGGCATTGTCGTCCTAGTTGGTCATGTATTCAGGTTATGATATACATGTGGTATTAGGCGTCGGGTCCCGACCACATCCCCTAAGGTTGGGATGTGACACTTAGAACTTGCACGCATGAAATGTAGCGCCCTCGACAAAAGGAAAGTTAGTATGAATATAATGTACCGAGCATGTAAGGCAACTGAAATAACTGAAACTCGAAGATACTCTGAGTACACTTACCTTCCCTGATATAATGTATATAAAAAATAATAACATTACTAGCTGGCCACATAAAGGGCTCGGTGTATATCTCACTAGCCGATAGATCGAGTATCTCACTAGAACATAGGCTAGGTAACTCACCAGCTGATAGGCCAGGCATCTCACTAGCTCATAGGCTAGGTATCTCACTAGCTCATAGGTTAGGTAATCTCACCAGCCGATAGGCCAGGACAAACTAGACAATAGCCATCAGCATACGATAGATGAACTAGCAGACACTATCAACCATGGACTAGGTCCGACAAATCTATGAAAGTATAGCAAGCGAATACTAAGATCAAAGATAGAAGCATACTCCCAACAAGGGATAATCAAGCTACGAAAATGGAACACTTCTTTAGACATTTTCTTGTTTTAGAATTTGGCACAAAGTTCGGAAATGTCATGCTTTTAAAGGAAGGTTGCCATTACATACATGTGTCGATAGCTTACTAGTTCTCGGATTCTGTACAGATGATAATCTATGTTATACGAGTAATTTAGATTAAGTTCGAATAAATAAACTCTAAGTCGACTCACTTAAATATTTCATCGAGCACCTATCATGCATAGAAGTTCTACAAGCTTCAACAATGACAACTAGCTATCAAGATCATCTATCCAATATTACTTAGCCTCCTTACCTTCTTCACACATTAACCATAAACATCTTATACCCATAAACAACGAAGATGAACAACCCAACATCAACACAACATCACTCAAGTTCTTTTTAAGGATTATGCTACCAACACTTAAGAAAATGATTCACTATCACTTGTAGACGCTTAAACACAACAAAAAGATAAAACTTACCTCGAAGGCTTTAAGTCATTCCTTAGCACACTTTACTTCTACACCAACAACCCCTACAACACTCAAAAGGAAAGGGAGAGGTAGTAGCCTAGGCTAACGATCACCCGAGTGCGAGAATAATGATGTTTTGCTTCCGAACTATGCTTGGATCATCAAGAACACTTAGAGAACCTTAGGAAAGCTTCTAGGGTTACTTAGGGTTCAAGAAAGGATGAAATGAGGTCTGGTCGAGTTGGAGTCTATTTAAACAACCTAAAAGCATTTCCACCGCCAAAGAGGTACGGTGGCAAATACATCATGTACCTCAAAAGTACGGTCCGCACATGGGTCGTACCTCCTATCCAGAAAGTTTCCAAATTCACCAATCTTCATTCAGTCCCCCAGACAAAATTGTATTAGCCGTACCTCAAAGATACAATCCATACATTCCAACGTACAATTGCAACTTTGTCGAGCCTTGACAAAATATATTCTCTTTGATTTTTTAACTCCTATTTTTTTCGACACTTCTACAAACAAGTTTTATACCATCATTTACCCTTCACAAAGTCTAATACCTTATCGTACTACTCAAGTTAATTAATGACACGATTTGACGTAAAACTATAGGGTGTAACATCCTTCCCCCCTTAAGAACATTTGTCCTCAAATGTAGATGTAATATAGTTTATAATTCTAACTCTTGAGGATTTTCTAGAAATTTCTGCAAAGCTTCCCCTGTAAATACGACTATCCAAAACATGCCATTTAGCTAAAAAACACATCCAATGCCACACAGGGCTAAGCAACAATATATGTAACATAATATCAGCCCCACACGACCGTCTATCTATCAAGAGAGTAACAAAGTAAGTCGTAACTCACCTTAACAGTCAAATCTCGTAGTCTAGGTTGCATTTGTCATATCTGATCTAAAGTCGTCACCTGTACAATGTACGAAAGGCAAGCTAACTACTATAGGGTGGATATAAAGATGTCGTATCATAAGGTCACATGAACATGCTATCTGAAATAAGTGAGGATATCTGGACCTCATGTCCTCCTCAGCCTCCCACGTTATTTCTTCCACATTATTGTTCCTCCATTGTACTTTAATAGAGGCTACCTCCTTAGTTCGTAACTTGCGGACCTGTCGATATAATATAGCAACTGGAACTTTTTCATAAGACAGGTCTTCTGTAACTTGAACATCTTTTATTGGTAATATACGGGAGGGATCTCCTATGCACGTCCGCATCATCGATATATGGAATACTGGATAGACCGCCTCTAACTCTGGTGGTAGCTCTAGCTCATAGGCCACTTGGACAGTTCTTCGGATGATCTTATCAGGTCCAACGTATCTAGGGCTAAGCTTGCCCTTCTTACCAAATCTCATCACACATTTTATAGATGATATCTTTAAGAATACCCAATCACCGACGACAAAGTCAAAATCTCAGGTCCGGACGTCTGAATAAGACTTTTGTCAGCTATGGGCAGTCAATAGTCATTCCCAAATCAACTTTACCTTCTCTACTATTTATTACACTATGTCGGGTCCTAGCAACTCAACTTCGCCCACCTCAGACCAGCCAATCGGGGATCTACACTTTCGCCCATACAAGGTTTCAAACGGGGCCATCTTGATGCTGGAATGATAATTATTATAAGCAAACTCTATAAGCGGTAAATAATCATCCCAGCTACCCTTGAAATCTAAATCACAGGATCGTAACATATCTTCGAGCGTCTGAATAGTGTGCTTAGCCTGACCGTCTGTCTAAGATGGAATGTCGTACTAAGGTTCAATTGAGTGCCCAAACCTCTTTGAAAAGACTTCCAGAAATTTGTTGTGAACTGGGCACCTCTGTCAGAGATAATAGAAACTAGAACTCCAGGAAGCCGGACTATCTCCTTAATATACAATTTGACATAATGTTCAGCCGAGAAAGTAGTGTTGATAGTAGAAAATGGGCCGATTTCGTGTGTCTGTCAATGATAAGCCAAATATAGTTGACCTTCTGAAAGGAACGAGGCAAACATGTAATGAAATCCATGTTAATCATTTCCCATTTCTACGTCGGAATCTTTATGTTATGAATCAAATCTCTAGTCTTCTGGTGTTAAATTTTAACTTATTGACAGTTTAGACACTAGGCCACAAATTGTGCAATATTCCTCTTCATGTCGTTCCACCAGTAGATCTGTCGGAGATCATGATACATATTCGTCGAACCAGGATGAATAGAATACTTGGACTGGTTAATCTCTGCCATAATTTGCTCTCGGAGTCCTTCAACATCGGGTACACATAATCGACCTTAGTATCTAAGTACACCGTCTCATGAATCCTCTAGTATTGGATTCCTTTGCAAGGGAATTCCTTATTTCATTTCACTAACTCGGGATCATCAAACTGTCTTACTTTAATCTCTACTACCAAGGATGATTCTGCGGTATTCTGAACTACAACGCTTCCATCACCCGTATCAAGCAGGCATACACTCAAGTTGGCCAACTGATACAAATCTTTAGTAATCTCTAACTTGCTGGGTTCAACTTGGCTCAGACTACCCATGGACTTACTACTCAAGGCATCAGCTACAACATTAGCTTTGCTAAGATGGTATAAAATATCAATGTCATAATCCTTTAACAGCTCAAGTCATCTTCTCTGCCTCAAATTTAACTCTTTCTGCCAAAATATATAATGTAGGCTTTTATGATCGGTAAACATGAACCCCATGTAGGTAATGATGCCATATATTTAAGGCAAATATAATGGTCGCTAACTCAAGGTCATGAGTTTTATAGTTCAGCTCGTGCTTCCTCAACTGTCTCGAAGCATATGCAATAACCTTGTCGTGTTGCATTAAGACACAACATAGGACAACTCCTAAAGCATCACAATAAACAAGGTATCCCTTGGTACCTTCTGGAAGTGCCAAGATGGGAGCGGATGTCAATCTATTATTTAACTCCTAAAAACTTTACTCACACGTATCTGACCACTGGAACTTGGCCGCCTTATATGTAAGCTTCGTCAGAGGTGCGGAGATAGAATAAAGGCCTTCCACGAACCTCCGATAATAACCTGTCAAGCCCAAGAAACTACGTACCTTGATAGAAATTATGGACCTCGGTCAATTCTTTACAGCCTCGATCTTCTGATTATCCACTTTAATGCCTTTTGAAGAAACTATATGACCCAGAAAAACAACTGAGTTCAACCAGAACTTGTATTTAGAAAATTTAGCGTACAACTTACGATCTTGGAGCGTCTGTAACACCGCTCGCAAATGATCTGCATGATCCACCTCTGTACGTGAATATATCAAAATTTCATGAATAAACATGATTACATAGACATCCAAAACCAGTTTGAAAACCCGATTCATTAAGTCCATAAAGGCCACTGGTGTGTTAGTAAGGCCAAAGGACATCACAAGAAACTCAAAATGACATCATTTGGTCCTAAAGGTTGTCTTGGGTATATCTTTCTCCTTCACTCTCAGCTGATGATATCCAGATCTCAAATCAATCTTCGTGAAGTACCTGGCACCCTGTAATTGATCAAACAGATCATCGATACTCGAAAGTAGATATTTATTTTTAATAGTGAATTTATTCAACTGCCGATAATCAATGCACATTCTTAGAGAACCATCTTTCTTGAAACACAATAATACCGGTACACCCCATGGTGAAGTACTAGGCTTGATAAAACCCTTGTCCAATAAATCCCGCAATTTCTCCTTCAACCCCCTTAGCTCAACATGACCCATTTTATAAGAAGGAATAAATATCAACTGAGTGTCCGGGAGTACATCAATAGTAAACTCGATCTCTCTTTCTTGGAGAATGCCCGAAAGATCATCTGGAAATACATCCGGAAATTCATTCACAACTAGTACAAACTTAAGGGTCGGAGGCTCTACATCTGCATCTCTGACTCGCACTAGATGATTGATATAGCCCTTAGAAATAATATTTTTGGCCTTTAAATAGGAAATAAACCCGCCCTTAGGCGTAGATGAATTACCCTTCCATTCCAAGGTCGGTTCACCTAGAAAATTAAACTTAACAACCTTCATTCGACAATCGACATTTGCATAACATGAAGCCAGCTAATCCATACCCATAATTATGTCAAAATCAACCATCTGTAGTTCAGCTAGATCAACTGATGTCTAACTGTTACAAATTGCCCCAACACA
This sequence comes from Anisodus acutangulus, assembly GCA_029783415.1. NCBI lineage: Eukaryota > Viridiplantae > Streptophyta > Magnoliopsida > Solanales > Solanaceae > Anisodus > Anisodus acutangulus. Next base: position 23,137,715 of record CM056490.1, on the reverse strand, counting down.
ATCTCGATAGACTCTCTTAGCCATAATCGTATCACCGATCGGCGTAGCCACTTCATAGGGCATAGATAATATTTCTAGCTCAAACCCAAACTTAATAGTAACAAAGGGCATAACAAAGGGCAATGTAGAGCCAGGATCTATCAAAGCATACATATCATAGGTGGAAATAAATAGTATACTTGTGACCATATCTGGAGAAGTCTCTAAGTCTTGTTGACCTGGTAGAGCATAAATGCGGTTCTGACCACCGCTTGAACTGCATGCTCCACCTCTACCTCGACCTCTACCAGTTGAATATGAGACCCACGTTGAGTAGGACACACTAAAGTAGAAGACTGCTGCTGAACCAGTTTGCTGTGCCATACCACCTTGACCTCTTTAGGGATAATCCCCCCATTAGATGACCCGAATGACCACACATATAGCAAACATTCGAACTATACTATCACTGTCCGAATTGTGCCATCCTGCAATTACTATACTGCTGTGGTGGCAAGATCATATGATCAGAACTCCTCTACTATTGAGGCCCGAATGCTTTAAAGCTCTCGCCAGGCCCAAACTGAGCATAATGATCAGATCTATAACTTTGAGACTAAAATCGTTGTGGTATGGATAGTCGTGCAAAATACTGGGGCCTAAAATATCCCTAAAACTCTCCCTCTTCTGTTGCTTTCTATTAACCCATTGTATCACTCAATGTTGCGCTTGCGCTCCTTTAAATTATGGGCATAGGCCTGAATTCAAGAAATGTCCATACTACCAAGTAGAGATGCTATTATACAATCGTCAATCAAATGTGGCTCAAGACCGACCCCAAACTGATGAACTCTGGCCAACATAGTCTCTACCATAGAAAGAGCATATCTGGCTAGAGAATCGAGCCAGAGACTATATTATTGAACACTCATATTACCTTGCCAAAGGTTAAGAAACTAATCAACTCTGGCCTCGCAGATTTCCAAGGGCAGATAATGATCCAGAAAGGCCTTTGTAAACTCTTCCCAAACTTCTGGCAGGGCATACTCTCCCCTAGATCGGTCCCATACCTCATACCAGAGGACGACAACATCTCACAAACTGAAGGCTACGAACTCTACTACCTCCATCTCTGTAGCATGCATAACCCTGAAGATCCTATGGAGGTTTTATGTAAAATTCTAAGGATCCTTGTTCGCATTTGATCCTGTGAACTATGGAGGTTTCGATAATAAGAACTCCCAAACTCTTGAACTCCCGAGCTCTTTAGAGACCCCAGCACTAGATGATACTCTCAGCTGCCTCTACGTACCCACTATCTGACCCAATAAGTGCACCACACTCCTGATGTCCTTATTAGATAGAGTATGCGGAGGATCTGGAGGCTGAAGTGGTGGTGTTGAATATCTAGGGAGCTCCTCAGGTGGTAGAGGAGGTAGAAGTGGCTGAGGGGGTCTCTCCCTAAGACTCATTCTGGTGCGCATTGTTAAGCGGCATATGACTTGTACCTTCTCCTACAACCACATCAACCCTCTAACTAGCTGAAGTTCGCATAGTAACAGACGTCTCTGAATGATCTGTATCAAAAATATAGGTTAGACTTGAATTACTTATACTCAATTCTATAGCACGATTTCAGATAGAAAAGAAGGGTAACCAACTCCTAGATGCTATATAGCTTCATGTCTATAAATGTGGTGCACAACACACTCATAAATAAGACTCTACTGGACACGACTTGTAGACTCCCTAGGAATGACCTATTCTTATACCAAGTTTGACACACCCCAGCTCAAGAGGACGAGATCGGCCCCCAATGCCTTACTTGACCGACTTATACGCTGGATGCAATTAAGCATACCATGACCCTTAGGGCAAAGCTGAAATACAAGTAGAATTAACCTAGGCCGATAACTCCCAAACATATATATATATATATATATAAATGGGCCAACGACGCCACTTGACAAAGTATCAAATTACAACTCTAAGAGATATACACGAGGGCCGACAAGGCTTCAAAACTGACTAACTATACAACAACATAAAAGGTCTACAAGCCTCTACGAAAAATGACTGTAGTATGGTTGGGACAGGGCCCAACCTACCCATATGATATGTATAATAAAAAACACTCTAGACATCTGAACCTGGCAACTCTGAATGATCTGGAGATTACCAATTAGCTGCACTCTGCACTGCCTACCTGGAGGGTCTGTCAGGCTGTCTCTCAGAACTTGCACACATAAAATGCAGCGCCCCCGGCAAAAGGGATGTCAATACGAATATAATATACCAAGTATGTAAGACAACTGAAATAACTGAAACTCGAAGATACTCTGAGTACACTTACCTGCTCTGACATAGTGTATATGAAAATTAATAACATAACTCGGTGTAAATCTTACTAACCGATAGGCTGGATATCTCACTAGCGCATGGGCTAGATAACTCACCAGCTGATAGGCTAGACATCTCACTAGTGCGTAGGCTAGGCATCACACTTGCTCATAGGCTAGGTAATCTCACCAGTTGATAGGCCATGATGAACTAGACAATAACCATCAACATACGATAGATGAACCAACATACACTATCAACCATGGACTAGGTCCGACAAATCTATGAAAGTATAACAAGTGAATACTAAGTTCAAAGACAGAAGCGTACTCCCGATAAGGGATAATCAAGCTATAGAAATGGAACACTTCTTTAAAGATTATCTTATTTTAGAACTTGGCAAAAAGTTTAGAAATGTCATGCTTTGAAAGAAAGGTTAGCCATTACATACATGTGCCGATAGCTTACGAGTTCCCGGATGCTCTATGGATGATAATCTACATTATACGAGCAATTTGGATTAAGATCGAATCAATAAACTCTAAGTCGACTTACTCGAACATTTCATCGAGCATCTATCATGCATAGAAGTTCTACAAGCTTCAACAATGGCAACTAGCTATCAAAATCATCTATCCAACATTACTTAGCCTCCTTACCTTCTTCATACATTAACTAACAACATCAAAACATCTTATACCCATAAACCACACAGATGAACAACCCAACATCACTTAAGTTATTTTCAAGGATTAAACTACCAACTCTTAAGAAAATGATTCACTATCACTTGTATATGCTTAAACACAACAAAGAGAAGATAAATCTTACATTGAAGGCTTAAAGAGACTCCTTATCACACTTTACATCTAAACCAACAATCCCCCAACACTTAAAAGGAAAGGGAGAGGTAGTAGCCTAGGCTAACGATCACCCGAGTGCGAGAATCATCATGTTTTACTTTCAAATTATGCTTGGATCATCAAGAACACTTAGAAAAACTTAGGAGAGCTTCTAGGGGTTACTTAGGGTTGAAGAAAGGATAAAATGAGGTCAGGTCAAGTTGGGGTTTATTTAAACAACCTAAAAATATTTCCATTGCCAAAGAGGTACGACGGCAAGTACGACCCGTACCTCAATAGTATGGTCCGTACATGGGCCGTACCTCCTATCCAAAAACTTGCTAAATTCTCCAATCTTCATACGGTCCCTCAGTCAAAATTGTACGGGTCATACCTCAAAGATACAGTCTGTACCTCGAAGATACTGTCCGTAGCTCAAAGATACAGTTCATACATCCTAACGTACACTTGCAACTTTATTGAACCTTGATGAAACATATCCTCTTTGATTCATTTAACTCCTATACCTCCCGACACTTCTGTAAACAAGTTTTATACCATCATTTTCCTTCACAAGGTCTCATACCTTCTCGTACTACTCAAGTTAATCAATGACATGATTTAACAGAAAACTACGGGGTGTAACACATGCGGACACTGAAACCGTATATCGTCATATGTACACCGATAGTGGTTCAGAGGGTGGAACATCTACACGTTGCAAAAAATGTCATGCTATAGCCGCAAACTGCTCCATTGATCATTTTAAGGAACACTTGGAGTGGAAAAGAAACAAAGATGAAGCAAAAGAAAGAAAGAAGAAGGAATAGGAAGAGGCACAAACATCGAAAGAAACTAAGATTGATATCTACTCCGAGGCAGATATGACTACCCTGTTACAATTTGTCTTGGAATAGCATGATTTAGCCGACAATTTTTTTTTCATCGGCATGTCTTGCTTAACCCCAGCTTTCGCAAGATATTTGTTCATATGACTGGAAAAAATCAAGTTGAATGGTTTAACAACTTAGAGAAAGTTTAAGCTAATTGTTATTGTCATTTGGTTATGTTGTACTCTAACGCGTGAAACGCTGACGCTAATTATTTTAGTTGTGCTTTGTTGTGGTGTAGACATGACTGTAATTTGCGTAATGACTTCCTATGTGTTATTAATTTTTATTGAATTTTGTGACCATCTGATCTAAAAGCTTAAGCTGTTAGATAGAACACACTTTTAGTCTTTGATTATATTCTCAACACGCCCCCTCACGTGCTGGCCTAATTTTTTTTCATGGTCTAAGCACGTGGAAATATTTTTTGATAATGGGTGGCGGTGAGGTTCGATCCCAGGACCTTTGGCCTGCTCTGATACCATATTGAATTGTGTGACCATCTGATCTAAAAGCTTAAGCTGTTAGATAGAACACACTTTTAGTCTTTGATTATATTCTCAACAATTTTCGCTTTAATGAATGAGTTTTCATGGAAATTTAGATCAAAATTCTCTATGTACAATGGATGTGCAGTTTTAATTTTTTAAAAGCTCCTTAACTCTTTTGGTGCATGAAAAAGTAGTTTCATGAAAAAGTAGATTCAGAATACTTCGAAAAGGCATGAACAAATATGAATTTGACATGTAGGTCAAAATAGTAATTGTTTGTGTCGTATTACATATTTCCACCTTTCCAAAAAAACCGTCTTACTTTTCTTATTAGTTTGTCCCAAAACAATTGACACATTTCTATATTTAGAAATAATTTATTTTTTTAAAGAATTTACAACTAACAAATATCTAAGGCTTGTTTTAGACCACACATTTTGAAAGTCTTCATTTATTTCTTAAACTTTGTGCCAAATCAAACTAAGACAATCTTTTTGGGACAGAGGGAGTAATATTTTTGAGTGACTACCAAAGCGGTGATGGAATATTCACTGAATATGAACATGGTGATATGGTTGTTGATGAAACTAAATAATAATCTACTCAAAGTAACAATGTCGCTTCGTCTTCTCGGTCATCTGATCTGGAAATACATGCTCGTCTGAAGAGATTGTTCATACAGTGTGGAAATATTATATTAAAGAATAGCTAGTTACTACCGTTGGCTTTTTCTTGCACGGATGGATCTTTGTATTGTAATTTGAATTGTAGTAGCTAGTAATTGTGTTATCAACAATTGTTATTAAAAAAGTGTTCTGCATAATTTGGGATTAGCAAGTATGTATGTTTGGTATGGTTGGGTATTTTTGATAGTTTTTAGAACTTATCAGTATAGGTAATGTTTCATGTTTCCCAAATAAAAAGTGAAATATATTTTGAAAAACTATATATGGCCAAACACATTTTCAAAACTTGAAAAACTTCACCCAAATCAAGTTTTTTCAAATTTGTTTGGGGAATCTATGGCCAAACGCTAGCTTAGTGTAGTCTTGGTAATATAAGTTATTATTAAGTAAGGTTATAAGAGAAAATTTTATGTAATATATGTGTTACTTATTTATTAGTTTAGTACAACCATTAACTTTGAATAATTATGAATTATGAATAACTTAGTTCAGAATTATAGCGAGACAATTATAATCCCAACTTATGCACTCTTATTCTATTCATAACATATGGCTTTCAACTTAATATAATAGCTTGGGTGCTTTGATTAGAGGATAATTTGCACAATTAAATTTTTTGGGTGCTATAATTTAAATTATAATCTTGTTTAAGACTCTCATTGGAGATATGTTGAATATAAGAATGAATATAACCGGAAATTTTGAGTTAATTTCTTATTCTTGGGTCCTGGGAGATCAAATTAACTCGCTTAAAAGATGGATTTTCGTCTACAAAGCTTGGGTAAGTGATCTGAACTCGATTTTAATTGATTATTGTGATTATCTATTGAATTTAACGCTTAATCTATTAGATTTAGAAGTAGAAATTGGAGGGTTCATCCTAGGTTTAAGATAGTGAAAATTGGTGATGTGAGTCAATTCGAGGTTGGATTACAAATCTAAGAATATATTTGAACTCATAGGGTTATGGGCAATTTCGGATTTTGAGCACGGAGCTCAAATTTAACTTTTTGATTGACTTTAACTTCAACATAGTTAAAAGTTGCGATATGGATTTTGTTGAATTCGTCTAACTTCGCAGAGTATTATTTTGAATAATGGAGAATGTGTGATTGATTCGGGGCGAGAAAAGACCGTTCGAGAAGGCTAGAGCTGCTTCCGGAAAAGCTAAGTTAAGGCTTTAACCTCAATTAGAAACTTTTCTCAAATTGATTTATTTGTGATACGTGGTGTATATGGAAATAATATATATGTGATATGACGAGCGTATATGCAAATACCATAGGTTACATATTGGGGTATTTTGATTGCCATGCCTACCTTCAGTGTTTGTACTTATTCATGACTATTGAGCACATTTTCACGCTAGGGATAATTTTATAGACATTGTTTCCTTTCTAGGTTAACATTATGGGCTATGCTCATATATATATATATGAGGTTAAAGGCACGTGATTTGTCGGTGTAGATTATGACACATGAATTGTTCGTGTGGTGTGTGGATATGTTCCTCTGGAGTGTATATAATACGGACACCCTAACGAGAGTGTGTGCAGTTGTAGCACTGGAAGCCAGGGCCGGCTTCAATGTGAAGCCACTAAAGCTTTAAGCCCCCAATTTTGGAGGGCTCCATTTCTAACAATTATAGGTTTATAGTCCTTTGAATATATTTTATTTTAAAATATTTAGTACCTTTTTAGCAGAAAGGTAAAAAATATTTCATAAAAATGGAAAGATAGCTTATTCATATGTGATAAAGTAACAGTATATCTATAAAATTGGAAATATGAACGTCTCTCAAGAATCACTTGCATGTAAATGGAAAGTTGATGACTATGGCAAAGATTACTCTACCTTTTACCTTTCTTTCCATTAGAAAACATGTACAAATTTATTACACTCTCTCAAAGTTTTCAGCTTTCTTTCTTTGCTCCAAAAGGTGGAATCTCCCACCCCAGGAGCCCCCACACCCCGGTCCGACAGGTCTTTCTTTCTTGATCAGACATTTTTATATAGTACTTGTCTTTTTCTTTATCCATAATTTCAATTGCTCAAAATCAAAGCTTCCTATAAAAAAAATTATTCTCTAGAAAACGAGAGTCTGTTTATCCCAAAAAGTAAAATTGAATTTGTTACATAGTTTAAAGGACACGTAGATTAGTTTGAGCGATAAATAAAATGATGAAATCAGTAAAACACTAATAATAATTGAAATGAAATTAATTAAAGTGTGAAATTGATTAGAAATAGCCTGGGTAGCCTAAGCTCGGAAGAATCTCTCAATGAAGATACATCCGGAGTGACTTCGGGCTCTGTTGAACAGATGAAACCGGCACAAAAATGACAGAAATGACTAATATGTTGCTAGATTGCGTAAACTGTAATTATTAAGCAGTGAATTGGACACCCTAAAGAATATGTGGATATCTTCGTTTGGTCATATGCAGATATGGCCAGGCTGGACACAAACATAGTGGCCCACATACTGCCCATCAACAAAGGTTTTGCCCCAATTAAACAAAAAAATAGGCATTTCAAGCAAGACTTAAGTATCCGAATCAAGGACAAAGTGGAGAAAACAAATCAAGTTCGGTGTGGTGGAAGTAACTCCGTATCCGACGTGTCTGGCTAACATTGTGCAAGTATCAAAGAAAGACGGAAAGATTCAAATTTGTGTGGACTATCGTGACCTCAAAAGAGCTAGTTCCAAAGATAATTTTTTGCACTTCTTAACATCCACATACTCATCGATAATTGGCGAAGCACGAGTTATAATCATTCGTGGACTGCTTCACCGATTACCAACAGATCCTGATGAGCAAAGAAGATGTATGGAAAACATCCTTCATCACCCCATGGGGAGTATACCACTACCGTGTGTTGTCGTTCGGCCTCAATAACGTCAGCGCTACTTACACGAGAGCTATGACTACCATATTCTATGACATGATGTAAAAGAAAATAAAAGTTTACGTAGATGATGTCATAATAAAATCAAGAGAAAGCTCAGATCATACCACACACTTGCGGAAGTTGTTCTACAGACTTCGAAAGTTCAATTTAAAGTTAAACCCGACCAAATACGCATTTGGAGTGCCCGCCGGAAAACTGCTTGGGTTCATAGTCAGTCGGAGTGGCATAAAACTAGACACTTCAAAGATCAAAGCCATTTAAGAATTTCCTATGTCGAAGACCAAGAAAGAGGTCATGAGTTGTATGGGAAGGTTGAACTACTTTGGACGCTTCATAGCGCAATCCATGATAATCATGGAACCTATACTCAAGTTACTGAAAAAGGATGCATCGACAAAATGGACTGACGAGTGTCAGATGGCCTTTGATACCACCAAGAAGTCTTTTTCCAACCCACGAGTCTTGGTCCTTCCTAGATCGGGAAGCCCATTATTATCGTGCCTATAAATATAGGACAATGCTTTCGGATGAGTGTTAGGACAACACGATGAAACTGGCAAGAAGGAGCGAGCAATCTACTATTTGAGCAAGAAGTTCACCGCCTACGAGGCATAATATACCCTAGTGGAGAAAACACGTTGTGCTTTGACGTGGGTAGCCTAGAAGCTGAGGCACTACTTGTCATCATACACTACCCACCTCATCTCCAAGCTGGGCCCTTTGAAGTACATATTTTATCAACCTATGCCTATAGGGAATTTGGCCAAGTGGCAAATGCTTTTAAGCGAGTTTGACATCACATACGTCATCCAAAAGACCGTCAAAGGACAATATACTTGCAGAAAGTCTGGTCGATAAAGATTTTGAGCCACTCAGGACATATTTCCTAGATGAAGAAGTGCTAACAATAGAGGAAGACACAAGCCAAAACCTATTCGGGATGGAAAATGTTTTTCGATGGCGCTGTCAATTACAAAGGTTCAGTAATCGGAGCAGTTGTGGTGTCAGACAAAGGATAGCATAACCCAATGGTTGCGAAGCTCAAATTTCAATGCACTAACAACATGGAAGAATATGAGGCGTGCTTCTTAGGTCTCTGCATGTCTCTTAACATGGACATCTAGGAACTATTGGTAATAGGTGACTCAGATATGCTGATTCATTAGGTACAAGAAGAGTTGGCTACAAAGAATGCCAAAATCCTGTCGTATGTAAGCCTCGCATAAAGGTTGTGCAAGAGGTTTAGGAATATTGACTTCAGGCACACGCTGAAGGCTCAGAATGAATTTGCCGATGCTCTTAATACCATAACATCTTTGAGTCGGCATCCTGAAAGCAGTCACATTGACCAACTAGAGATAAGTATCAAAGAGGAACACGCCTACTGCTCCCATGTGGAAGCAGAACTTAACGGCAAATCCCGGTATGCTGATATACGCACATACTTGGAAAAGGAAGAGTATCCTGAAAATACCACAAGTAATCAAAAGAAAACCATTTGGAGGATGGCCAATGGTTTCTTTTCGAAAAAGGAGATACTTTACAAGAGAACACCTAATCTTGGGCTACAAAGTTGCGTAGACGCCATATAGGCCACAAAATTTCTAGAAGAGGTACATGCCGAGACTTGTGGTCCTCATGTGAATGGGTTCGTTTTAGCCAAAAAGATCCTAAGTGCAGGCTACTATTGGATGACCATGGAAACTAATTGTAGTAAGTTCGTGCAAAGATGCCATCAATGTCAGATCCACGAAGATTTAATCAGACTCCTATCGAGTGAACTCAATGTCATGAGCTCGCTTTGGCTGTTCGTCGCTTAGGGCATGGACGTCATTGGACCCATCGAGCCAGCAGCATCTAATGGACACTAATTCATTCTGGTCGCTATATATTACTTCACCAAGTGGGTCGAAGCTACGTCACATAAGTCAGTAATGAAGAAAGTGGCAGCTGACTTTGCACGAAAAAACATTAACTACCAATTCGACATTTCAAAATCCATCATAACAGATAATGGAGAAAATCTGAACAGTCATCTAATGAAAGACATTTGTGAACAATTCCGTGTAACCCATCAAAATTTTACCGCCTATAGGCCATAGATGAATAAAACTGTTGACGCAACCAATAATAACATAAAGAGGATACTAAGGAAAATGAAGGATAATTACAAGTGTTGGCATGAGCAGTTGCCCTACGCATTGCTAGGATACCGAATGACAACTCAGACCTTAACAGGAGCAACTCCAAACTTGCTTGTCTACGGTACTGAGGAAATAATACTAGCCGAGGTGGAAATACCATCACTCAGAATCATACAAGAAGTAGAACTGGACAACATAGAGTGGGTCCGAAAATGATACAAGCAACTGGCTTTGATCGATGAAAAAGAATGATCGATGTGTGTCACAACTAACTATACCAACAAAAGATGGCCCGTGCTTTCAACAAGTGGGCAGAACCCGACTCTTTCATATATGACAACTGGTGCTCAAGTGCGTGTTTCCACACCAAGATGAGTACAAAGAAAAGTTGGCATCCAACTGGCATGGTTCCTAAATGGTCCGCAAGGTATTATCTGGAGGGGTCATGATCTTAGCAGAAATGGATGACCAGGAGTGGCCTAAAGCAATCAACTCAGATGCAATCAAGAGATACTACGCGTGAAGAAATGATGTCAATTTGTAATTGCACTTTTGTTTGCAATCTCTACACCAAGACCTATCTCTTATGGCGAAGATACGTACAAAAATCCTCGTCGAATTTGGTCTTTTTTCTCTTGTCATTGAAAAATAAAATGACATTTCTTGTAAACTACATGATGACTTGGTTTCCCCAGGTGGTATACATAGGCATTCCATGTAGGACTCGGTCATATTATTATAAAAATTAATTATTTTATTTCGAACTATGTTCAACCTGATTCTTATTGTGACAAGGTACGTAGGCGCTCCTCGAGCTTGGTCGCACCAATTGAAAAAAATCAAGAAACCCTTAAGAAGCCACTAAGGTAGAATTTTTTAGAAGGCCTCAAAAATTCCTTCGCAGAGTCTGTTGACCCCAAGCTTCCAACTGGGGCAGAATTTTTTAGAGGACCTCAAAAATTCCTTCGCAAGTCCGGCAGAAGAGTCAACCGTTTTGTCAAAAAATCCTTTACCACAATCTGGCATGAGAGTTCCCCGACGTCAACCATCAACTGGGGCAAAATTTTTGAGAGGGTCTCAAATATTCAACCAGGCAAGCCAGAAGTTCACCCCTAAACTAGGGATGACCAGAGTATCTCACTCAAAATGCATATGTCGTGACAATAAGACACAATCTCTGCAAATAAAATCATACTTTTTGATCAAATGCTTTAGAAAATTTGTGATCAACACTTTGAAAATAGTTATTTCATTTTTTGTCATAAATATAAATTCATCTCTCATATTACCGAATCCAAGAGGGGTCAGAACGGAGAGCTCATGAACGACAAAATAGGAGTCAGTGACACGGATCGATCTCATACAAACTAACAATTTTCAAGGACGACCACTTATTTTGCTAACCCGTTTGTTCATGATGGAAAACAGGTAAAACATAGAGTGTCAAAGAAGATTTTTTAACACATGTCGAATGCATAACTTGGCCAAAAGGGCCATGAAAAAAGGAGGAAGCGCCACAATAGCGACACCATCTAGCCAAGAGGGCTACAAATAAAGAACAAAACACCATAAGGGCAACACCATCTGACCGAGAGGGTCACAACCGATATAAAATGATGAAGAGCCACAAGGGCCGACAAATCAAGCCAAGAGAGTTATAATAGATAAAATGACCATCTGACCGAGACGATCACAACTGATATTAAGGATGAAGGAATAAAATCCAGCCAAAAGGGCCATATCTGTCATTTATTTCAAGCATTGTCATGTCGAGAGGGCCATTCATATCAAACATTTTTGAGAGGGATATTCATACCAAACATTATCAAAAGGGCCATTCATATCAAACAATGCTGATAAGGACATTCATACAAACATTTTCATGTTGAGAGGGTCATTCATTCAAACATCACCAAGAGGGTCATTCATACAAACATTCGCATGCCGAGAGGGCCATTCATATTAAATATTAATGAAAGGTCTATTCATATCAAACATCATCGAGAGGGCTATTTATACAAATATTTGCATGCTGAGAGGTCCATTCATATCAAACATCGACGAGAGGGTCATTCATACAAACATTTGCATGATAAGAGGGCTATTCATATCAAACAATTCCAAGAGGGTCATTCATATTAAAAATTTGCATACTAAGAGGGCTATTCATATCAAACAATTCCAAGAGGGTCATTCATATCAAAAATTTCCATGAGGGACATTCATATCAAATATTTCCAAGAGGGTCATTCATATCAAACATTGACAAGATGACTATTCATATCAAACATTGCTAAGAGAGCCATTCATTCATATATTGCTAAGAGGGCCATTCTGTTATGCCCCATAAATTTGCATACATAATATACCTTTATTTAAGAAGCCTAAGATAAGGAATAAGTTAATATTGGGAAGGTTAAGGAATGGTCGCGTTGAAATATGAAGAAATCATAATAGTTTAAAGAGTCGTTACGCCCATCGTGCTTGTAATCCTTATGTTGAGTGTATCATGTTAAGACGATGCAAGATGATAAGAATGTTCATAAAAAGGACAAGGAAGGCCTTGGCACAATTCGGAAGCATATCTAAAATATCACTAGTTATACTCATTATTTCGCGCACGTTTGAGAACATGATTAACTGATTTAAGTTCTGACAACTCAAGCCCCATTACGAGGATCACTTATGACATAAATGGATGTTAAGAAGGTCTATAGATAGTTATAAGTCATTGGGACCAAAGGAACTACACCTCGACAAATTTGAGGAAGGTAGGGCAATACGCTAAGAGTTTCACCCCACGGAACCCATTTCGCCTTGCGGACGAGGCCACAGACCAAAGCTACTTTTACTCCACCTCACTACCACCATATGCAGATTCATATGGCCTATTCTCCGCATATGGGGCCGTATATTTGAGGCGGTTAGGTTGGCTATTTACATCCAAGGTCGACCAACCCATTTCTTGTTTCACACTTCAACCCCTTGAGTTCTAAGACACTCTCAAACATTCTCCAAAACCCTCCACACCATTTAATAACAAACCTAAAGGTATCTAATGTTATTTCCTCCTCTAAATATCAAGAACCCCTTCGAATCGTCTCTAGTTGGCTTGGCAAGATTGTTGACTTCTTGGAGATTGAATTAGAGCTTGTTGTAGGATGATTCTTGGCTGATTTAAGGTAATATTATTGCTACCCCTCATGTTATAAAGTCTCTCTTAATTTAAGGTAATATTTTTGACAAAGTAAAACATGGATAGATGGAGATAAACTTCATAGTTGATCATGGTAGTTGTTGTGTTGGTTGTTGGATATTTTAATGAGATTTTTGGAGTAACTTTGACTAGATGTCATGGAGTATGATAGTTGTAGACTTGATGCTATTGTGTTAATGGGGATAAGGTAAGAATAATTGAAGTACCATGAAAACAAGAGAGAATAAAACATGTTCGCTAAGTGTTCGACAAAATGTCACAACGATAAGTTCTTGAAACTCTCGAATAGATTTTGATACGGACTGTCCTTATTTCTTAGGTTGATGATTGCAGAACAAGTGAGGAGACAACAAAGTAGTAATTGTCATTAACAAAGTATGTTAATACTCAGTCTTTCTTTCTTTTGGAATGACCTACGAATAAATGTAGCCATAACGAACGTTCCTCCAAAGAGAACTCTATTTTTAAGATTTGAGCTTATAAATACATTTTTTTCATGTTGTTATAGCTTATGATTCTTATTATAATTGGGATCACTTCCCGTCATGATAACATCCTGAATTATATATTTTCTTATGATTCTTGATGATTATTGGATAATTTATACAGACACATCTACATAATGATAATCGGAGGATAACGACCTTGAGTCACTCCGAGTGAATCCATAAGGCCTTTCAGAGTCATCGTGTTCATTGAACTTATATATATGTATATATTTATTTACCGATCCGCACTATAGTCGGTCGGGTAGGGTGCTTATATGTACACACCACTGTAGTTGGTTTTGATATTACCGAGTCCTATATCTGGGCCAAGTACGACTGAGTCCTCTACGAGACCGGGTATGGTATGACATGACATAATTTGCCCTATAAAGTGGCTTAATATTACATTATATTGAGATGGCACTGATGAGTGGCTTATGTTTTACAAGACATGCATACATACTCATGGTTATGACTGGTAGGCCCTCAAAGGCTTGTTATGCGTTTCAGGTTGACTTCTATACTCTTCTTTCGTATCTCATCCTTTATTTATATGTTGCCTGCCTTACATAATCAGTACATCTTTCATAATTATGTCTTTTTCTGGGGTACTGCGTTTAATGCATGCATGTACAGATAGAGATTCAGACAATACCTCACAGTAGGTGACTTGACTTAGCTGAAAATTGTCATGCTTTCTCTTCCGATGCGGTTCAGTGTGTTATTAGGTATGGTGTTGTATATATATACATAGTTGGGTATAGTGAGGCCCTGTCCCAACTAGATGTTGTTGGTATACTCCTTAGAGGCTTGTAGACAATCATTTTATATATAGTGGTCTTGTGCGGCCTCGTTGGCCTTTTTAGTAGACTCGTTGTATTTATATTGGCCTTATCGGCCTTGTTGTATATATATGTGTATGTTGGGCCTTTTTTGCGTACAGGTGGTTGTGTCTATTGGTTAGGTAATAATTTCTCAGAGGCCTTACTGACCCATGTTTTGTTGAGTATGCTACATGTATCATGATTAGTACGATTAATCCTTAGGACACCGGGTGCCGGCCAAACCCCCCAAGGTTAGAGTGTGACAAACTTGATATCAGAGAAGGTTAGTCCTAGGGATGTCTAGAAGCCGTGTCTAGTAGAGTCTTGCTTATGGGTGTGTTGCATGCGGGGTCGAGAAACTCAACAACACTATTCTTGAACCAGTTGGAGTCGGGCCTTCTTTTCGCACTATTATGGATATGAAAATAATGGTCAAAATCCACACGCATTCTTGATCTAGATCATGCACTAGAGCCGAGCTGTAAGTATTTCTCTTCCTAATATTGTCATGTCTACGATTTTAATGATATATTTTTAAAGGATACACTTTTTATAGAGACTGACCAATCATAGGATATGAGCGAGTTACCTCCCCATCAGTCTTTCACCCAATTACGAGCCGGGGCACTGACAAAGACCTACGTACTATCATATATACCCTAGTACTGTCCAACAAAGATGTTAGGAGGACAGTGTACATAATGACCTAGCTGGTTGTCTCACAGGCATGCTATTGCCCTTGTATAATTAACAGTGATAGACCCTTGGAAAGGTTAGAGAGTTCTCAGTCCAGGGAGCCCATTGGCCAGAAATAGTTAATGTTAAGTAGGACTGACTCGGTTGGAGCAAGTGCTTTGGCTAAGAGACTTGGAGTGATTGGTGATTATCGAGGAGGAAAGAATGAGGAAGGATTTAAGAGGAATGATCAGAATGATAGAGTTATCAGTTAAGGCAAAGGTAGGGCTCACAACCCTCGATATCTCTGGATCAGAATAGAAGTGGTTCGGATAGAGTAGGGTCGTCTATGACATACTGTAGGGTATGTGGATGGATGGATGCTAGGCCTTGTTGCAATGAGACAAGGGATTGTTACTGGTATGGTAATAGGACACATGATATGAGATTGTCCTAGACTAGCTTATAGGAGAGAGGAGAAGAGTGAGGACATAGCCTCGAGTTTTGATGCTACCCGGGGAGAATGAATGAGTGTAGGTATGCTACTGATTCTCTTACTCATTTACCTACCTTCTTCATGCGCAATATGGACTTGTTTTATACTTTAGAAGAGTGACACTAATTTAGGAATCGATCTCTTGAATTCCCCATGGAATAAGATAGTTTGATAAGAAAGAATTGCAGATGTAGCACTGAAGAAGACAACTTCTAGTCTAATGGACAGTTAAAGTTATGAATGCGTATTGTAAATAGAAAGGATATGGAACCCCCAACTTGACCTAGTGCTGAAGTGTGTGACATATTTTCAAATGAATATACTAGATAAACTCCTAATTCGTGATAACATATCTTCTGATGATTGTATGAAAATCCCAAACTCCAGGTGAGAAATGGCAAATAAAAATAAGGACAAAAGGAAATGTAAAGCAAAAAGGTTTGTTGGGAAGTTTGGAGTGTCCTGAGAATGCTTCTCGTTTCATAGTGACTTACGTCTTTTGAATTTTAAGAATATGCTATGAATACATGATTTAAAAGGATACTTTCAGGTCCAAGGAATTAAGGGAAACCCCAAAAATTTGATAAGGAAAATGGATTTCCGGAGTTAAATTACGTGAAGCTTCATTTTGAGAAGCAGTTAAAGAAAAGGGGCGCAAAATGTCATGCCCAAGCTAGTAACCCCAATTCATCTTCAAGGATTGTACTACGACAAACTGAGATAGTCCTATGTATAAAAGAAACTCTGCCGAAGTTGCTGAAGGGTATAAGAGTCACTATCGTCGAGTGATGGCTCAACATTTGAGGACGAATATTTTAAGGGGGAAGGATGTTAAGAACCATAATTTTTCATATCGAATATACCTTAATTTAAGAAGCCGAAGATAAGAAAGAAGGTTCTATTAGGAAGGTTAAGGAATGGTCGAGTTAAAACCCAAAGAAGTCATAAGAGTTTAAAGAGCTATAACGCCCTTAGTGCTTGCAATCCTTATGTTGTATGCGTCGTGTCAAGTCGATTCAAGATGAGAAGAGTATAATGTTCATAAAAAGGACAAGGAAGGCCTTGGGCACAAGTTGGAAGCATATCTAATATATCCCAATTTATACTCATCATTTTGCGCACATTTGAGAATCCGATTAACCGATTTAAGTTCTGACAACTCGAGCCCTATTATGAGGGTCACTTATGACTTAAATTGATGTTAAGAAGTTATATGGATGATTATAAGTCATTAGGATCGAATGAACTACATCTCGACAAAATTTGAGGAAGATAGGACGATACGCTAAGAGTTCCACCCCACGGAACCCATTTTTCCTCGCGGATGAGGCCACAGACCAAAGATACTTTTCCTCCACCTCACTTCCACCATATGCGCCACATATTTCATATGTGCCGCATATGTGAGGCAGTTGGGTTGACTATTTAAGTGCAAGGTCGACCAACCCATTTCTTATTTCACAACTTCGACCCTTTAAGTTCTAAGACACTTTCAAACATTCTCCAAAGCCCTACACACCATTTAATAAGAACCCTAAAGGTATATAAGGTGATTTCCTCCTCCAAATATCAAGAACCCTTTGGAATCATCTCTAGTTGGCTTGGCAAGATTGTGGACTTCTTGGAGATTGAGTTGGAGCTTGTTGTAGGAGGATTCTTGGCTAATTTAAGGTAAGGTTCTTGCTACCCCTCAAGTTCTCAAATCTCTCTTAATTTAAGGTAATCTTTTGGACAAAGTAAAATAAGGATAGATGGAGATAAACTCCATAGTTGATCATGGTAGTTGTTGTGTTGGTTGTTGGATGATTTTAATGGGATTTATGGAGTAACTTTAGCTAGATGTCATGGAGTATGGTTGTTGTAGACTTGAATATATTTTGTTAATGGGGAGAACGTAAGAATAGTTGAAGTACCATAAAAACAAGAGAGAATAAAACATGTATGCTAAGTGTTCCACGAAATGTCGCAACGATAAGTTCTTGAAACTCTCGAATGGATTTTGATACAGATTGTCCTTATTGCTTAGGTTGAAGATTGTAGAACAGGGGAGGAGCCATTGGAGTAGTATTGTTCATTAACAAAGTATGTTAAGGCTCATTCCTTCTTTCTTTTGGCATGACCTACGAATAAGTGTAGCAATAACTAATGTTCCTCCAAAGAGAACTCTAGTTTTAATTTTTGAGCTTATAAACACCTTTGTTTATTATTGTTATAGGTTATGATTCTTATTATACTTCGTCAGGATCACTTCCCTTTTTGATAGAATCTTGAATCTTATGTTTTCTTTTGATCCTTGTTGATCCTTAGATAATTGATACATACATAGTTACATAAAGATAATCGAAGGAAAATGACCTTGAGTCACTCCGAGTGAATCTATAAGGCCCATCAGAGTCATCACTTGCATTGAACTTATATATATGTATCTATTTATTTACTGAGCCACGCTATAGTCATCCAAGTATGATATTTATATGTGCACACCACTATAGTTGGTTTTGGCATTACATAGTCATATATATCTGGGTTGGGTACGATCGAGTCCTCTACGAGGCCGGGTATGATATGACATGATTTGCACTATAGAGTTTCTTGATACGACATTATTTACATATAGACTTTATGAGTTTTTATGCTTATAAGACATGCATACAAACTCATGGTTATGACAGGTAGGTCCTCAGAGGATTTTTATGAGTTTTAGGTTAACTTCTATATTCTTCTTTCGTATCTCATCCTTTATTTATATGTTTTCTACCTTATATATTTAGTACATATTTCGTACTGATGTCCCTTTCTGGGGAACTGCGTTTCATGCCCACATGTACATATAGAGATTCAGACGATACCTCACAGTTGGTGACTTAACTTAGCTGAGAATTGTCACACTCCCTCTTCCGGAGATGTTCAGTATGTTGTTAGGTATTGTGTTGTATATATATATACATAGTTGGATATGGCGGGGCCCTGTCCTGACCAGATGTGGTTGGTATACTCCTTAGAAGCTTGTAGACAGACATTTTATGTATAGTGGTCTTGTGCGGCCTCATCGTCCTTCTCAGTAGACTCGTTGTATTTATATTGGCCTTGTCGTCCTTGTTGTATATATATGTGTCTGTTGGTCCTTTTCTTCATGTATATGGTTGTGTCTATTGGTTAGGTAATCATTTCCTAGAGGCCTTGACGACCTATATTTTGTCGAGTATGCTACAAGTATCATGATTGGTACACTCGGGCCTTAGGGCATCGGGTGCTAGTCACCCCTCCCTCTCCAAGGTTGGGGTGTGACATATTCATTCCTACATTGCCAAGAGGTCCATTCATACAAACATATACCAAGAAGGCCATTCATTCCCCACTAATCAGAAGTAATACAATCCAGACGATGCTAAAAGGGTCACCCACTCGGTAAAAGTGAAACCAAAGATAGGTATGCAAGTCGGATGGTGCCTTGAGGGTCACTTTCTTGGTGGAAGTCGAGTTTAGGAGTAATACAAGTCAGATTTAGCAAAAAAAGTCACCCGCTCAGAGGAAAGTAAAAAAAAGGATCATGTGAGCTAGATGGTGCTAAAAATGTCAACCAAATAAGGAAAATGATCCGGATGGTGCCAAGAGGGTCACCCACTTAGACAAAGTCAAACCAAGAAATTTGCACGAACGAAACCACACAGGTGTGGTAAAACTAAACAGTCAACCACGTCACTATCCCAACAAATGGAAACAGGTTCAAAGCAGCTAAAGACGGAGAGCAACTAGACCAGACTCGGATGCATGCGGAGCAAACGTTGAACTTTTTCTTGGCCAGCCGGTCAAGATAAGGTACCGACAAGAGTCAAGCTCACTGGACCAGAGTTGGGATCACTCCACACTACACTCAGCCAAATTATTTTTTGAAAACCCGCGATCGGTCAGTCATGTACCAGAAAAGCTTTTCAAAACCAGCAAAGGCATTCGTGCATAAGGGATATCCTTTTTAGCTTATTGAGTCGAACTACAAGTGACATGATTCCCGAAAATGGGGATATGTAGGCGAACTCAAAACTAGAGGACCGGTCACATTCCAATAAGATCATTCCAGGACTTTTTAGTTTTGACACTAAAAGATCCACAATTTGCTTTATTTAATTCTATTTAGAAGTCTAATTGAGACAAACTACAAGTGGTTTGAATTCTATACAACCTGAGATATGTAGGAAACTCAGAGATTAGGGTCCGACCATAATTTTGAAAATCATATAAAAAATAAGAAGTATTTTGATTTGATCGGCCAAAAATCAGGTTTGTCAAATTTCAATGCTCAAGGATGGTCCCGCCATCTCCGAACAATGAACGGACAATTGTTGACAGCTAATTTTTCTCTTTCAATAATTTTATTTAATTATTCAAGGTTCCTGAGTCACAGACGGAGCGAAATATACTCTTTACAAGGCAAAAATAATTTTACAAAATTATCTCAGAAATATTTTATCATTTTATTTGAAAAAATATCATCCAACATATTACTGTATATCATGCCTTATAGTTTTATCAATTTTAAAATCAAAATAGTAAAGAGACAATTATGTAATCGATTGTTCAAACTAGTTATAGTTGAATTAATAAATATTTTACTTCGTCAAAATCAAGAAATTTGCGTAATCAAATAGAGTATTAAATTACATCTCAATTTTATGTCATTTTAGTTTAATTGAATGATTTTATATTTTATTGGTTACAATTGAAAATGTTTTATTTTAATTAGTATCAATTTGGTCTTTAAATTGAATGTTTTATGCGAATATGGTTATAATTGAAAGAACTTCCGCCCTTTCTTAAATTCAATTAATGGTCAAAATTGTAAAATGTGGTAATTCTCCCAAATATGTTTTAATCCCATGATTTGGGCTCATTTCCTTTTATTTCCACTGAGCTCAAGTCCAAAAGGACCGATACCCGGCCCATTTATACGTTTTAACGGTAGAATCCCCAAACAAGTTGGGTCATTCACGGTTTTCCCTCTAGGGTACAAAACCATGGTCTGATGCTTCTGGAGTTCGCTTATATCGAATTGTCCAAAAGTTCATCAACTTGTCCGAGGGATGATGAAGGCAATTCCACAATTGAGGAATCACCCTCTTACTATTTTTTAGATAAGAATGCGAAATACCCTGACCCTGCCAACCAAGCTCACTCAGATAGACTAAGTAGACTAAACAAGGTGCATAGCTACTTCCTCATGCTCTCTTTCTCTAGCCATTTCCAGAAAAGTCAGCTCGTACCATGCTTTTCCGGGTATGTGCGTGGCCGAGAAAGGAAAGAGCAATTAATTCTCTCACCTATTTCATGTTTCCTCCGCTAGCACGCCACCAAGAGGTGAGCTTTCCCCTCTCTCTCTCTCTCGTTGTTTTTACTACGTTATCTTAATTGTTCTTGTCTTATTGTGATTTTAAACACTGAGTTTTAATTGGTTAATCACACAATTGGATCTAGTTTGTTGGGTCTTGAGGGTTCTATGTAAAGAATCCTCACTCCCTCATTAAACATAACGGATAGACTCGCAAAAAATAGTGAAAGACCCATTTGAGGCATTTGAACTGAGCTTGTGAGTTTACTTAGGGTTTTTTTAATCCCTGGGTTTTTGTAAAAGTTTTTGGTTTTCTAGTAAAAGTTGAGATTCAAAATTTGTACGTCAACGTTGTCGTAAGCTAGAAAGGTCATGATACCCTTATAAGGTTAATGAAGGCTGTTATTAGGTGTTAAGAGAGTAGCAAAAGGTTTCGAGGTCAAACAAGTTAAAAAAAATTAAGTTCGTCAAATTCGGGGGAAAGCCAGGCAAACTTTTGGACAAAATTTTTGGTCCAACTTGGTAGGGGAAAATATTCCAATATATAAGGATCTATGAGGTTTATAACCTATCGAAGATCTAGTTCACGGAGTCTAGATTTCAATGCAACAAATCGTTTGTCAATCCGAGCTCCTTACAAAAGGTTATGAAGGTTTTACGAAAGCGATGTAAGGCAGGCATGTATGGTAGGATGATGTCAAGACCTGCGACTTAACCTGCGAATCGCAGGCCATGCCACATGCCAAGGATTGTGCATCCTTATCCAATTGGTTATATAAAGTCCTAGCTCGACCTCCAATTCATTAAATAACATTTACATACCATATGAGCCCTACAACTCTCCAAATACCTTCAAAAGGGTTCTCCTTCATTGAAGATCAAAATATCAAAGGAACCAAGTGAATTCACTATTCGGTAAGGGTAAAGATCACCTTGTTGATCTCTTCATCTTGTTGATTGAACTTAAAAGCTACTTAGAGATTGAAGAAGAGCTTGTTGCTGAGCTTAGTCTTGATGTTTGAGTTAGTTTTACTAACCTTATATTTTCTCCAACTCATCTATGTGTAGTTAGTTGAGTTGATGGAAATATCTTGTAAGACTTGGAATGAACTTTCACTTTTAGGAGTGGTTATTGTTGAGTTGTTTGTTGAGGTCATGGGTAAGTACTAGATTGTTGAATCTTGTTAGCTTGGATTGAGAGTTATGAAGTGTAGTTGGTTGGTTGTTATTATGGTTTTGTTGAAGAAGAGAAGCTATAGTATTGAACTACCTTTGAAACAATTGCTCAAGATTCATGCGCACAAGGTGTTTGTTGAAATGTCTAAGTGAAGTCTTTCTTTAACTATCGATCGGAGTTATTCATTGATTGTAGACTATTGTTCGTAGAACGTTTGGGAGCTTGTGAGCTATTGACATAAGGTATGTAAGGTTGTTCTATTCTTTTAAAGACATGACATCCAAAGTATTTATCATTTTCAAAAGAAACGTCACTAGAACCATTCTATTCATATGTCTCTTATCCCTTGTCGGGAATAGTTCTATTGTTATTGTTTTATTCCATGTTCATTATTGATTTTCCGATTGAGACTATACTCCTTCCTGATGGACTCTATCAAGTCATAGTCTTATATACTAACAAGTTGTCATTAAAAAGCAAAAGAAAAGATCGAATCAAAGTTAAGGGGTGAACGTCGTGGTTACCTTCAAAGTCGAGTCCTATTCACATGTTATTATCAATCATTGAGCATACGTTTCATCTCGTTATTGTATTCTAGGTATCCTGATTATCTCAGAACTTTATAGACCTTAAAATAAGGGTTACAAAGATTTAATCATCGAGTCGACCATGAGTCATATCAAAGCAAAGTCAAAGAGTCACAAGTCTCAAAGAGCCCAAGTGCCATGATTATCATAGTACAATATCCACACCACCGAATCTATGCCAGTAGCAAGTTATATACATACATACATACATATACATACATACATACATGCATGCATACATGCATACATACATACATACATACATACATACATACATACATATATATATATATATATATCCAAAGATCTAAAGGGGATAATAGACAAGGAAGGAATTGATATATAAGGGATTGAAAAATTAAAAGATAAAGAAGATATGCAGAAAGTAAAGTAAGATTAACTTAAAAATTAAGATTCCTAATAAGGAATCCATAATTTAAAGCATCTGGAAGAATTTAAATGAAGTAGGCGGTAGAACCGGCCAACATCATAATGCAAGAATTTAAAGAATTTAAGGCGGTAGAACCGGCCAACATCATAATGCAAGAATTTAAAGAATTTAAGGCGGTAGAACCGGCCAACATCATAATGCAAGAATTTAAAGAATTTAAGGCGGTAGAACCGGCCAAGAATTTAGACATAAATTTTAAAAGATTAGATGATATTATCATCCATAATCATATATATTAAAAGTATTTAAAACTTACAAAGATTTAGAGTTGAATATTTTCAAGGAGACCTTGGCTCTAATACCAAACTTCGCCTGAGGATAAAGATTTAGAGTTGAATATTTTTGAGACCTTGAGAATTTACAATGGCTTTGGAAATTTTGGATGAGGGGAATTTTCTCTAGAATTTCTAAGGGGAATTTTAGATGAGAGAATTTGGTTTCGAGAGAGACTTTCTCTTTCTAAAACTGAAACTTTTCATCTAAAAAAGTTTGTCCTAAATGAAGGAGAGAGGGTCTCCTTTTAAAGGAATCTTACATGGAATTTTTGTAAATAGAAAAATAAATTTCATCAATAATGACACTATCTAAGTGGAAAATTACGTCATCCATGACATCATCCACGTTTGACATTTTCTTAAATTATTGTTGGAATCTTTCACTTTCACTATTTCATTTTTTGAAAGTGACATTTTCTTTTATCGGTATTTTTTCTGAACTTTATTGTTGGTATTTTGTCTTCTTTTGGCAATCTTTTCAGAATCCACTATTTTCAAAAGCTGCATCATCTTCCAAGTCAATTCCTGGTTCTTCTTCCTCTGATGAAGAGCCTTGTTTTGATGAAGATGTCGCGAACTTCAGAATTATCGCTTGCCTTTCTTCTGAATTTTTGGCCGCTGCAAGCAATGAGGCCAATTGGGATTTCTAGGTAAGAAACTGGGTGTGCTCCGGTATTTGTAGTGGTACCTGTTCATGACTGGATTTCCTGGTATTTAACCATTCCTGGACTTTTGATGGGGTTAGGCTTGCTGGTATTTTATAGCTGTCACATCATCTTATTTTGAACTTTCTCCGGACTGTTGGAATTTTATTCTTAGAATAATCCACGAACCATGTGAATACCCACGACAGATGGAATCTGGTGTAAAATAGGTGTAGGGGCACGAATCATTTTTCCTTATCAGTAGGTTTATAAAGGGATTTAAAGAGGTTAAAAGATTGAATGATTTGGGATTTTAATATATCTAAGGTGGATCCAAATTGTTCCCACCATGAATTCCACCATGTTGGAATTGAGATGAAATACATCAGGTATCAAAATGAAAAAGCCAGGTATGACTTCATTTGGTATTTTGAACAAAAACGGAATTGAACCAAGCTTGTTGGTAATCTCAGTAATTATATGGAATATCAAAGAATAGGGTATTTCTATAGGTATCAGGAAAATTAAGGAGTTGACACAGATCATTTCCCCAATCACTTGGAGCAATTACTCTAAATATTTTTACAAATAGAGTAAGAAGGATATTTGTTATTTTTATAGAAATTATTTTTTATTGTGGTTGATCCTGATATTTCTAGGATAGCCTGGTAAAAATATGCGGTTTTAAGATATCCCATGATTTGTAAAACCATCATTGTCCAAAATATTTTTGGATTGCTAAAAAAGGGTCTTTATCAAAAAAATCTTTTTTCAAGAGTCACAATATTTTGAAAAAAGAGTTCTATAAAAAATTCAGAAATGAGTTTTTTTGGGAGTTTGAAAATTGTTTTTGAGAAAGGGTTTTTGAAGATTCTCCTTTATCTAGTTTACTAAAACTTTGAGAGGGTTTAACCTCTCCTGAGCTCTGAATGATTTCCTGTTTAGAAATTTGTAACTGCATCAATGCCTTTTGTACTTTCGGGGATTTGACAAGGAGTTATAGAAAATTTTGAGTAGTTGTTTCTTGTGCGGGATATTCTGGTGTTTTAGGCACAGACTGTGCGGTATTTTTATTTTCATTTTTTTCTTTCATGACTGCATCATACCATGTCATGTTTTTCCAGCAGGAGTTTTGGCAGAGAATTTGTCTTTTCCTTTCTTGGATGGGTTTGAAAACCAAATAAGAAGTCTAAAAGAAATCCCAAAATACTTTCTTAGTGTCTTAGGACAAATCACATCTAAAAATACCATATAAAAATAACTATTAAATTCTCAGAAAATTTTAAATATAAAATAGTTGTCCTTTTTGATACAGGAGCATATTTAAATTGCATAAAAACTGGTATAATACCAGAAAAATTCCAGGAAAAAACTAATGAAAAATTAGTGGCAGTTAATAATTCTAAATTAGAAATTAAATTCAAAACCAGTGCGTCGATTATAAATGATGGAGTTTCTATAACAACATCATTTGTCCTTGTAAAAGACATACATAATTCCGTCATTCTAGGAACACCCTTCATGAATCTTATCATCCCTTATAAGGTAGATAATGATTTCATATCTTTTAAATTCAATAACAAGAAATTAAAATTCTATTTTATAACAAAACAAAAAACAAGAGACCTCAATCTAATAAAAACATGTTCAATCTACGAAGATAGTATAAATGGAAAAATATAAGGAGAATCATATCATCTAGAAGAACCGAGGAATGATTTTTCTTTAAATACCCAATTAGAAATACTTGAAGTTAAGGAAAAAAGATCTAAACTTCAAAATTCTTTTAAAAAAGAAATATGTTATTATATTCCAAACGCTTTTTGGAATAGAAAACAACATATAGCAGATCTGTTAAATTTCAAACCTAAGTCTCCTAGGAGTTGTGCTTTTAGGGATATCTTGAAACAAAAGTCGGGGGGGGGGGAAGAAATTATAGTCCAGTATACTTCTACCCATTCTGCCGATTTAATTGATACCTTTTTAGCATTATTTTATGCATGCATAAATTCCAAAATAATTTATCAGATCAAAAATCTTTTCAAAATCTTGCATTAAAACAGATTTTCTGGTAATTAATTCTTAGTATTTTTTACTTTGATATTGAATATATTAAAGGACAAACAAAATTCTTAACCCGTGAATTCCTCCAAAACAGGAGAAAAAACCTCCAAATTCCTTATATTGATCACGACGCAGAAATGTCTTATCACTGTCCCATACCCAACTGCTTGGGCTACAAGGACAAGATATCATGGAAGGACATGCGAGAATCTGGACAATACTGCAACCATGCAATGTGTGGAGCCTTACTCCAAAAAAGGAAGGATGAAATTACTCCACCAGTAAATAACCCATCAGTTGTTGTACTCCAACAATAAACAAATCCCATTGACTCCAAGGAACCTGTAAACTCCACCACTTCCAAACCTACAAACCCATCCAAGGAAGGAAAAGACAAATTCCCTGCCAAAACTCCTGTCGAAAAACCCATGACATGGTATGATGCAGTCATAAAAGAAGAAAATAAAAAAAAACACCGCACAGTCTGTGCCTAAAACACCAGAAGATCCCGCACAAGAAATAACTGCTTAAAACTTTCTACAACTCCTTGTCAAATCCCCGGAAGTACAAAAGGCATTGATGCAGTTACGAATTCCTAAACAGGAAATCATTCAGAGCTCAGGAGAGGTTAAACCCTCTCAAAGTTTTAGTAAACAAGAGAAAGGAGAATCTTCAAAAACCCTTTCTCAAAAATAATTTTCAAACTCCCAACTTGTGGTACCACAAGTCCTGAAAAAACCCATTTCTAATTTTCTTATAAAACCCTTTTTTCAAAATATTGTGACTCTTGAAAAAAGATTTTTTGATAAAGACCATTTTTTAGCAATCCAAAAATATTTTGGACAATGATGGTTTTACAAATCATGAGATATTTCAAAAACTCCATATTTTTACCAGGGGATCCTAGAAATATCAAGATCAGCCACAATAATTTTTTTTTTATATAAAATAACAAAGATCCTTCTTACTCTATTTGCAAAATATTTAAAGTAATTTCTCCAAGTGATTAGGGAAATGATCTGTCTCAACTCCTTAATTTTGCTGATACCTATAGAAATACCTCATTCATTGATATTCCATTTAATTACTGGGATTACTAACAAGCTTAGTTCAATTCCTTTTTTGTTCAAAATACCAAACAAAGTCATACCTGACTTTTTCATTTTGATCACTCTTCATCAGAGGAAGAAGAACCAGGAATTGACTTGGAAGATGATGCAACTTTTGAAAATAGTGGATTCTGAAAAGATTGCCAAAAGAAGACAAAATACCAGCAATAAAGTTCAGACAAAATACCAACAAAAGAAAATGCCACTTTCAATAAAGGAAACAATGAAAGTGAAAGATTCCAGCAATAATTCAATAAAATGTCAAACATGGATGATGTAATTGTCCACTTAGATAGTGTCACGAATGATGAAATTCTTTTTTGTATTTACAAAAATGTCACGTAAGATTCCTACAAAAGGAGACCCTCTCTCCTTCATTTAGGATAAGTTTTTTTAGATGAAAATTTTTAGTTTTAGAAAGAGAAAGTCTCTCTCTAAATCAAATTCCCTCATCTATAATTCCCCTTAGAAATTCTAGAGAAAGTTTCCCTCATCCAAAATTCCCAAAGCTATTGTAAATTCCTAAGGTCTCCTTGAAAAAATTCAACTCTAAATCTTTGTAAGTTTTAAATCATTTTAATATATATGATTATGGATGATAATATCATCTAATCTTTTTAAATTCTTGGCCGATTCTAGCGCCTTAAATTCGTTAAATTATTTCATTATTATGTTGGTCGGTTCTACCGCCTACTTCATTTAAATTCTTGCAGATCCTTTAAATTATGGATTCTATATTATGAACCTTAATTTGTAAGTTAATCTTACTTTACTTTCTGCATATCTCCTTTATCTTTTAGTGTTTCAATCCCATATATATATTATTCACACCATCGTTGTGACTAGCTAGTGAGAGGTTGTACATGTACATTGTACACACTGCGCCGCACTATAGTCGGTCGAACGAGGCACTTATATGTGCATCCATATATAAAACTCAAATTATACCCGAGGGAAGTGACATATTACACCCGGGGTTAGAAGCAGAGGGTAGATTACAAACTAAAGTTGTTATACCAAGAGTTCAGTACAATTTTAGAGTTTCATTGTCCGCCCTATGTGGCATACAGGTTATCAGAGTATCAAATTGCTTTTATGCTTCTCTTTACAACCTATATTTTCATATTGCTTTTCATGTTCTACATGCTAGTACATTTCATTCATATTGATGTCCCATTTTCCATGGGAGTTACATGTCATGTTGTAGATTCATATAGAGGTGCAGATAGACCTTCCCAGTAGGAGTTGGTTGAGTTCTGTGGATCGAGTAGTCAGCTTCACTTTATCAAAATCTATCGAGTCAAAGTCATGAGCTAAGTTTGGTACAGGTACAGTTGATGGGTAGGTCAGGGCCCTGTCCCAGCCATATCACTGTTATGTTTTTTGTAGAGGCTTGTAGAATTGGTTGATATATTCAATTGATCTGGACGACGACTTTACAAGTCTTGTACCATATTGTATATAGTGTTTGAAGTTGTTGTACTCCTCTTGTTGCGACGTCCAGATGATGTCTTGTATATTCCTGTTATTATTGCATTCTCGGCCGCAAGTTCTATTTAGTTCACAAGTTATGTTTCAGAGTGGTACGTTTGGGCCAGTGCAGCACCGGGTGTCGGCCACACCCCCCTCCAGTTTGGGGTGTATCATCCTACTTCGACCCTAGGTTGCTGCTAAAGAAGGTAATCATATTTCCTTTAAGTTTTCTTATTAGTTTAGTTATTTTCTAGCTAAATTGTATGATTTCTAGTATGTTTATGTGTTAATAAACTCGTGCTTAGATAAATCTATGCCTATTATGGTTGAACATGATAGTTAGTTAGTTCTAAAAATCATGAAGTAGTTCTTGTATGTAGTTGTGTAACTATGAGTCTGTTTAGTTGATTTTAGTTGATGTATGTACTCATTAATTGATTTAGTTTAATTTAAGGATGAGCTTAAATTACTATGCTTTGAGGATATATCAACATGTTTTGTGTGAATAATGGTTATTCTTAGTCCAAATGTTGTCATTACAGTTTAGAAAGGTTTAATGCTAACATAGTTGTATAAAATGATTACTCTTAGTGGTATTGTATGCCTAATGATCTAAATGTTCATAGTATGAACCATGTCGGTTTATTTTGCCTCTCTTGTGGTTAAGTGATGGTTAGTGATACACGTTGATGAGATTGTAAACATGTCCTAAAAATTGACTTTAGGCATAACATATAGCCATTAGGATAGCAAAATGGCTTATCTAGTCTTATGTTAAGCTGCTTAAATATGTAGATACCATTTAAGGTTTGCTTTAATTATGTATACACTAAAATCTGACTTAGAATCCCTGTTTTTGAGATGGCCCCTTGGGGTAATGAACTAATTTAGGTTTCTAAATCATATACACCTAGGTTTGAGATGAGTTTAGATTTAAAATGAATATGAGAGTTTGTTTCAGCTTATCTTTTATGTGTCATGAATTATCAATATTTAAAATGGGATTAGTATGGACTCATAATAGCCTTTTATGTGTTAATGAGTCTGTTTGATTTATGTTTTGCCAAAACATGTACCTATTGGGGTGGCTTGGGCTTGGTATCTGAGCAGTATGTTTCAAATGTTTGTTTTGACTCCTCTTATGCCTAGATTGTGCTCATTTCTGCTGAACAGAACTTAGTCTAAGTCAAAATGACCTTAAAACTGTTTATCCTGAACTTCCATCTTTTTATAAGCTTGCATACTTGCATCTACATCCCTTGATTAGTCCTGACTATGTATATATCTATTTGAATCATGAAATGGCAACATGTTAGTACTGTATAAGCTAGTAATGACTGCCTTAGGATCGTTTTTTATGTTTAAGACTAAGTGGTCACTTGCATACATTGATGTGACACTATTCTACTTATATGTGTTTTCTTTGTGTCATTCATAACCATGTCATGTCCCTATAGATTTGTACCCTGTTAAAATGATCTGCCTGCACCTTAGCCTATATTGTATGAGCATCGAATTCCTAAAAACCTTAAAATAAAGTGAAACTGTCCCAAAAATGGAAATCAATTTGAACCATGCATGTTCACTTAGAAGTTAGTGAAAGAGTTTAAAATCTTGTCCAATCTTGTTGTTCTAAGTTCATGTCACGACCCAAAATCCCTAATTTGAAAGGGCACCTACCGATTCCCACCACAGTAGGAGGACTCTTCCTTTATACAACAATCAAATTCATAATTAAAGTTATCAAGCGGAATGTCATAAGTCTAACTCTTAACATAAATAGAAAGTGCGAAAATATCATAATAATACAACCCCGAGGAATAATGGTCTGAATCGTACAAGTGCGACTACCAAATCACTAAGTCTGAATAATACAAATGTCATAGAGGGAATACTGTCTCAGAAACAAAATAAAGATAATAATGGGAAAAGACTCTCTGGCAGCGAATCGTCCATCATGCTCACCCTAGAAATACTTAACAGCATCCTCGATCACTCGCGAGGAGAAAAAGGTAGAGCATGTGACGTACTCTGCATTCAAAAGAATGCAGCAAGGTAGTATCAATACAAACACTATGTATCAGTAGATATCATAGGCCGTCAACAGTTTGATGTCATATGCGTAAGAAAGAAACTGAAAGATAGAGATTCTCACATTCAAGTACAAGTAATATCACTGTCCAAAAATAACTAGCCAAGTATAGAACGTCAAGTCAAGATCCAAATATATGAATGAATGATGAATAAATATGCAGGTGCAATGCAATGCAGTGGCCACATAATCAATCCGTACATACATGCTCCGGGCTGTATAAATCATCGTCCCAGCAGTCATGACCCATGGAGGACCGGTGATGTCATGTACCAGTCATTTCGTATCACACAACCTAGAATGACTCTTCCACCCAAACTCCTTGCTTTCCATTCTGTATCACTCAACATAGAGATGGCTACGCGATATAGTAATGTCATATGAATCATAAATACTCCATTTCTCATTTATCACTGTCACGCCAATAACAAGATCACAATCAATATATATCATGAAATGAGAGTATATGAAATGCAATGAGAATATCATGTATATCATATCAATTCCCAGTCGTTCTACATCAGGACACTTATCACATCAATTTCCTTTCTTATACATGAGCATGTCAAAATAGTTGAGATACAACTACATCACAATACAACATGGTATTTCATATAAGTCCGATAACATAAAAAGAATCAACACATATTTAGTCACAGTAACCGACCTAAGTATTCCATGCCAACTCCGTACTCGAAGGCTTACATGCTTTCTCCATTAGATTTTAACTACACATACGCTTTGCTAACCGAAGTCTAACCAGAATGTAAGCTATAAACTACCTGGAAAGCCGAGCGAGAGTCGCACAATCACATTTGCGCCTTGCCCTTCCGCGGATCACGATCGTACTCGAAGTCTAGTATTATCGAAGTCTAAGTTATAATAACGAATTTACAACAACCAAATCATTACACTAGTCCCTGGTCCTAAATTAATTAGCAAATAAGAGGGTAACGGGACTTTAGGGTTAAAAAAGTCATTTTAAAGGTGAAATTATGGAATTTAACA
The DNA here is from genome assembly GCA_029783415.1 of Anisodus acutangulus. Classification (NCBI taxonomy): domain Eukaryota; kingdom Viridiplantae; phylum Streptophyta; class Magnoliopsida; order Solanales; family Solanaceae; genus Anisodus; species Anisodus acutangulus. The sequence goes on along the minus strand of CM056490.1, from coordinate 23,105,527 downwards.
TTAGAGAAGTCCAATAGCACCCAATAATTACTAAATCAACTCAAGATTAGTCTAATTTCACCTTATAAGCAAAAACCCCTAATTTGGGTATGAACCCTAGTTTTCAATATTCAAATCTATCAATATTAATAGAAGATTTAGGCTTAACAAGTACTAAATAATGATTCACCATGCTTAGATTAACAAAACCCATTAATCAATTCACACATTTAAACTTAACAATTTCATGAGACCTAATTTGGTAAAACTCATATTCCCTAAATAGATTCTAGGTCAAGGCCACCAATAAATTAACATAAAGAAGCTAAGTAAAGGTAATACAAGGAAAATGAAGGTTACCTCAAGAAGAAATCTCTTAGAAAATCTCGGGAGTCGTCCTAATGGTGCTTGGGAAGTGTATGTTCAAAATGGGGGAAGTTTGGGTTTTAAAGACACTTTAATGATTCTAGAAATTCCCGACATCCGCTGCAGCGAACACAGTCCCGCGAACCCTCTTTGCGCCTGTGGTCCATAACGAAAACTGAAAAAGCTCACCGCAGCGGATCGTCGTCCGCTGCGGCAGATTCCATCTGATAGGGTGCACTGAAGCTCTCCCCAACGAGTACACCAACAACCAAAAAAATCAAGTCTTATGCAATTTCCAACATGAGATTCGATAAGCACCCGAGATCTCCCTGACACAAACCAGATATGTACACTCATGTAAAAACACGCTACGGACTCACTCGTGGCCTCAAAATTTTAATTGGAGGTATATTTCAAAAAAGCAACCCTCAACGGGCTAAATGAATTCCCAAACCAATAACTAAAATGATCATGAGGTCCTCGAGAACCAAACCAACTATCCCACCAAGTCATAAATGACCTTTCGGACCCCACAGAATTGACAGAATTGTGAAAAAGGTCCATTTATACAAAAGTCAACTCTCGATCAAAGCTTTCATATTTCAAGATTCTAATTTCCCTAAGTTTTACTAGAATGACCCGATAACTTCAGAATTTGGGTCAACGAGGGTAAAATGGTCAAAATATAAGTAAAGATGGAATAGGTCAGTACATCAGATACCAATTAAACAATCTCTCATCCTTGAGCGACAAGTAAAGGGAAGGAACAGAAAGGTAACTGAGCCAACAAATAACTAGGGATATCTGGCACGCATATCGGACTTGCTCTCCCAAGTGCCTCATCGACAAGATGATCCTTCCATTGAACTTTTACGAAAGTTATCTCCTTAGTGCGCAACTTTCTAACCTGCCTATCTAAGATCGCTATAGGCTCCTCCTCATAGGATAGATTCTCATCAAGCAACAACGAATCCCAACGAATGATATAAGGCCCGCCCGAATGGTACTTGTTCAACATAGAGACGTGGAACACTGGGTGAATACCAAAAATCCTAGGGGCAAAGACAACTCATAAGCAATAGCACCAACATGACGTAGAATCTCAAATGGACCAATGTACCTAGGACTCAACTTGCCTCGCTTTCCAAAATGCATCACACCCTTCATGGGAGATATCTTCTGAAGAACCTGTTCACCCTCCATGTCTCAGACCTTTTGGTCTGCATACATCTTCTGTCGACGCTGAGCTGCTAGAAGCTTTTCTCGGATAAGCTTTACCTTGTCTAAGGACTCTTTCAACAAATTTGTGCCCCATGGTCGAACCTCAAAAGCATCAAACCATCCTACAAGAGAACGACTCCTCCTACCATAAAATACCTCAAATGGTGCTATGTCAATACTGGAATGATAATTATTGTACGCGAACTCATCCAAGGGTAAGAACTGGTCCCAATGACCACCAAAATCAATAACACAAACTCTCAACATGTTATCGAGAACCTAATAGTCCTCCCGGACTGTCCATCAGTCTAGGGATATGCGATACTAAGATCCAACTAAGTACCCAACTCTGCCTGCAAAGTCCGCCAAAAGTGGGAAGTAAACTAAGGGCCTCGATCGGAGATAATGGAAATAGGAACACCGTGCAACCACACAATATCACAAATGTAAATCCCAGCTAACTTCTCTGCATTGTAAGTAACTTGAACTAGATGAAATATGCGGACTTAGTCAGCCTATCCATAATGACCCAAACAGAATCAAACTTACCCAAGGTGTTCGAAAGACGTACAACAAAATCCATGGCTATCTTCTCCCACTTCCACTCGGGAATGGGCATTCTCTAAAGCACACCACCTGGTATCTGATGCTCATAGTTAACCTGTTTACAATTCCCACATCGAACCACAAAATATGTTATATCTCTTTTCATCCGACCCCACCAGAAGTGTTGTCTCAAATCGCGATACATTTTGGTAGAACCTAGATGGATGGAATAACGGGAACTATGAGCCTCCTCCAATATCACATGAATAAAATTGCTAACACGAGGAATGTATAATCGTCCCTTGATCCTCAAAACCCCCTCACTATCAAGCATGGCATCTTTGGCCTCACCACGCAATACTTAGTCACAAATCTTGCATAACTGAGGATCCAGAATGATAATGAAGATATGAAGGATCAGGAAGGTTTGGATGCCAAGGCGAGACACGTCTTTTCCAAGGTCGTCCTCAAACTGCCTAGCCTTAATCTCCTCCAAGAGAGATGATCTCGCCTCAACACATGTTAAAACTCGGCCCGGATGTGAAAGATCCAACGCACAAAGCTATTAGCTAGAGTCCAAACCGCCATGGCTAAGGGATGCTCCGAAGTAACCAATCTAGCCAAGCTACCCATACTCACCGCCTTTCGACTCAAGGCATCAGTCGCCATATTCACCTTACCCGGATGGTAAAGTATAGTAATATCATAATCTTTCAGAAGCTTCATCCATCTACCCTACCTAGAATTGAGATCTCTCTGAGTGAATACATGATGTATACAACGATGATCAGTGAATACCTCACAACAGACTCCATATAGATAATGCCTTCAAATCTTCAAAGTGAAGACCACCGATAACAACTCTAAATCATGTGTAGGGTAGTTCTCCTCATGAATCTTCAACTGTCTAGAAGCATAGGCAATGACCTTGCCCTCCTGCATTAACATCGTACCAAAACTAATACGGGATGCATCACAATAGACCAAAATATCCTTACCCCTCCATGGGTAATGCCAAGATTGGAGTGGTAGTCAATAAAGTCTTGAGCTTTTGAAAGATCTCCTCACAAACATCATACTACTGAAAAGAAACCTTTTTGTGAGTCAATCTAGTCATATGAGACGCAATAGATGCAAATACCTTCACGAACCAGCAATAATAACTGGCCAACCTCAAAAAGCTACGAATCTCAGTCATAATAGTAGGCCTCAGCCAATCTCTAACTACCTCAATCTTCTTCGGATCAACCATATCCCATCCTTTATCACCACATGGCCCAAAATGCCATAAAATCAAGACAGAACTCACATTTGGAAAACTTGGCATAAAGCTCCTTCTCCCTCAACAACCCAAGGACAATCCTCAAACGATGATCATGATCTTCTCTGCTCTTCGAATATACCAAGATATCATCAATGAAAACAATAATGAAGGGATCTAAGTATGGCTTGAAAATGCCATTCATCAAAGTCATAAAAGTTGTTAGGGCATTCGTAAGCGTAAAAGACATCACAAGGCTCGTAATGACCATAATGAGTCCTAAAGGCCATCTTCAGAATCATTTTGGCCCGAATCTTCAGCTACTGATAGCCTAATATTAAGTCAATATTTGAAAATAGCGAAGCACCTTGTAGTTGGTCAAATAAATCATCAGTGCAAGGAATATGGTACTTATTACTGATGATAACCTTGTTTAGTTTATGGTAGTCTATGCACATCCTCATCGTACCATATTTTTTCTTCACAAACAACACAGAATCACCCCAAGGGGAGACACTCTGTCTAATAAACCCCTTATTCAAAAGCTCCTTCAACTCCATCAACTCTGTCGATGCCATCCAATAAGGTGAAATATAAATAGGATGAGTGCTCAGCTCCAAGTCAATACAGAAATCAATATCACGATCGGATGGCATACCCGACAAATCGGCAGGAAACACCTCCGCAAACTCATAAACAACCGGTACGGACTCAAGGGATGGAGAATCCACACTAGTATCACGAACGTGTGCCAAATAAGTCAAACATCCCTTATCAATAAGATTCTTCGCATGGAGGTAGGAAATAATCTTCTCTGAAGTGGTACTAAGAGTACCCATCCACTCTAGTCTTGGAATCCCAAGCATCGCTAAAGTAACAATCTTGGAATGATAGTCTAAGATCGCATGGTACAGAGACAAACAAGTCATGCCCAAAATAACGTTGAAATCTAACATATCCAAGATCATCAAATCTACCCACGAGTCATACCCCATAAAAGTAACTAAGCAATTTCGATAGACTCTCTCAACCAACACAGAATGCCCAATCAGAGCAGACAATATATAGGCAAGTCAAGATAGTCACAAGTCAAATCCTAACCAACAACATGATAAGAAGACATATACAAATAAGTAGACCCTGGATCAATCAAAACCGTAGTCGGCCGTCGACAAACAGAAATGTTACCTGAGATCATAGCATCTGAAGCCTCTACTTCTGGCCTACCCAGAAATGCATAACAATGCGCACCACCATGGATTCTCTGAACAGACTGTGCTCCTCCTCTGGAGACCTAAGTTTCACCTCTCCCGAACTGATATTCGCCCCTAGATGATTGGAAATCACCGCGGCCTGACTGAGCACCACCTCTCACTGAAGAACCACCCCGGCTACTAGAAGATGTCGAAGTCCTAGGGGTCTGGAACTTAGAGTCCTGCTGATTCCCACTCTGTCTACCACAGGGACAATCTCTCTTGAAGTGACCCATCTCACCACAACCATAACACACTTTGGGTGCTGAAGATTGATGTACGGAGGCTGGAGAACCGGATGTACCATCACGATCAGCTAGTCTAAATAATGAACCTCTATGAGACTGTCCATCCCCATGCTCACTATGCATATAAGGGCCATTAGAAAATGTTTTCAATGCTGACTGAACCGGACGGTTGAGGGTTGAATGATAGGTCCTAGATGACTGACCCCTACCTCGGTTACTGGTAGATCCACTAAACTGACCATGTTGATGAAAGCCTCATTACTCATAGCATGATCCACAAATGTCTGAAATGATGATCCCATAGCCACATGCTGAAGACAGGGAATATAAAGCGAAAGCACCAACCCATTGACGAACCTACAGACTCTCTCAGCCTCAGTCAAAATCAAGTGTGATGCATATCTAGCCAGAAATAAGAATCTGGACTCATACTCAGCTACCGACATACCCTTCTATCATAAGTGAGTGAACTCATCTCTGCGCTGATCTCTCAAAGGACGTGGCACATACTTTTCTAAGAAACCTGGTGAAACTGAACCCATGTAAATGGATGTGAACCAGCTGGCCTACTCTTAATAAAGTACCTCCACCAAGTCTTCGCATCATTGCAAAGATGAAAAAGATACGTAGTCCACTCCATGGGACTCAACAATCCCCATATTATACAACCTCTCATGCATGTCAATGATGAACTCATACGCATCCTCACTGCGGGTATCATGAAACCTGGGTGACTCCATTTTCAGGAACCTACCAATAAGCTCTTGATCTTTGAGTGTCAAAGCCTGAACTGCTATCGGTGTGGGAATGCCCTTAGAGTCTAGAAAACTGTCAATACGTGGAGCCATGGCAGCAGTAGGTTACATCCCTTGTATTTGTCCCTGCTCGAGAGTATGCAACCCTGCCATGGTATGAGATCCACCAGGAGTAGCACCACCAACTGCCTACTGGGCATCAAGATGAAGGAATGTGTAAGCCGAAGTGTCTTGAACCACTAGGTCTGACATAATCTCGGGGTGAGTCTAGGATGGCCTCAAACCTCTCCCATTAGTCTTCTCAACCTCGGGCTCACACTTTGGAGATGTTGAGCATGCCATCTCTATCCCACCGCAAGGGCCCTGCCCTTGGCTAATGCAGCTCCACGACCTCTCACTTGTCCTCTTCCTCGAGTGCTAGCACCAACAACAATGGTCTCGGGCTCACCATCTCTCGGAAGATTAGTGCGTGTCCTCACCATTTGTGGGAGAATATAAATGAATCAGACACCAATTTGAACATTCCAAATATAAATTTGAATAAAGTAGCACGAAAGAATGAAAAAAATGAAGTTTTCTAAATGACCCAAAGCCTCTCACAGATAAGTAGGGAGCTCTTCGTACCCATCCGCAAAACTCTACTTGACATTCTTTTGTACTTATAGATTGGGTAACCTAGGGCTTTGATACCAACTTGTCATGACCCAAAATCCCTAAGTTGTGAGGGCACCTACCAACTCCCACCATGGTAGGAGGACCCTTACTTTATACAATAATCCAATGCATAATTAAAGTAATCAAGTAGAATATCATAATATAACTCTTAACATAAATAAAAAGTGTGAAAATATCATAATAATACAACCCCGAAGAAAAATGGTCTGAATCGTACAAGAGCCACTACCAAATCATTTAGTCTGAATAATTCAAATGTCATAGAGGGAATACTATCTCAGAAACCAAATAAAGAATATATTGGGAAAAGAGTATCCGGGCAGCAAATCGTCCAACATGCTCACCCTATAAAGACTCAATAGCAGCCTCGATCACTCGCGAGGAGAAGAGGTAAAGATTGGCTCATACTCTGCACTCAAAATAATGCAGCAAGATAGTATCAATACAAACACTATATATTGGTAGATATCATAGGTCGTAAACAATTTACTATCATATGCGTAAGAAAGAAACTGAAAGATAGACATGCTCACATTCAAGCACAAGTACTATCACAATCCAAGAATAACCAACCAAGTATAAAAAGTCAAGTCAGGATCCAAATATATGAATGAATGATGAATAAATATGCAGGTGCAATGCAATGCAGTGGCCACATGGTCAATCCGTACATACATGCTCCGGGCGGTATAAATCATCATCTTAGAAGTCAATACCCATAAAGTACCCCCAACGTCTATATACCAGTAATTCCATAGCACACAGCCTAGAATGATTCTTCCACCCAAACTCCCTACTAGCCACTCCGTATCACTCAGTATAAAGATGGCTATGTGATATAGTAATGTCATATGAATCATAAATACTCTTTTTCTCATGTATCACTGTCACGCCAATAGCAAGATCACAATCAATATATATTATGAAATGAGAATATCAGGTATATCATATCAATTCCCAGTCGTGCCATACCAGGACACTTATCACAATATCAGTATCACATCAATTTATTTCCTTATACATGAGCATGCCAAAATAGGTGAGACACAACTACATCACAATACAACATGGTATTTCATATAAGTCTGATAACCATAAGAAGCATCAACTCATATTTAGTCACAGTAACCGACCTAAGTATTCCATCCCAACTCCGTACCCGAAGGATTACATGATTTCTCCAACATATTCTAACTATATATACATTTTCGAACTGAAGTCTAACCAGAAGGTAAGCCATAACCTACTTGGAAAGCCGAGTGGGAGTCACACATTCACACTTGTGCCTTGCCCTTCCGCATATCACAATCGTACACGAAGTCTAGTATTATCAAAGTCTAAGTTAGAATAAAGAATTCACAACACCCAAATCATTACACTAGTCCTTGGTCCCATATTGATTAGCAATGAAGAGCGTAACGAGCCTTTAGGGGGTAAAAATGTCATTTTAAAGGCGAACTGTGAAATTTAACATTCTAGGACTCCAATACCACCCAATAATTACTAAATCAACTTAATATTAGTCTAATTTCACCCTATAAACAAAAATCCCTAATTTGAGTATTAACCCTAGTTTTTAATATTCAAATCTATCAATATTAATGGAAGATTTAGGCTTAATAAGTACTATTTAATTATTCACCATGCTTAGATTTACAAACCTATTAATCGATTCACACATTTAAGCATAACAATTTCATGAGCTTTAATTTAGTTGAACTCCTCTTCCCCAAATAGATTCTAGGTCAAGGCCACTATTAAATTAACATGAAGAAGCTAAGTAAAGGTAATACAAGGTAAAGGAATGTTACCTCAAGAAGAAATCTCTTAGAAAATCTTGGGAGTCGCCCTAATGGTGTTTGCGAAGTGTATTTTCGAAATGGGGGAAGTTAGGGTTTTAAAGACACTTTAATGATTCTGGAAATTCCCGACGTCTGATGCAGCGGACTAGCTCCCACGGACCCTCTCCGCGTCTGTGATCGGTGATCCCTATGGCGGATTCCATCCACTGGGACGCACTGAAGCTCACCCTAGAGAGTACACCAACAACCAGAAAAGTCAAGTCTTATGCAATTTCCAACCCAAGCCGATAATCACCCGAGACATCCCCGATACAAACCAGATATGTACACTCTTGTAAAAATACGCTACAGACTCACTCGTGGCCTAAGAATTTCAATTGAAGGTCTATTTATACAAGTCAACCCTCAACAGGCTAAACTAGTTCCCAAACCAATAACCAAAAATGCTCCTGCATGCCTCAGAAACTTAACCAACTATCCCACCAAGTCATAAATGACCATCCAGACCCCACAAAATTGACATAATTCCAAAAAAGTTTTGTTTACATAAAACTCAACTCTCGATCAAAGCTTTCATATATCAAGATTCTAATTTCCCCAACTTCTACTAGAATTGCCCGATAACTTCGGGATTTGAGTCAACAAGGGTAAAATAGTCAAAATACAAGTAATTATGGAATAGGTCATTACAGTTCAAAGCATGCTTCTTTATGAAATTCTGTGTTTCTTCATTAGTCTTATGATATATGATATATGATACATGAGTATTACATGTCTATGAAGTAGCTTGAGAAAGATCCTAGTTTTATTCTGATAGCTTTTTCCCAAACATCTATTATGTATGAACCAGTTTCTGTCAACTTGATTAGGTTCTAGGGGTATGTTGTTATATGGTTATATGTCTTAGTGCTATATGTGGGATTAAGGGCATGTCTATGCTTGTATATTTGCTTGCCTACCTCGTTTGCCATCTCCTACTCTTTGTTATGTCTCAAGTTTAGAATTCATGTGTGATATACACCAAGATGTATGGACTATATACCAATATACTTGGTATACAAGGTATACCAGTCAAGTATATCCCCATGTATATCACTTAAGCTCCTCCAACTATTTTTCTATTATGCATGGCCTAATTCTCCATAGTTTGAATTTCTCTCCCCTTATTATTTGGTATAAGTTCTGGTCTTGGCCCATTTTTTCCTTCTCTGTTTCATTTTCGTGGTTGTTGTATGCCAGTTGGGCTACGCCCATATTTGTCATTTTTGTGAACATACATCATTGTTTGTCTGAAACTTGGGCTCAGCCCATTTGTTATGTATAAACTGCATATGTTGATAATGGGTTGCATCCTTTGATTTTATTTTGGGCCATTAATGTCATTTGTATACATGTTGCCTATTCATCTTTCATGGTTTATTTGTAATTTATTTATAGTTTGTATGTGTTTAAGTTAGATAAGCATGGGTGCATTCTGACTGTTACTTTTTTCCTCGTTTCTCTCTTGCACGAGTGGAGTAGGGGCCATTTGGGCTAGTGCATTATCAAATCAGTGGGGCCAAAAGCCCAACAACTTTGTTCATCGTGTCCGGACCTTGTAGTTGCGCAATATAGGCCCAACTATCGGTGAAAATAGTTAACTGATTGGTTTGGTAAATCCACCAACCTAACTCTTCCTGTTTCAATTCTTGTAATGTATTTTTCTATTTTGTGTTTGTAAAACGTACTAGATAATTATTGGAACCCGAATATGGTTATGACTTAAGATTTAGGCAAAATGATATATACATCATTTAGAATGGATAGGGTCCCAAAATAAGTTTTCAAAATAAGCCTAAAAATATAAACACTTGTATTTCTTTCTAATAAATGAACTGATTTTCTTCAAGTGTTCCAAAAGTCTCGGACTTCGACGTTTTGGCATAAAAACTGGACTACATTAATAAAATTGGACTCTTTTAAAAAGAAAAAACTCCGGACTGTTTTGGTTGTAAAAAGAGATGCATTTCTCATAAAAAACTTGTCAAAAAATGGATTTGTAAAAACTGATTTCGGATGAAAAATGGTTAAGTTTGTAAAGCCCCTTAAAAGGACTATTTTGGGTCATGCCCTAGTAAAAGCATTTTTCTTAAAAAGTGAAAATGACTGAAGGACCTAAATTAAGATATTGGTTTGAAATGGAATATGATTGACCTTCAAAGAGAATAATAAAAGGAAAGAACTTGTATTTCAAATTTGAAACCATAGCACGCTATTCTAAAGCGATTACACTTTTTTCAAAGGACTTTCAAAACATATAAGAAAATTAGACTACCCATTTGGACTAATTCAAGTAGGATTCTACTCAATTTAAAACTTAAGTGTATCTTAGTCCGAAAGTGGATTGGCTAAAATCCTTATATGAATCTTTCTAAACAAAATTCAACTATTTGATTTTCAAAAAAAAAATTAACTTGGAATGAAAAATGAAATGAAATGCTATTTGCGGAAAATAAACACTCTTAATGCAATTTTTAGTAATTAAACATGCTATAGAACCCGAAGGTCAATCGTATTCTACAGATCCTTAATACCGATGTGTCTAACACATTTCCCTGGTATCACTGGAACCCTTACCTCGAACTCTGGTCTAAAAAGGATTTTTCAAGATTTTTTGTTTAAACCCTTTTATCTGATTTTCCCAATTTCCGTATAAATTAGGTGGCGACTCTAAAAAATAATATCCGAATAGAGTTCCAATAACCTTCTAGTAGATTTTATGTCTTTGCGTAAAAGTGAACCATAACAAATGGTGACTCTACTGGGGATAATCCTAGGTTCTAATCATAAGGGCTCCAATACAACATATTTTTAATTTCTATAAATTTCCTATGTTGTTACTTTACGCAACTATAACTATCATTTCATGCATTTCATACTTCCGCCAAATGGCACGCACACACACTCGCATCAGTGCACAAAGATGATTATGTGGTTTCACAATCGTCCTTCAGTAAAAACCAAATTATTTCTTTGGAACACGTTGAAGATGGAGTTGGTTTGAAGTCGTCCAGCAGTAGACAACGGTTCACCTCGAGTAGTCTGCCTCCCCAGTCATTTGAAAACCACTCTAGTTTGCCTAGGATAGAGTGAAGCCAAATTCCTAGTAAACTAGCGCATGATTACCTAGACGAGATCGGATATTTTAGATGTATCTGGACCCATGAAGGGTAATAGGGAATTGATAGAAGTCCTCACCGGGTATTGGGATTGTGATAGAATGATTCTTAGGTTCGGGGATTTGGAGATGACCCCAACATTAGAGGATATCCGGTTATATAGATAGCAACGAGACTTGCATGAGAAGGAGAAAGAAACCTGACCACAACCTTTTGGTCTCACATAGGCCCACTCACGATGAGATAATGAAATTGTTGTCCTTAGCCAGTGCCAATTGGATCTTCTGTCCTACCGTAGCCTTTAGGGATCTTTATAGCCGTTTTGGGTCCAAAAAGGGTAAATAGAACATTCAGCCGAGTTTTGCCTTACGCCAATCGGGAGGTCACCCGACCCCTAGCATTTGCCATATGCCTACTAAGACTCATGGGTTTTACCAATGACCGACACCTTGCCATAGATACCCATGTCATTTATGTCACCATGCTATCTTTCATGACATAACCACAAATGGAAAAACCAAATACTTTGACATGGTCTCCGTCATCCTAGCAGATATGTACCGAGCCTTAGGTCAATGCCAAAACTTCCATAGGTACTTCCAAGGGTGTAACTTACTTTTGCAATGGTGGATTATTATACACCTAAACAAATCTGAAGGTACCTCATATCTAGACAGAGAAAATAGGAAGGATAACATTCAATCCCACTGTCCAAATTTTAGGAATCAAACCAAAGAGGGATGGGCTCTCATCTTTTCGAGACTCATAGAGGGTAACATACAATGGATGTTTCCTGACTTTATATTGGAGAGCATTATGGTTAGAGGTAGAAAATGCCCTTTCTTGCCACTTATAGGAATCCAGGGAATCCGTCCATACACACCTTTTTGGGTTCTAAGATAGTTTGGTAGGAGACAAGTGATACCCCAAGTAGAAAACATATGGGAGTATGTGGTCAACTAGAAAGAAGATAGGATCAAAGGGGTCACATATATCATCTGAGAGTGGAATGGTTGAGTAAAATGGGGTCCATAGACTCTAGCCAAAGATAGGTTCCATCCGGGAAGTGATGAGGATTATACCAATTGGTTTAGCACACATTTACAAGGCACCCTCACTTCGGGACCCAACCGCTATCAAGTTGTCCATGACAGAGATTCGAAAGCTGAGATCAAGGCATGCCTAACTCAAAGGCGAGCTGATGACCAGGATGCTAGGTACTTGGAAAATATGGAGCATAATCAGACTTTCATAGCTAGATTTACCAGGAGTTAGATTTCACTCATCAGTGCTTGGAGGATCTTGATGCTCGGATGAGGAAAATGATGGATGAGACCACTCCTATGACCCTCACAGATAAAGGGTTCTGGGTTGAGTCAATGTTGATGTCGACTCACCTTTATATTCAGACCGCTATTCGAAGGGCCAAGAGAGCTTGGACGGATAGAGCTTCATCATCTGCCACTAGAGGCCACTTCTGCTGATTTAATTTTATTTACTTTATCGTATTTTAAACCCCTTTAGGGAAACCTTATTATTAATGATCATAAGGCAATGGTTTGAATAAACATTTGGCATAATTATATTTTAAAACTATTAGAAAACCTTGGTACAAAAAGGTTTAGGAAACCAAATATTACAGTTGCTAATTATATGATCATGTGATATTATTGCTTACGTGTTTTCATGTGTTTCGTCTGAACTCTTGATTGGTCCCACATTCCGGACACCAACCCAAAGAAATACACAAGAAAATACCAAAACCTAACTGAAATTGCACCTCTTAAAAGGATGATTTGTAACTTATGGATGCTCAAGATAGTCAAAGTACCACCCAGTTGTTGATCTGATCAGTGACGAAGAAATCGAGGACTCACTTCAGGCAAAGATTTGCATATTGGAAAAAAAGATTGATTTGGTCAAGGACAAGATGAAGGAGGCCGGCCAGATTTTTGACATAGTAGGAAGCCCTCTGGAAGAAAACACTGAATAGGAACATTACCATCAAAACCGCTCAAACGAGAACAAAGGAATAGTATGGGATTACATACCGTTATTTAAGATATCTAAGCGGGAGATAGAGATATCTGAGGAAGATCCTAAACATATTCTAGAGAATTAAGTGGACCATCTCAGAAAGCCACACCAATGCTTTTGATGCTTCCAACTAACACAAGACGCCGAAAGGGCCATCCCGAGCATCATCCCCTACTTGGTGGATGATTTCTCTTAAACTCGCACCTCTCCATTTAGAGTTGCACCAAGGCCAGTGTGGAGTATCGATATTTTCGAAGGATTGATAGTAGTCGAAGCATCATGTTTTAGCCATGATGTCCTCCCGACATGTGCACCCATCTTTGCTCACAAGAGGTGCCTTTTTCACAAAAATCAACTTGGCCACACCGATGATGAGTGATTGGACCATAGCTATCCTATCAAGTAAAGAAAACATGATGCAATCTAAATACTCTCTAAACCTTAAGCCTAACCCCTAATTATTTTCAAAAATACAACATCACTTCCACTGGCCATTATGGCCACTCCGGCAGATGGACAGCCTCCACCAGAGACTGGTCCACAGTTATCCCAATCAATATATGAGCCCTCTGTTTATAAATCTAACTTTCCATTACTATCACCACCAATAATCAAAGCAAGTACATCAGAGGCAACAGAAACACAAAAAAGTCATTCCTACAAAGTTGCCTAACGAGAGCCTAAACATCCAAATTATGCTAACCTACTAAAACCACCCACCATATGCTAAAATACATAATGGATTACCATACCATCTAAAAAATTTACCTTTGTTGATGGGGAACCATACATAGATTAAGATCCAAGCCCTTCGGTGGAACCCTAACTAGCTTTAATTGGTCTTCACATTTCAAAACCTTTTCTTCTGTATGTGTGAGTATGATATTGAGTGTTGAAGTGGATATTCAAGCCCCAACTTTGACCTAGAATTCCGCTAAAGAAGGTAATCTTATTTACTTTAAGTTTTCTTATTAGTTTAGTTATTTTCTAGTTAGATTGTATGATTTCCAGTATGTTTATGTGTTAATGAACTTGTGTTTAGATAAATCTAATCCTATTATGGTCGAATATGATAGTTAGTTAGGTATAAAAAGCATGAAGTAATTCTTGTATGTAATTGTGTAACTATGAGTCTGTTTAGTTGATTTTAGTTGATGTATGTACTCATTAACTAATTTAATTTAGTTTAAAGATGGTCTTAAATTACTGTGCTTTGAGGATATATCAGTTTGTTTTAGGTGAATAATGGTTATGCTTAGTCTAAATGATGTCACTACTGTTTATGAAGGTTTCATGCTAACATATGTGTATAAAATGATTACTCTTAGTGGTATTGTATGCTTAATGATCTAAATGTTCATAGTATGAAGCATGTCTGTTTGGTTTCCCTCTCTTGTGCTAAACTGATGGTTAGTGATATAGTTTGATAAGGCTGTAAACCTGTTCTAAAATTGACTTTAGGCAAAACATATAGTCATTATGATAGCAAAATGGTTTATCTAGTCTCATGTTAAGCTGCTTAAATCTGTAGATATCATTCAACGTTTGCTTTAAATATGCATAGGCTAAAATCTAACTTAGAATCCCATTTTTTTAGATGACCCATTGGGGTAATGAACTAATTTACGTTTATGAATCATAAACACCTAGGTTTGAGATCAGTTTACATTTAAAATGGATATGACAGTTTGTTCCAACTTATCTTTTATGTGTCATGAATGATCAATGTTTAAAATGTGATGATGTATATAAGGAGGGGTGTAAGTGGGTAAGTGGGTCGGGGCTTGGTAATAAATGGGTCGACCCAAAATTTGGACACATGGTGGGGTTTTCGGGTGGGGTATTCGGCCAGGCAGTGTGGTTTTGTGGGGTAATTTAGGGTAGGAGTAGATGGAATCAGACTTGGGAATTTTGTGAGGGTGTTTCGGGTATGGTGAGGGTGGTGTTGATGGTCGGGGATTGGTGGTTGGGTGGTGTCAAGGTGATGGAACAGAACTGAAACAGTGAGGTCATCGGCAAGGTGTGTTATGCGGACTATTTGGTGTTGTCGGGATTGGACAGGACTTTGTGGGTGGTTTCGATTGGGGACCTTTGGTGGGGATGTTTATGGAGTCTTGTGGGATGTGGTGGTAGAAATAATGAAGTGGTTTGGACAAGTAATGAACACGGGATGCTAGGTATAAACTCGAGTACAAACCAAGTGTTTAGAATGGTAGTTATGAACAAGGATAATTACACAAGGGTTTTAATGCTGGTGTCGACACCAAGCATAGTTTGGACAATTGGACAATTAGAAAAGGACTAGATCGAGGTTGCTAAGTACAAGCTTGAGTACTAAGCAAGTGATGGTGGTCGAAAACCTTATGATAGATCCTAGGCTTGGGCTTGGTTGGATCACACAAGTTCCAATGTTCACTTGCACCAAGGGGGTTCCTCAAGCTTGGGCTTAGCTGTCACACAAGTCTTAACCAAGATTACACCGAAGGGACCTTAGTTTGGGTTTAACTAGGTCACACAGTCCTAGCTTCAACTTACACTAAGGGGTTTGGCTCACACCAGAACTAAAGGTCCTCCTAGAGAACCAACTAAGAATAACAACCCCGGGTTGAAAGACTTAGCTATGTGAGTAAAACTCAACTTTTATATATCAACAAACTCTGAATATTTACAATGCCCTAAGGGTCCTATTTATAGTAGTAAATGGACCATTCTAGAAGACAAAATAAATGACATAACTACATGTAACTTTCGGCCATGTTGACAAGTAGGAACGGGTTCGGATTTACTTGGTGTCCAAGGGAGTTCTCGGCCATTGTGGGAACAATGGGAAATGCTTTGGTTTTACTTGGAGACATGGATGAACCCAATCTCTTTCACACCATTTTTTGGTTCCCATGAAGAAGAATGCATGAACTTGGGCTCTTCATAAATGTCATCTTCTTGGAACATCTTTAGAAGCTTCCATTACTTGTACTTGCTTGATGAACCACTCGACCAACTCTTCATCTCCCTTGGATGATTTTGAAGTTTTTAATGTAGCCAAATTTATGAACTACTTGGTTCATGAATTGTCTTCTTGGAAGCCTTATCTTCTAGATCATTCTTGTCCTTGCCAATTTGTCCTTCTTACACTCTTCTCGGCCTAATCACCTTGTTGGAATAACTTTCGGCCTTATCATCCTCTTTCCTATTACATGGCTCGTTAATTATGTCCTAATGGAAGCTAGGAGTTATTTACACATTACATCGTGTCCTAAGGAGAGCTACAAGCTAAGTTACAAAATAAAGATAAGAAAAACAAACATGGTCTACGGCCAAGACCTACATACAAAGGCCGAATAGAAACTTGCTTCCTAGATATTCACGTGACAACTCCAACTCCACTCCATTTTTCATGCCACATTAGGCATCTTAGTGTAGATTGGCGGGCCCTCGTTGGTACTCTTAGCAAAACATCTCTCGACTTAGTTTGAGAGTTTAAGTCTGCAGGATTTCTTACATCATGTGATTAGTATGGATTCAGAATAGCCTTTTAAGTGTTAATGAGTCTATTTGGTTTATGTTTTGCCAAATTATGCACCTATTAGGGGTGGCTTGGGCTTGGTATCTGATCAGTATGTTTCAAGTGCTTGTTTTAATTCATATTTTGCATAGATTGTGCTCATTTTTGTTGAACTAAACTTAGTTTATGTCTAAATGACGTTAAAACTGGTTATCTTAAACTCCCATCTCTTGTAAGTTTGCATACTTGCATCTGCATCCCTTGATTAGTCCTGACTATGTATATGTCTGTTTGAACTATGAACTGACATTAGTCTATGTCTATTGTATGAGTTAGAAATGTTTTATTTAGGATCCTTGTTAATGTTTTTGACTAAGTGGTCACTTGCATACCTTGATATGACATTTTTTGCTTATATGTGTTTTGGCTTCATGTTAGTTCACATGTCTTATGTAACGACCCGTCCGGTAGCTTTTAGCTAAAGAACCTTATTTGACTATATCACCCTTCCCATTGACTTTGTGTGGGGTTTGTGATGTGCAGGGATGGGTAGCATGGAGCCCGAGGTTTATTTACGTGAGTTTCGGAAGAAGAAACTGAAATAGAAGCTTTAGAGTTGATTAGTTTGACTCAGATGACTTTTAAGTATATGGCTTCATTTTTGGGTTCCGTCACTTTTGGTAGTTTTGGAGAAATATTAATGACTCAGTCGAGTCATTGGTTCGCTTCTCGAGGCATTAAGATGTACTTTGTGGTCTTATTTGGGAAATTATGCTATTTGGTTGTTTTGGATTCTTTTGAAAAGTATTTCTTATCTCAGTTATATGAGAAATTTGATGGCGCGAGTGGGTTTGTAGCACTGTTTACCTTGGGATATCATGTTTAGTTTGTATCAGGGGGGTCCTGGGACTGTTTCGGGTGGTTAGTGGAAGATTGAGTAATTTTCCAAGTTGTTGGTTTTGGTGTACCGCACCAGCGGCTGGTTGGCCTCTTCTATGTGCCCGCCTCTATGGAGGTTATCTCACAGATGCAAGCCCACTGAAATTGTGAGGTTCTTCCCCTGTGATGACTTCCTCGTAGAGGTGATGACACCTCTACGGTATATCTCTCGCACTAGCACCTATGCGGGAAGTTTAGTGTTTTTGCCTCAGCGTACTTTTTCCACTGGGGTGAGGTCTCCACTACGTGATTGATTCCACTTGTGCGAATTCTCTATTTCAGGCAGTTTCTCAAATTCTCTAAATCGATTAACTTTCCCAAAGTACCATAACTCGAGATTAGAGCTGGTTAGGAGAGAATTTCTTGAAGTTGTGCTTGAGTTCTTCATTTGAGATATATTTTTCATCCTTATTGATTATGATTCATATTCTAAGGTTCCTAATCCTAGTTTAGACTTTATTCGGGGAAGATAAGTTCTTAAGTTTTCATGATAGAATTACAGAATTAAATCCTTAATTTAAAGGGGTAAAATGAATCAGATGACCTTGATACTATGAATTAGTGTTTTTTAATGATAGATAATAATCTTGTGATGATTATTTTGATGATAGAAACCCTTTTCATTTTGTGGAAAATTCTAGGGTTTAGAAATGAGGCTTTCCTAAAATTTTGCAATTAGGATCCAATTGGCCTTAGATTTCAAATTAACTTAAGGATATGACTATTTAGTATATATTATGCTTTTTGAGTAATAAAGTTGAGATTTTGGCACCGCGGGCCTGGGGTTGGTTTTAGGTGTCTTTTGGTATATTTAAGGACGAAGTCCTTGTGCGTGTATTAGCTTATTGTTAAGGTAGTGTCTATGTATGTTAGACTATGATTACTACGAGGCTATACAAAAGGGTAAGGCCAGCGCTGAGGGTTGATTGTTCGTGGCTCTTGCTCGGCTTTGAGGTAGGCTACGGTTTCTCTATTGTAGAGTTCGATAGAAGTACGTAGTAGTTATAAATGTTGAGAGGTATTGGGCATATTTTGGGGTCCCACCTTAGCAGTTGTGATGAACGCTTGGGTGGGTACCAATGTTGAACTGTGATGATTGGTGATTTTGGGAATCAACCTTAAGTTGATTCTGATTGCTGTTGTTCGGACTTGTCGCCACTATGTGGCCTCGTCTCCAATGTAGATATTGTTTTGATTATTCTTCATATTGCTTCCAATTTGATATCCTAATTTTATGTGGATTATGTGTTATTGATTTTCTGAAAGAATGTGATATACATCTCTTATACTTGGTTGCATATCATACATCTTGATTACTTGCCTTGTATTGTTATTTGCATTAATACACTCATGGTTTTTATGATATTGAAATGAGAGTAGTATAAAAATGTTGTGGGTCTAAGATACCGGAAAGGTAAGAATACTTTATGAGATAATTGGAAAAATGAGATGATGATTATATGTGGTGGACCGGATTGCACGCCTGCAATAGATATTTCACAGCCAATAGTTGGGGTCCGTTGAGAAATTTTGAACGGGTATATAGACTTCGCTGGTCTCTCATAGGTGTGCAGTTCATAGAATTTAAACGCCTTTATACTAGATATGAAAGGTACCTGGCATATGCATTGTATTCATACTATACATATATCATTGCATTAATTACCTATTGATTGGTAAAATGGTTGGAATGGTTGGATGAAACTTGGATGACTTCTTGATAAAAAAGGCATTGTTAGTTGATCATTTGGTACTTGGATTATTGGTTGTTGAACTCCTTGTGAAAAAGGCGATTTATATGATTCGTGAACTCTTGCATGAACGAGGTGACATACTTGATTTAATGAATTATTATGTGCACAATGTGATTTACATGATCTATCGAACTGTTTAGTATAGGATTACTTGAAACTCAACTTGATATTTATTTCTATTACGTATCATTCATCGTTATCGGTCTATGATGCCTACGGGGGTACGTTGTGTACTTATGCTACACTTTCTACATTCATTTTAGATGTAGATATTGCACCTTCCTCCAGTTCAAGACCTCGGGTTTGAGTCTGAGCCGGGTGATTTCTAGTATTCAGGGTGAGGATACTTCCTTCCAGCATACCCTTGGATGCTCCTATCTTGTTCCAGTCTTTTATTTATCCGAGAGACATGTTCAGACATTTAGACTATGTTACTTTCCTTCTGGCTTATGTACTTGACAATTATAACTCTTGTATTGTTGACCAGATGTATGGAGTTGATTTTCAGGCTTATTTTTGCTTTTATATTATGATAGACAGATTTATTAAGTATTTTGTTTATTTCGCATTTCTTATTTAAATTTGTGTTGGTTAATTGGGAGTGGTTCGCCTACCAGTGGGAACAATGTATGTGCCACCATAATTCCTTAAAAGGGGTCGTGACAAAGTTAGTACCTGAGCTTAGGTTAAACGATCTTAAATACAAGAACAATGTCTAGTAGAGTCTTGCAGATTGGTGTAGAGACGTCCGAAATTATCTTCAAGAGGCTATGAGACATTTAGGAAACTTCACTTTCTTCATTCTTTCGTGCAAATATTTATCAAATTAGTATCTGGCCTTGTTTCCAATTCTCTCATAGATGGTGAGAACTCGTGCCCATGAAGTGAGAGAGGAGGCACCGGCGCCTGCACCTGCAGTGAGCGATCGAGGTAGAGGACGTGTTTGGGGCCGAGGTAGAGCCCGAGTATTACACCTCATAATTTTCTCATCAAAAAGCATTGTTAGCTAGTCTACGTACTAAGAGAAGATATGAGAGCTTCTGTAAGGATAATTGAATGTTAGAACAAGTTGAGGAAGTATAGAGAAGTATAAAGGTTAATTGAATCGAATGAATTAAGTTTTGTCACAACTTGGATACTTCCCATGCTTTACGATGGGAGTTACGGCCGTAAATGTGTTTTACAGGCCATAAAACTCTAAGATCTCCACCGTAAAACTTAATAGAAACTTGGTGCAGGGAGTGTTTTACGGTGACAGTGTTACTACCTTAAAATATTTTACGGTAGGGGTTGGCTGGCGTAAAATGTTTTACGGCTGAAACCTCCACCGTGAAAGTTGAGGTGGTGGCTGACCTTTTCATGATTTAAAAGAGTTGCACCCTTCATTTCTTATCATTTTCACCTCAATCAATTCCTAAGAATCCCAAAATCATCTCTAAGGGTTCCATAGTCATTCTAGCTAAGTTCGGAAATGACTAACTCGGATATTACGCCAAGAACCTTGGGGTACTTGAAGTCTAAAGGTAAGTCTGATCTTCTACATCATCTATCTAAGGTTCTACAAGTGTTTAAGATGAAGTTGTGGGAGGTTTCTTAAAGATCAAATGCTTGTAAAGTCTTGAATTATGTCCTATTATTGTGGGGTGTTGCATATGATTTGAAGGTGTTATATGAAGGTGTTGAGTTATGGATGGGATTGCGGTGATTAGTAGAAGTAATATAAAGATTGTTTTGATATTATGAATAGAGTTTGAGCTATAAATGATCTCATGAACTTATGCATGCAAGTTGCTCGACAAAATGTCTAAATGAACTTTCTTATAAGTTATGAATCTAAAATTGATACAAATGTTTCGTATCATGTAGATATTTGACTATAGCACGTACGAGGGTTCAAGGGACATAGATAACTTCATCGATAAGGTATGTAGGACTTACTTCTTTTGTGATTGGGTATCTAAATGAATTACTAGCCTTGCTTGATTGTGAGTTTCATATAACTATGTGGATCCTTAGATGGACTAGGTGACTCATTGATTATATGCACGGTTATGTAGACAAAATGACCTAATTGACCATGGAACCGTTAGAATAGGATTATTTGTTATTAACATGGTATTTATGTCTTTTTGCGTATCTTCCGTCGTTATTGGCATATGATGCCTACGGGGGTACGTTGTATACTTATGCTACACTTGCTACATATTTTATGTGGATGCAGGTACACGGTCTATTCATGTTGCAGTTTGGTGCACGAGAAGCTGAGGTAGACTATTCTTCAGTGGCCTTAGTTTTCATCTTATGTAGACAGTCTCCTACATTCAGAGCAATATTGTATTTCTCACTTCCTCATTGTATCGTAGAGTCCTTGTATAAGTCAGACCAAGTTTTGGGAAGGAAAGTTATTGTAAGATTCGGTATTTAATGATGTTTTTATGAAAGTTGTCATTGAAATTGCAATTCATTTTCTGCCGCATTTATTTAACATTCTTAAAGTTGTTTTGGGAATTAGTTTGCCTACCAGGGGGATTGTGTAGGTGCCACCACGACATTCGTAATTTGGGTTGTGACACTTTGTTTAGAACTCCTGACCATACCTTGAACTCAACAATACCCTACATGTTTTGATACACTCTTGCCATGTCTATGTGCTCCTGATTTTTAGATTCTCCAGTTTATATCACTAACATAAGTATTGTACTTAGCCCTGTCTGCTTACATCTAGTTCAGTCTTTCTCACTTCTTGAATGAAATGTCAAACTCTCAAGAGTTACAAAATGGTAGAGTAGTGTCATGGTACCATGTTTAGGTGACTTGTCTGCATGTACTTGTGTATCCCTGCCTATGTCTATCTGGTGTTACTTTAAGTTACTGGTCTAGGAGCATATTAGGTAACAGTCTTGCCTTACTCCTACTCATATCTTGAACTAAGTAATCACATGTATGCTTGTCTTGGTGTTGTGTGTTTGTATCTAAGTTATGAACTGGGTGAAAATTTGCTATAGTGGTTTGTAGTGATCTTTATTTAAGTAAAGCTCTAGGCTTGTTATTGTCTGCCTGCTAATCAATCTTAAATGTTAATGACAACTCGACTATGGTTTAAGATAAAATGCTCTTGTTCTTTTCCGAGTCCAAGTCTATGTGACATGAAGATTGTGATTTAGTTAATTTAGCATAATGAGACATAAAACTGACTAAGTAATCGCATTGTTCTGGCTATTATGTTAACTCGTGTTCAGCATGATTAAAATACATAGTTGGTATGGTTTAAATTAGAAACTATGAAGGTACATAAGTAGTTTATGGATCTAGATGTTATGTATAACTCCCTCTATATGTTTTCTCCTTCATCTTCTTGGTTGTTGCTTAAGATATATGGTGATATACACCATGGTATACAACCTGTCTAACAAATATACTTAGTGTATATGGTATACAGGTAAGCTATATCATCTGTGTATACCAAATAAGGAAGACCTCATTGAAATGCCTTGCGTCTGGCCCAACCTCTTTTCTCTCCGAACATGTCTCCTTTACAACTGCTCAGCATTTAAATTTGGGTCTGGTCCATTTGTTTCCTCTCTCTCCATGCTTGCTCTTCTGAATTAACAAATTGGGCTCAGCCCATACCTGCAATTCTCTTATACATGTTTGTCTGAATTGGGCTCTGCATGCATATTATGAATATATTTAATGATTCTCTTAATAAATTTGTTTTGTTAACATTGCTGACCCATGATTATCATATCTTGACATGTTTTACTTTCATTTTAATTACGCATTAACCTTAAATTATTTGGTATTATATTTAAATAAGTTCAAGATACCTTCTAACACCCTTCTTCCTTTTGCCCCTCTCTTCTCTTCTGTCTAATGCATGACGGGATTGGGCCCTCATGGGCCTCTTCATTCTCTTCAGCCGGTTGGGCCAAGGTCCAACTAAATATACCTTTTGTTAAGTTTGTTGCATGTAGCTGCGCATTAAAGGTCCAGCTATGGTTGAAAATAGCTAACTGGTGGGCTTTGGTAGGCCCACAACCTAAATACTCTCATATCCATTCCATATATGTATATGTATTGTATTATTTGTATAACAATTCTTGATATATATATATATATATATATATATATATATATATATATATATATATATATATATTGAAATTTTTATGATTACGATCTAGGATAGACAAATGATACATACATCATTTAGCTAGAATCGCCAAAACCGATTTCAAAAAGGATTAAAAAGAAAATGGACGTTTTTCCTTGAACCTTGAAATGAATTTAAGAGCTAAATTGGGATTTAATTCGAAAACAAATCAGATGTTTGCAAAAAAACTGGACCGTACATTTCTTTAAAAATCTGGACTGTCTAAAATAACAAACGGATTGTTTTGAGTAGAAAACAAAATTGAAGTTTTAACAAAATTTGGATTCTAAAAATGTGTCTTCAAAAGTTGATAAAGATGGTATAAAATTGACATCTCTTTGGACTATTTTGGGTTGAGCCCAACTAAAGTGATTCTTTCAAAAGAAAACCAAAACCCTTTTTGAGAACTTAAGTTGATATGTGGGTCTTTGGAAAACATTATGGAGTATGGTGTGACCTTTGAAAATATAGCATAAAAAGGGGAAACCCCATTTCTAAACACGTCATTTTAAAGTAGATTATATACTTTTTTTAAAGATTATCAAAAAATGTATAGGAATATTTGACAACCCATTGTACTAAAAAATAGTAGAGTTCCACTCAAAATAAAGTTTGAGTGTACTTTTAATCTGAAAATGGATTGACGAAATTACCCCTATACGAATCATTTTAGGCTAAATTTAACTCCTTGGTTTTCAAAGACTTTTGAAATGAAATTAATGACATAGATTTTTGCGGAAAGTAAATATTTTAAGCAATTTATAACTTTAAATATTCTATAGAACCCGAAGGTCAACCGTATTCTACGGATCCTTAATACCGGGGTGTCTAACACATTTTTCAGGGGATCACCAGAACACTTACCTTGACTCTGATTTAAAAGGGATTTTCACGGAATTTTCTGAATAAACTCTTTTAACTTGGTTTTTCTAATTTACCTATAAATTAGGTGGCTACTCTAATCGATTATAATTCATATTTTAAGATTCCTAATCCTAGTTTAGACTTTATTTGGGGAAGATAAGTTCTTAAGTTTTCATGGTAGAATAAGAGAGTTAAATCCTTGATTTGAAGGGGTAAAATGAATAGATGACCTTGATACGTTGAATTAGTATTGTTTAATGATAGATAACCATGTTGTGATGATTACTTTGAGGATAGAACCCCTTTTCATATTGGGGGAAAATCTAGGATTTGGAATTGGAGCTTTACCTAAAATCTTGCAATTAAGGATCCAATTGGACTTAGATTTCAAATTAACTTAAGAATGTGACTATTTAGTATATCATTATGCTTTTTTAGTAATAAAATTCATATTTTAGCACCATGGGCCCAGGGTTGATTTTAAATGTCTTTTGGTATATTTAAGGACTAAGTCCCTGTATGTGTATTAACTTATTATTAACGTAGAGTCTATGTATGTTAGACTGCGATTACTATGAGGCTCTCTGAAATGGCAAAGCCAATGCTTAGGGTTGATTGTTTGTGGCTCTTGCTCGGCTCTAAAGTAGGCTAGGATTTTTTTATTGTAGACTTCGATAGAAGTACATAATAATTATAAATGTTGAGGGGTATTGGGTATGCTTGGGGGTCCCACCATAGCAGTTGTGATGAACGCTTGGGTGGGTACTAGTGTTGAACTGTAATGATTGGTGATTTAGGGAATCAGCCTTAAGTTGATTATGACTGCTATTGTTTGGGCTTGTTTCCATTATGTGGGCTCATCGTCATTGTTTATATTGTTGTGGTTATTCATCACATTGCTTTCGATATGATATCCTGATTATACGTGGATTATGTGTTATCAATTCTCTGAAAGTACGTGATATTCATCTCTTATACTTAGTTGAATCTCATACATCATTATTACTTGCCTTGTATTGTCATTTGCATTCATACACTCATAGTTCTGATGATCTTGAAATGAGAGTCGTATGAAAATGTTGTGGTACAAGAGACCAAAAAGGTAAGAATACTTTATGAGATGATTTGCAATACTGAGATGTTGATGATATGTGATAGATCGGGTTGCACGCCTGCAATAGATATTATCACAGTCAAGAGATGGGGTCCGTTGAGAAATTTCGAATGGGTATATGGACTTCACAAGTACCCTATGGGTGTGCCTTTCATAGAATTTGAACGCCTATATACTGGAGATGAAAGGTACCTGGCTTATGCATTGCATTCATACCATATATATATCATTGCATTGATTACCTATTGATTGGTAAAATGGTTGGAATGGTTGTATGGAACTTAGATGACTTCTTCATAAAAAAGGCATTGTTATTTGATCACTTGGTACTTGGACTATTGGTTGTTGAAATCCTTGTGAATAAGGTGATTTATATGATTTGTGAAATCTTGCATGAACGGGGTGAATTACTTGATTTAACAAACTATTATGTGGACAACGTGATTTACATGATCTATCGAACTATTTAGTATAGAATTACTTTAGAGTCAACTTGATATTTATTTCTATTACATATCTACCATCATTGTCGGCCTATGATGCCTACGGGGGTACGTTGTGTACTCATGCTACACTTGCTTCACTCTTTTTGGATGTAGATATAGCGCCTTCCTCTAGTTCAGGACCTCAGGTTTGAGTTTGAGCTGAGTTATTTCTAGTATTCAGGGTGAGGATGCTTCCTTCCAGCATACCCCTGGATGCTCCTATCTTGTTCTTGTCTTTTATTTATGTGAGAGACATGTTCAGACAATTTGACTATGTTACTTTCCTTCTAGCTTATGTACTTGACAGTTAGAGCTCTTATATTGTTGACCAGATGTATGGGGTTGATTTTCAATCTTATTTCTACTTTTATATTATGATAGACAGATTTATTAAGTGTTTTATTAATTTTGCATTTCTTATTTGCATTTGTGTTGGTTAATTAGGAGTGGTTCACCTACTGATGGGAATAGTGTAGGTGCCACTACGAATTCTAAAAAGGGATCGTTACATCTTAGCCCTAGTATCATTCATAACCATGTCATGTCTTTCCCCTATAGATTTGAACCATGTTAAAATGTTCTACATGTACCTTACCATATATTGTATGAGCATTGGATTCTTAAGAACCTTAAAATGAAGTGAAACTGTGTCATAATCCCCTACTAGATATCTTGCCTACATGTACCTGTATGATAATTTTGAAATTGTTAGTTCTATGCCTGAATCATTTAGCATGATATCTTTTTGAAATGAAGTTTGAAATATGAATTATTGTGCTAAATGCTTTGGTCTATGTTCTGTCCTAAAAATGGAAATCAATTTGAACCATGCATGTTCACTTAGAAGTTAGTGAAAGAGTTCAAAATCTTATCCAATCTTGTCGTGCTAAGTGCAAAACATGTTTTTTTCTGAAATTTTGTGTTTCTTTATTAGTCTTATGATATATGATAGATTGAGTATTACATGTCTATGAAGTAGCTTGAGAAATATCCTAGTTTGATTCTGATAGCTTCTTCCCAAAGCTATATTCTGTATGATCCAGTTTCTGTCAACTTGATTAGGTTCTAGGGGTATTTGAAAGCGGTTATATGTTTATATGTCTCATTGCTATATGTGGGATTAAGGGCACGTCTTGTATATCTGCTTGCCTACCTCATTTTCCTTCCCCTACTCTTTGTTGTGTCTCATGTTTAAAATGCATGTGTGATATACACCAACATGTATGGACTGTATGCCAAGTATACTTGGTATACCAGTCAAGTATATCCCCATGTATATCACTTAAGATCCTCCAACTATCTATCTATTGGGCCTAGCCCAATTCTCCATTGTTTGAGTATTTCTCCCCTGATTGTTAGGTATAAGTTATGGGCTTGGCCCATTTTTGCCTTATCTATATTATTTTCGTGATTGTTGTATGCAAGTTGGGCCAAGCCCACATTTGTAGTTTCTGTGAACATACATCATTGTTTGTCTGAAACTTGGGCGACACCCATTTGTTATGTATACACAACATAAGTTAATATCGGGCTGCTTCCTTTGATTTTATTTTGGGCCATGAATATCATTTGTATACATGTTGCTTGTTTATCTTTCATGGTTTATTTGCAATTTATATATAGTTTGTATGTGTTTAAGTTAGATAAGCATGAGAGCATTCTGACTGTTACTTTCTTTTTCCCCCTTCTCTCTTGCACGAGTGGAATACGGGCCATTTTGGCCAGTGCATTATCAAATTAGTTGGGCCAAAAGCCTAACAACTTCATTCATCGCGTCTGGACCTTGTATCTGCGCAATGAAGATCCAACTATGGGTTAAAATAGTTAACTAGTGAGCTCGGTAGGCCTACCAGCCTAACTCTTACTCTTTCCATTCTTGCAATGTATTTTTCTATATTGTGTTTGTAAAACGAACTTGATAATTTATGAAACCCGAATATGGTTATGACTTAGGATTTAGGCAAAATGATACATTCATCATTTAGAATGGATAGGGTCCCAAAACAAGTTTTCAAAATCAGCCCAAAAAGATAAACACTTGTATTTCTTTCTAATAAATGAACTGATTTTCTTCAAGTGTTCCAAAAGTCTTGGACTTGGACGTTTTGGCATAAAAACTGGACTGCATAAAATTGTACTCTTTTAAAAAGAAAAAAATCCAGACTGTTTTGGTTGTAAAAAGAGATGCATTTCTTATAAAACACTTATCAAAAAATGTATTTGTAAAAACTGATTTCAGATTGTAAAACCCCTTAAAAAGACTATTTTGGGTCATGCCCTACTAAAAGGATTTTTCTTAAAAAGAGAAAATGACTGAAGGACCTTAGTTAAGATATTGGTTTGAAATGGAGTATGATTGACCTTCAAAGAGAATAAGGAAAGAACTTGTATTTCAAATTTGAAACCATAGCATGCTATTCTAAAGTGATTACACTTTTTTCAAAGGACTTACAAAACATATAAAAAAAATTAGACTACTCATTTGGACTAATTCAAGTAGGATTCTACTTAATTTAAAACTTAAGTGTATCTTAGTCTGAAAGTGGATTGGCTAAAAATCCTTATATGAATCTTTCTAAACAGAATTCAACTCTTTGATTTTCAAAACCTTTTTTTAACTTGGAATGAAAAATGAAATGACATGCTATTTGCGGAAAATAAACACTCTTAATGCAATTTTTAGTAATTAAACATGCTATGGAACTCGAAGGTCAATTGTACTCTACAGATTCTTTAATACCGATGTGTCTAACACCTTTCCCTGGTATCACTGGAATCCTTACCTCGAACCCTGCTCTAAAAATGATTTTTCAAGAATATTTTGTGTAAACCCTTTTATCTGATTTTCCTAATTTCCCTATAAATTAGGTGGCGACTCTAAAAATTAATATCCGAATAGAGTTCCAATAACCTTCTAGTAGATTTTATGCCTTCGCGTAAAAGTGAACTGTAACA
This sequence comes from Anisodus acutangulus, assembly GCA_029783415.1. Taxonomy (NCBI): domain Eukaryota; kingdom Viridiplantae; phylum Streptophyta; class Magnoliopsida; order Solanales; family Solanaceae; genus Anisodus; species Anisodus acutangulus. Next base: position 23,076,460 of record CM056490.1, on the reverse strand, counting down.
TTTACCCTTGTTGAATGACTTAAATCATGAATCTGGTCTACTTGACTGAACACTTGCATGAAACATGTTCAGGAATAGCCTAAAATTTATTGTGTTTTGTCTATGTGGATAGAAGAACATGTGATAAAAGATATAGAACTAGGTTATTTGGTTCTGATAGTGTCTGGTTAAATTAGAACAAGCATACTGTATGACCAAAAGGAAATAGGATTAATGACTTCCATCTATGTTCCTTTTCATTAATTGTTAACCACCTTGAGCTTAGTATCAAATTAATTTTTGAAGAAGGCATCACATTGTTCCTTTAATTGTGAATGAGTCCATGCAAGTTTGAGAGTGTACTAGTCATTTCAGCTTTAAGTTCTGGAGGTGTTTCTACTTCCTTTTATTTTTTTGCATCTCTAAAGGAAGAGCTAAACCTCTGTTAGGATCTGTGTGAATTAACATGGAAGATGTGATCTATGAAGTCACTTATGCATCTTTTAGATAGTCTGAAGAAGGCATCACACTATGCCTTTAATTGTGAAAGAGTCCACAACCTCGAAGTAGATTTTATGCCTCGCGTAAAAGTGAACCGTAATACCTCCAATAGTCATGTTGATCACATGACATGATGTAGCTGGCTTAGAAGGCTCCTCTATCTCCCTACCTTTTCCGTAGTTATCTCTGGCTCGATCACTCAGAAATTCCATTAGATGACCATTCTTTAAAAGTCAAGCGACCTACTCTCATAGATGATGACAGTTTCCAGTCTTGTGGACATGAGTTCCATGGAAGTCGCATATCAAGTTTGGGTCCCTTTGACTCGGTCCCATCTGAATTGGTTTCAGCCACTTTATTTCTTTTATCCGTCCAATTGCAGCCACCAACTGTACTATGCCGACATTAAAGTTATCCTCGAACATACTCAGAGCCTCGATTCCATTTGAAGATGACGAACCTGCTCCACCTTTACTTTGCAGTCCCCTCCTGCTATGACCTCGATCACTTCATTTATCGAACCCTGATCTTTTGAAAGTTGAGAAGCATTGATTGCCATTCCCTCACTCAGATCGAGTTCTTTCCAACAGATTATACGATTGGTATTGGTCTATCAAAGACCTTAGTTCAGACTCAACATTTTGATTTCTATCCTGATATCGGTTCTGGCCGATTAATCCCGAAGACACCGGGGCTAGTTGATCATCCTCAACTAAGTTTTCTTTTAACTTAAGTGAAGTACTCGGGGTTTTGGGATTCAGACCCTTAGAGAAAGCTTCCGCCGCCTTTTTATTCGGTATCACCTGTAGAAACATTTTTTCCTTCTGGAACCAGATCACAAATTCACGCAGCAACTTCATATCACCCTGGGGCAATTTTGAAGATGTTCACCTTCCTGGCTTTCACCTTTTTAGCTCTGTCAGGCGCTTTAAAAAAGGAATCTGCAAGCATTTCAAATGAGTTAATTGAATATTCAGGTAAAAGTGAGTACCATGTCATAGATCCCTTGGATAGGGTATCGCCAAACCTTTTCAACAAGACAAATTCTATCTCATCTGACTTTGTGTCATTTCCATTTACCACACGTGTATATGCCATCACGTGTTCATGCAGAACTGTTATTCCATCATACTTTAGGATGTTCGGTATCTTGAACCTCTTTGGTATCAACTTCGACGTTGTACTCGGTGAAAACGGCAGTTGGACATATCTTCTTGAATCGGCCCCTTCAAGACCAGAGGCACACCCGGAATCTGATCTATCCGGGTATTGAACTCCATTTCATTCTGTACCAACTGAGTAGTGAAGGCATGTATTCATTTCACTACATCGGTTGAACAATTGTTTCCAGAACGACTACCCTCCTCAGTTCTAACCACCACATAATTATTGTCATACCCCAACTAGGGGGGTGCACTCGACACTCGGTGTCGTATTGGTTCGAGTGTACCACACCGAAAACCAAACTTTTGTATGTATAGAACTTCCGGCCGACAAGGCCGTACTAGAATGTAACCTGAATAACATCACAATAGAAGTGCCAACAATGACACAATCTGTAAAGCAAAAGTGTAATCCAAACCTCTGAAACTGATTGAGGGAAGGTCAACCCAAACACACACACACACACACATATATATATATATACAAGGCTGTAACACAAGTTAAAAGGTTGTACATCACTACTAGACATACTACACTAGTCTACGAGCCTTTATGAGTAATTGAACATTCATATGGATGGGACAGGGGCCCGACCTACCCATTACCTACATATATACATATGATATAACTCAACACCTGACTAAGATTCTCCGAAAGAGGCGAAGTTTACCAACTGATGTTTGATACTCAACAACTCCTACTGAGGTGGTCTATTAGAGCCACTATCAGAACCTGCATCATGAAATGCAGCGCCCCCAACTAAAGGGATATCAGTACAAAAGAAATGTACCGGTATGTAAAGCATGAATAACAATATGAAAGTATAAATTGTAAAAAGGAGAAAAGAGGTAACTTGATAACATGTATGTAATTAAAGGAGAACTGTGAAACTCTAAGACTACTTTAGGACACTTTTACATATATTGTACTATATAAGATGCCTTCGGCTTATAGCTCGGGGTGTGAGTATGTATATGTATATGTATATAACTGTCCTCCAGTTATAGCCCAGGGTGTATTTGCGCATAAATATTTGCCCACCGATATTAGTTTGGTAGTGTGAATCGTATATGTAACTGCCGACCGATATTAGTTTGGTGGTATGTATCGTATACTATAGTAACAATGGCATTTGGCCTTTAGTACTTAAATGACTCCTTACTTTGCTTAGGAATGGAAATTGGTTGATATGTAAGCTTATGACTTTGATAGACTTCGTCGGAGAAGGCTATGGACTCAACTATACAGCTAACAATACCAAGATAGATAAGATATGATCCCAATATGCAGAGTACTCCCAAAAAGGGACTTGTAGACATGGATTTAGAATACTCTCTTAAGCAACTTTGTTAAAGATTGATATATGTTCTAAGATTCATGCTTTGAAAGAGAGTTTAGCCTTACATACCTTTAGTGTTCTCTTCTTTAAGCCAACGGATACATCCGTATATCACGTCAATCCACAACAATGAGAATGAGCTATCATTTAGCCTATAGAAGCTAGAATTTAATAAAAAGAATGATAATCTTGTTCTATGACAGTTCGGACTACAATTCCCATATTCCTCTTACTCTCTTCATATTCCATATATCAAGATTAACACCTCAAGCACTCAACTACACATCTACACAACAATATCCATTCTTATATCCATCACAACTACTTTATCAAATAGCCTAACAAGCTATAACAGTAACATAACTTCTCTAAGTGTTTATCTTACACTATCTTATCCATATAATTATATAGGACTTAGACATGCTCAAATCCAAGAAGGAGAGGGAGAACATACCTTAACACCCCAAGTACAAACCCTGGAACAATTCTCCTTAAGTTCGAAATAGCTTACACACCAACAACAACATCGACCAAGTGACCTTCACCACCTTTACAACACTTTTGATGAAAGACTTGAGTGATTTGTCTTAAGATTAACTTAGGAACCTTTGGAGAGGGTCTTGAGGGATTTTAGAGACTTAGGAACTCTGTTTTGGTCAAGAATTTAGTAAAAATGATGAACCATTGGTTAAATAGCTCAAATTGGTTGGCCATTGTCTCAATTCTGCGATCTATTCTGTGCCTCGCATAACCATTCTATGGTCCGCAAAACCTCTTCTGTGGTCGCAGAGTGGGCTGCAAAATTGTCTAGAAAATGTAACTTCTCTATCTCTTTCTCCAATCACTAGTGCAGCCTAAAGACCGGTTCTACGGTCCGCAGAATGCTCCTCCGAGATCTTGCTTTGTCAACTTCCATCAACACTTATTTCCTTCAATCTGATTGACCTCTAACTTTCTGTAAACCTTATTAACATCCATTTAATTCATAGGTGACCGTCGGGAATGGTATCGGGTTACCGGAACTCAAATCAAGTAACTATACTCTCGATCATGCATAGAATAATAGGGTGTAACATCCTTCCCCCCTTAAGAACATTTGTCCTCAAATGTTGAGGGAAGTGACTAAGAGTTCTTAACTCTCGGGTTTTAATAAAATTTTGGCAGTGTTTCCTCTATAATCAGGACTATACCAAAACTTTCCAAGTAGCCAGAACCCAAACATGTGCCACACAGGGTCATATAATATATCAATTGCCTCGCACGACCATCCACACATCAATAGTTATAAAAGTTAGTCATAACTCACCTTATACACCTTTATCTGAAGTCTGAGTTGCATTAGTTCCGTTTTGGCCGTTGTTGTCGCCTAAAATGGTACATAGAATATGGAATGAATCGATTATAATGTAAGAGGAAGGAAATCATATCAGACGACGTCAATTGAACCTGTTGTTTGGAAGAGTTAAGGATATCCAGATTTCATGTCTTTCTCGTCCTCCCAAGTTATTTCTTCTATGTTATTATTCCTCGATAACACTTTAATGGATGCTACATCTTTAGTTCTCAGCTTTTGAATTTGGTAGTCTAAGATAGTTATAGGAACCTCTCTGTAAGATAAATCCTAGATAATCTGACCATCCTCTATGGGAGGGATCTCATATACACTTGCGCAACATTGATACGTGAAACACTGGATGTACTGCTTCTAATTCCGAGGGTAGTTCAAGCTTATAGGCCACCCAACCTATCCTATGAATGATCTTATATGGCCCGACATACCTGAGACTAAGTTTCCTCTTCTTGCAAAATCTCATAAAGCCTTTCATAGGCAAAACCTTTAGAAATACCCAATCGCCAACTGCAAACTATAAATCACGGCGTCGAACATCTCAATAGGACTTTTGTCAACTTTGGGCAATTAGTAAGCACTTTTGGGTTAGCTTCACTTTCTCCACATCTTTCTAAACTAAGTTAGGGCCTAGAAATTCCACTTTACCAACTTCAAATCAGCCAATTGGAGATTTATATTTCCGTCCATACAAGGCTTCATATGGGGCCATCTTTATGATAGAGTGGTAGCTGTTATTATAGGCATACTCGATAAGCGGCAAATGACCATCCCAACTGCCCTTGAAGTCTAATATACAAGCTCGCAATATGTCCTCGAGCGTCTGGATTGTGAGCTCGGCCTGACTGTCCGTTTGCGGATGAAAGGTTGTACTAAGGTTCAGTTGGGTGTCTAAAACCCTCTGAAAGGACTTTCCAAAGTTAGCCGTAAACTGGCCACCTCTATCGGATATAATGGAAACCGGAACACTATGTAATCAAACTATCTCCTTGATATAAAACTTGGCATAATCTTCAGCCAAATAAGTAGTTCAAACGGGTAGAAAATGGGCTAATTTCATACGCATGTTGATAATAACCCAAATAGAATCGAACTTCCGATAAGAACGGGGAAAACCTGTAATGAAATCCATATTGATCATCTCCCATTTCTAAGTCAGGATTTATATATTCTAAGCGAAGCCCCCAGGATTCTGATGCTCGATCTTAACTTATTGGCAATTCGGACACTGGGCTACAAACTCCACAATATTTCTCTTCATATCATTCCACCAGTAAACCTATCGGAGATCATGGTACATTTTTATCGAATCAGGATAGATAGAATACCTGGATTGGTGGATCTCGACCATAATCCACTCTCAGAGCCCTCCAATATTTGGTACATATAGTCGACCTTGGTATCTAAGAACTCCATCTCCTGCAAGATCCAATATTGGCTTCTTCTGTATGGGAATTCCTTTTTTCATTCTGACTAACTCAAAGTCATAAAACTGTCTTGCCTTCACTTCTGCTATTAAAGATGATTCAGTGGTATTCTGAACCACAGTGTTTTCGTCGCCCGTATCCAATAGTCGTACATTGAGGTTGACTAGTCGACAGAACTCTTTGATCATCTCTAACTTATTGGCTTCAACATGATTCAAACTTTCCATAGACTTATGGCTCAAGGCATCAACTACAATATTTGCCTTTCCAGGATGGTATAAAATATCAACATCATAATCTTTTAATAGCTCCAACAATCTCCTTTGGCGCAGATTCAATTCTTTTTGCCAAAATATGCACTGTAAGATCTTATGATCTATAAATAGGTCAACATGAACCTCATATAAATAGTGACATCATATCTTCACGGCAAAAATAATAGTCGCCAACAATAATAGTCGCCAACTCAAGATCATGATTCGGGTAGTTCAGCTCGTGCTTCCTCAACTACCTTGAACTGTATGCAATAATCTTGTCGTGTTGCATCAGGACACAACCTAGGCTAACTCTAGAGGCATCACAATAAACAACATACCCATCGGTACTTTATTAAAGTACTAAGATAGGTGCGGACGTCAACTTGTTCTTCAACTCCTAGAAATTGCGCTCACACACATCTGACCACTAAAACTTGGTTGTCTTATGAGTAAGATTTTTCAAAGGTGCGGAGATAGAAGAAAAGCCCTCCACAAATCTCTGGTAATAACCTGTCAAGCCCAAGAAACTACGTACCTCGGTAGGGGTCGTGGGTCTTGGACAATTCTTTACGGCCTCAATCTTCTGATTATCCAGCTTGATACCTTCTGAAGACATTACATGGCCCAGAAAAGCATCCGAGTTCAACCAGAACTGACATTTGACAAATGTAGCATACAAATTATGATCCTAGAGCGTCTGTAACACCACTCGGAGATGATTTGCATGATCTATCTCAGTTAGTGAGTATGAATACGATCACAAAAATATACAGGAACGACTTGAAGAGCTGATTAATTAGGTACATGAAGGCCGCTGGTGCATTAGTGAGTCTGAAAGACATCACCATAAACTCAAAATGACCATACCTAGTCCAAAAGGATGTCTTTGGAATATCTTTCTCATTTAACCTCAATTGGTTATACCCCGATCTAAAATCAATATTTCAGAAAGACTTGACACCCTGCAATTGATCGAATAGATTGTCGAGCTTCGAAAGGGGATATTTATTCTTGATGGTAACTTTATGCAGTTGCCTGTAATCAACACACATCCTCAAAAAACCATCTTTCTTGCGAATGAAAAATACCGGTGCGCCCCACATCAAAGTGTTAGGCCTGATAAAGCCTTTCTCTAACAAATCTCTCAATTGTTCATTTAATTCTCTCAGCTCAGTAGGAGCCATTCTGTAAGGAGGGATAGATATCAACTGCTTATCTAGAAACACATCAATAGTAAACTCGATCTCCCTCTCTGGAGGAACATCCGGAAGTTCATCCAGAAACACATCTGGAAACTTATTTACAACTGGGACAGACTGAAGGGTCGTAGGCTCTGCATCTCTGACCCACACCAGTGGTAGATATAACCTTTGAAAATCATCTTTGTTGCCTTTAGGTAGGAAATAAACATGCATTTAGGCGTAGATGAATTTACCCTTCCATTCTAGGATCAGCTCACCTAGAAAACTGAATCTAACAACATTCGTTCGACAATCAACATTTGCATAATAAGAAGCCAATGAATCCATGCTCGTAATGACATCAAATTTAACAATTGGCAACTCATCTAAGTCAGCCAAAGTAGGACGATTACAAATTGGCATGTATAATTTTTACAAACTCGTCTTGCTACAATCATCTCACCAACCGATGTAGCCACTTCATATGGCTTGGAAAATAATTCTGGTTCAAACCCAAACTTACTAGCAATAAAAGGTGTAACATAGGATAAATTGCAGCTAAGGTCTATCAATGCATAAACATCATAAGTGAAGATGGATAGTATACATGTAACAACATCCGGAGATGACTCCAAATCTTGACGGCCTAATAAAGCATAGATGCGGTTCTGAGCACTGTCTGAACTGGATGCTCTCCCTCTGCCCCTGCCTCTACCTGATGAGATCTGTGGCCTACCACCTGGCGGACGTACACTCGACGATGATGTTGTTGTTTACCCCATCGGTTGAGCCATACCACCTCTTTCTTTGCTCAAATATGACACATATAGTGACCAGGACTTCCACACTAATAACATACATCAAAACCCTGATGGCACTTTCCTAAATGTTCCCTACCACATTGGCAACATATTAGCAATAGAGACCTTATCTAGCCCGAACTCCCTAGCTTCTAAGAACCAGAAGCTCTTAAAGTCTGACCTAGTCAAGACTGTGCATACCAGTCATATCTACGCTCCTGAAATTGAGATAGAGCACTATTAGCAAACCAATATGGATGCCTAGGAAATTGCTATCTAGAACTACTCAGTGCTTCTCCAAAAGACCCAGATGATTTGTCCTTCTTAGTCAGCTTAGAGTTGGTTCTTACTGTCCTCAACATTCTGAGCATATGCCTATATCATAGAGATGTCCATGTCCCTATTCAAGGAAGCTATCATACACTCTCTAATCTGATGTGGATCCAAGCCTGATACAAATCGATGTCGAGCCCTCATTGTATCCACAATGTTTGGAGCAACCTAGCTAGAAAATCAAACAACGTACTATAATCTTGTACACTTGTGCCCCTCTACTTGAGGTTTAAGAACCACTCTACCATAGTCTCTTATACCTCCAATGGAAAGTAATGATCAACAAATGCATCTGAGAATTCCTCCCACATAGTAGGAGGTGTATCTGGTCCTCTAGACCGCTCCCAAGCCTCATACCATAGAATAGCCACATCTCGCAATCTGAAAGGGGCTAACTATACTACCTCGGTCTCTAAAACATGCATAACCCTAAATAATCGTTACATTAGATCAATGAAGTCCTGTGAATCAGTACCGATGAATACCAGCGGGCTCAATCTGAGAAACTCTCAGGTTCTAGAGATCATTTTACCATCAGAAGGCTAAACACCTATGGAGGCCCTTATATATCACTGCTGAGAAGCTACTATTTATGCCAATAACTGCACAACACTCACCACACCCTGCTCAGAAGACTCGAGAACAGAGGGAAACAAATTCTGTAGAGCTGGAGGTACAGTATCCTAAGAAGCTGGAGGTACTATTCTTCATCTAACCTCTTCACGCTGGGGTGGGACATATGATACATCAGAGTGCGACTCACCCTGGGCCTCAACTCTGTCATTCTGGACAGGTGGGGAATTATTAGTACATTCTCCCCTATCTGTATTAGCTTGATGACTAGCAGTAACCCTTTTAGTAACTAGCATGACTGAAAAAAGGATAGAGCATGAATTAGACTCAAAATCGTATAACTCAGCTCTATAGCACGATCTATGAGATTAAAGAACAGTAACCATCCCTAAATTCTCAGCAACCTCTTTCTTATAAGTGTGGTGCAAAACACACCCGTAAACAAGACTCTACTAGACATGGACAATAGACTCCTTAGGACTTACCTGCTCTGACACCAAGTTTGTCACACCCCAACTAGGGGGTGTGGCCGGCGCCCGGTGTCGTATTGGCTCAAGTGTACTGATCTGAAAACCAGACTCTTGTATGCATAGAACTTCGGGCTGATAAGGTCGTACTAGAATGTAACTTGAATAACATCACAATAGCAAGGCCGATAAGGCCATAAATTGTAAAGCAAGAGTGTAATCCAAACCTCTAAAAACTGGTCAAGGAAAGATCAACCCAAACATATATGTATGTATGTATATATATATATATATATATATATATATATATATAAACAAGGTCGATAACACAAGTTAATAGGCCGTACATCACTACTAGACATACTACACAAATCTACGAGCCTCTATGAGTAATTGAACATTCATATGGATGGGACAGGGCCCTGACCTACCCATTACCTAGATATGCACATATGATGTAACTCAACACCTGACCAGGAAGCTCTGGAAGAATCAAAGCTTACCAACTGATGGCTGAGACTCAACAGCTCCTACTGAGGTGGTCTATAAAAGCCCTTATCAAAACCTACAACATGAAATGCAACGCCCCTGGAAAAAGGGACGTCAGTATAATATAAATGTACCGATATGTAAAGCATGAACAACAATATGAAAGTATAAACTGTAAATAGGATAAAAGAGGTAGCCTGATAACTTGTATGCCACTCAGGGTGCACTGTGAAACTCTAAAACTACTTTGGACTCTTTAACATATACTGTACTATATAAGTTGCCCTCCGATTATAGGATGTGGTGTGGGTATGTATGTATATATATATATATATATATATATATATATATAACTTCCCTCCAGTTATAGCCTAGGGTGTGTGCGCGCACAAATAACTGCCTACCAATATTAGTTCGGTGGTATGTATCGTATATGTAACTTCCTACCGATATTAGTTTGGTGGTGTGTATCGTATACTATAGTAACAATGACATTTGGCCTTTAGTACTTATATGACTCCTTACTTTGCTTAGGAACGAAAACTGGTCGATATGTAAGCTTATGACTTCGATAGACTTCATCGGAGAAGGATATGGACTCAACTATACAGCCAACAATACCAAGATAGATAAGATACGATCCCAATATGAAGAGTACTCCCAAAAATTGACTTGTAGACATGGATTTGGAATACTCCTTAAAGATACTTTGTTAAAAATTGATATATGTTCTAAGATTCATGCTTTGAAAGAGAGTTTAGCCTTACATACCTTTAGCATTCTCCTCTCTAAGACAATGGATACATCCGTATATCACGTCAATCTACAACACCGAGAAGAGCTATCATTTAGCCTATAGAAGCTAGAATTCGATAAAAAGTGCAGTAATCTTGTTCTACGACGATTTGGACTGCACTTCCCCTATTCCTCTTACTCTCTTCACATTCCATATATCAAGTTTAACACCTCAAACACTCAACTACACATCTACACAACAATATCTATTCTTATATCCATCACAACTACTTTATCAAACAACCCAACAAGTTATAACAGTAACACAACTTCTCCAAGTGTTTATCTTACACTATCTCATTCATATAATTTATATAGGACTTACACATGCTCAAAACCAGGAAGGAGAGGGAGAACTTACCTTAACACTCTAAGTAGAAACCCAGGAACAATTCTCCTTAATCTTGGAATAGCTTACACACCAACAACAATATCAACCAAGTGGCATTCACCACCTTCACAACACTTTTGATGAAAGACTTGAGTGATTTGGCTTCAGATTAGCTTAGGATCCTTTGGAGAGGATCTTGAGGGAGTTTAGAGGTTTAGGAACTCTATTTTGGTCGAGACTTTAATGAAAATGATGAACTATTGCTTAAATAGCTCGAATTGGTCGCCCACCGCCTCAATTTTATGGTCCGTTTTATGCCTCGCAGAACCATTCTGGGATCGGCGAAAGCTCCTCTGAGGTCGCAGAGTGGGCCACAGAACTTCCCAAAAAACTCAACTTCTCCGTCTCTTTCTGGGATCAATAGTGTAACCTACAAACCGGTTCTGCGGTCTGCAAAATGTTCCGCCGAGATCTCGCTTTGTCTATTTCTATCGAAACATATTTCCTTCAATCTGATTGACTTCTAAGCTTTCGTAAACCTTCTTAACATCCATTTAATTTATAGGTGACCCTCAGGAAAGGTCTCGGGTCACCGAAACTCAAATCGATTAACAATACTCTTGATCGCGCATAGAACAACAGGTTATAACGATTATTGGTAACATCATCACATGGGGTTTTTGTGGGAACAATTTTCTCCTTCCTTTGCAACTTTGCCTTCTGTTGCTTTTCCATCGTTTCAAATATTCTCGCTAGATTTGAACCAATAACCTTGATCCCGTTATGAGCATCGTCATCCTAGTTATTCAGGGTATGATCCCTCCCAATGTGTCAGCGAATGTCTTTGCTTCGCATGAACAACAAAAACCACCATCCTGCTCTTTCATTTCTTCGGTGCTATATTTTTTTCCAAGAAATGGGGTTGAGGTGTATAATAACTTTTTTTAGGATTCCTGGGAACATCTCCTACAATAGTGGCTCTTAGGGCAAATATTACAGATTATTGTATATCAAAAATCAGGATCTGCAAATCAGGGAGAGAAAACATAGACACTTGAGAGGAAGTTCCCTGCTCATCTCTAGCTCATGGCTGGCCAGTTACCAGATCAATCTCATGGCTATTGTCGTTTATATTTTCATTGTTGCTGACGTTGTTCAATTCGTCTTCTCCGGTCCCAGACATTGTATGACCTGATTTCACAAACGTCAAACGTAATAATTAAAGTATTCAAGCCTAAACAACACCACAATTGCCCTTAGCCCCACGGTGAGCGTCAAATTATTTACCCAAAAAGGTACAGTTGAACTTGTTAAGTGATTTAAAGGACACGTTTGGACAATAAATAAAATGATGAAGTCAGTAAAAACAACAATAATAACTGAAATGAAATTAAGTAAAGTGTGCAATTGATTAGAAATAGCATAGGTAGCCTAAGCTCGGAAGAATTTCTTAGTGAAAATGCCTCCAGAGTAACTTCGGGCTATGTTGAATAGTATGAAACCGACACAAAAATGACAGAAATGAGTAATATGTTACTAGATTGTGTAAATTGTAATTGTTAAGCGGTGAATTGGATGCCCTTCCAACATGAAGGTTGGACTTCTTTTATAGGGTTGAATGCAGGGGGGGGGTTTATGGACCGAGAATTCCTAATAATGTTCAATAAATACTTAATTAATGGTCTTTAATACAGGAGGAATAAAGTCTGGCTCCGTATCCGAACCGAATAAGTAACGACTGACATTCATAACTTCTTCTGATTTTGTCCGCAACAACTTGTCCAGCTTCGATCCCTTGATTGCTCACTCGATTCGTATATTATCTTAACACATGACCATCCTAAGTTGCCACGGAATGAACACCTGACCCACCGCGTATCATATTGAATTCCACCATATACGGAGTCAAAAAGTACTGTTGAGAGTTGATCAAAATATTGTGCAATATTTGTTGTTCTTTCTCACGTTTCAAGCACCGAGGAAAGATTTTCAACAACTCATGTAGGAATCTAATCTCAAATTTCTTGAATAAGATATCATTCTAGCTTTCTAGTTTTATTTTTATCTTGTATTTGTTATTTTTGCTATCTTTAGTTTATAGGCATTTTTGTAATATTTATTAAAAAACTTTGAATCAGGTTTCATCATTTAATTATCAATTAAAAATGAATTATTAGAAGAAATCGATTATAAAATAATTATTTATAACTTTGCATTTCAAAAAGAGTATACTTGCTAACATAATACATGAAGGTAGTATGTTAGCAAGATACTCATTTTTGCTTTACCAAAAATATCCTTAATAGCTGTAATTGAAACATAATAATATATGAGGTTTTTTGGTCTTTTAACAAATAATTCTAAACCCAACAACATATCTGTTACCTCCATTTTCCCGTTCCTCTCCCGACTTTTGAGTAAGAGTGGCCAGTGGGCCGGGCTCGGGTCTGGCGGGGTCGGGGCGGGACGGGAGAAGGGGCGGGGTCGGGGCGGGACGGGAGAAGGGGCGGGGTCGGGTCTGGCGGGCTCTGGCGGGGTCGGGTCTGGCGGGACTGGAGCAAGTCCCGTCCCGGTCCCGATCCTGATCCCGTCGGTATGGGGTCGGGGCGGGATACGGCGGGTTTTCCTTTTTTTTTTTTTAATAACATATGTATAAAAAAACTCAATAAACAAAACAAGATAGTGTAATAAAAATATCCCAAGGCTGTTTTTGTGCCTCTTATATTATTTAATAGACATATGATTTTTTTGTAATACAAATACAATTGTCTAAAATCTAAATTGCAACTTTGTGGTGTTGTCCAAAAGTTGCAAATTACATAATAAAATTATAATTAAAAAAATTACATTCTCAAAAAAACCTGTTCTAATTGCTTGATGATTTCATGTGGTTCTTCGGTTGAAATTGGTATTTGTTGGTCAAATTGATCCACGTCGCTTCCACTACCTTCGGTTAAGATTTCGTTGTAGTTTTCATCATCTTCTTCGTTGATCTCCGGTTGACCGCACCTTCTCCGCTCGCTCGTATCCAATCTCTGAATAATCTTGCAATTTCCAAAATTTGTCTCCGGCTAATGAGTGTCTGTGGTCTCCTATTTGATATCTGCTGCGAAAAAGCGCTTTCAGACGCAGATTGACGACGCTTGAATGTTCAAAACATCTCGAGCCATCAATGAAAGTGTCGGAAATGTCTTCTCATTCCCCTCCAAGATTTCAAAGAAGTCTTCATGTCCATCTTCATTGATAACTTCTTGATACGATGCAGAACCACGCAAAACAAAAATATCCAACTTCGCTAATTTGGTTAGTAGTAGAGGTATGCGACCGCACATTCTATTTCTGAGGCTTTCAATACTAGCCGCAGAACAAAGATGTCTTTGTGAGGTTGTGTTGAAGATGAAGAAGATGGTATGGAAGCTGGTAAGTTACTAGCATTTTCTTGTTGATAAAATCTATATATATATTTTTGCATTGGTGTTCTACGCTAGACAATACTTCTTCTTTAGTTTGTTCAATAGGTGGTGGGTGATTTAGATTTTTGGGACTTGGAGGTGGTAGTACTTCTATACAATCGTAAATAGTTTCAATTAGTGATTTTGTACCGTCTATTTTAATAGTAGGATTTAATGCAGAACCAATAATATAAATAGAGGGAATAGGAATAAAATATTTTTTTATTTTGACAAACATTTTTTAATAGCTGCCTTATAAGCTGGTTTTTCCATATATTCACTAAGTAATAAAAATATTAGAGTTATATAAAATAACATAGTTGAAATAGTAGGATAATATATACCGGAAAATTCTTTTGTTGCTTGAAAAAATTTCTCTAAAAATACAATAAGTTCAGAAATTTTTTTCCAATCACTATCTAAAATCATATCAGTTGGCTTTTTATTATGAGAGTTAAAAAATAAAGTTATAGGTAATTTATAGTCATAAGCAACAAGTAGTTGCTCGTATAAAGAATTCCACCTAGTGGATACTTCTTGTGGAATTTTTCTAAAAGGTAGTCCACAATCATGACAAATGTTTTTATATTCTTTTCTACGTTGTACTTTATTACTTTTAAAAATAAAGTTTATAGCAAATTGTATTTTACTAAGAATGTCTTCAAAAAGTGATAGACCATCCTTTACAATTAAGTTATATATATGGCACGCACATTTTATATGAAAATGGTCTGGAAAAAGATGGAGTTAAACTATTTTTTAAAATTGTAATTGCGTAATTGTTATTAGAAGCGTTATCTAATGTAATAGTCATAATTTTATCGGTAATTCCGTAATAATCGCACACTTGATAAATATTTTCTGCAATAAAAGTACCGGTGTCTATCATCTATATATCTATACGCTAAAATACGTTTTTGCATAGACCATTTATAATCTATCCAATGACAAGTTACGCTTAAATAATCATGGCCGTTAGTACTACGACCTATATCAGGCGTGATAGATACTTTGCCATTAAAATGATATAATGAAAACGTAAATATTGTTGATATTCATGCGCGAATTTAAATACATCTCTCTTAACGAGTTGATCTAGGAAAACCGTTAAAAGCGAGGATTATATATATCTCTAATGTAATAAATAAAACCGGAGATGAAGGAAATGAAAAAGGCAAACCCTCCACAACAACTAATTTTGATATTGCTTCCCTATCTCTATGTTTATTGTATTTAGAGCCTACAATTCCCCGTCATAGGGTTAATTTGACCAGACTTGGTCCCACGAAGACGGCATGTGAACCTTGTCCCGATGGAGCGGGCGTTCTTGCGCACCCGATTTTGAAGCCTGGTATTGGGCATACCTAGCTGGATGAGCACCTACTACGTGTCTAATTAAACCCCGCCCCACCGTGACCTTTTTCGCTTTTAAATTTTAAAACATTTTTACAAATTTTACATATGGCTACTTGATTCTCTACGTCCCTATCAAAAAATGTCCATGCATCCGATTTTAATGGTCGTTTTGCTGGACCTCGTCTCATACTAGGGGGAATAGGAGGTATTTCAGTTGAAGGTGCACTAGTGGGTGTGTTGTCATCAACATTAGTGGGTATATCATCTAGATCATCGTCTAAATTAAAGTCTTCTTGAGTTCCAGAAAATAGCTCCTGGTCTAAATCTAATGGTATTGTAGGAAAATGTTGAGTATCAACAAAATCATCTTGTGTAGGAATAAGATGACTAGAAGAAGTACCCTTGCCCTGGTTGCCCCTACTAGAAGAAGCACCCTTACCCTTACCCTTAAACATACCTTTTAATCCTTCTATTTTAATTATGATAATAAATAAATAAATAATTAAAGACAATAAAATTAAGTGATCTAAATAAAATAAACAGACAATAATAATTTAATGAAGGAACGAATGTACCAAACGCCGACGTAACGTCGACGTGTAATCGAGAGGTTGAAAATTGAAACTTTGCTCGATGGAAGATCCTCAAGCTAGTTGTCAACTTCACTCCCAATTCCCAAATGAATAAATAAAATTGAATATTTAGCAAACAATGTAGACTTGTAGAGAGATATATTGAGAAATTAGAGAGATTGTAGGAAGATTTGTGAGAAAGATGAAGAGAAAATGAGTTATTTATAGTTGGAAAATTGGATTAAAGTGTAAATATAATAACTTATGGGTTAAAAATAAATATTAAGGGGTAGGGGTTGGGAGGGGGCCTAAAATGGTCGTTGGTGCAACGGTCATTTTTGCAAAGGGGAAAAGGGTCGGGCTCTGCCTGCCCTGGACGGTCGGGTCAAGCGGGCCTGGGGCGGGCTCGGGTCTCGCGAGACGAGACATCGTCCCGTCCCGAGTTCGAGTCCCGCCCCCGTTATTATTTTTTTTTTTTTGGCGGGATCGGGGCTGGACCGGGACGGGGTCGGGTCGGGGTCGGGCTGTCCCGGCCCACTGGCCAGCCCTACTTTTGAGTCTCTCCCTTTCTCTCTCCTCCTTCTCTTCTTTCCCACCCTCTGCCATTTCCAAATTCATCTTCAATATCAAATAAAAGGTACCATGGCAATAATCTCTAATAACTAAAAAGTGTTTTTCAGTTTTGATACCCAAATCTATTTGACTAAATCTCACATTATCTTTTCTTGTACTTATTTTGTTTTAATATCTCCGGACAGTCTTGGGAAGATACACTACAACATTAATATTTCCGGACAATTTTGCAACTCGTCTACCGGCGAGATTATGAAGTTCCATTTTCTTACCGAAAAACATCACGTTAATTTTTTCTCTTCTGAAAGTGAATTTAGTTTTTGGGTTTAGTCAATGGAGCTTCTTGTGGAGGAGTTACAGATGATTTCAAAGTTAGATTTGCCAACAAATTTATGCTCTCAAGTTGAAAACAAAACTGATTTAATGGCTGGAAGAATCTCAGTTTAAAGACACAATTTGCAACCCATCAAGAAGGAAATTGAATCTACGGAAATGGGTTGAAATCTCTATAGAGAGCTTGCAGCAAATGAAATTAAAATTGGCTCATTTTCCTTATTGAAATGTTGCGTGTAATTTGGAAGAAGAACATTAGATGACCGAAAAGACAAAAATGTCCATTTAGCTCATTTGTTGCTAGTCTGTTATTAGGGATATTTTAATCAATTAGAAAATGGGTAGCTTGCTAACATACTACCTTCATGTAGTACGTAGAGATGGCAGTGGATTCGGATCCGATGGATCCATATTCATTTTATAGGATATGGAGCTTCAAAATTTGGACCCGACGGATCCGGATCCGATCCGGATCCATTTCTGACGAATCGGATCTGGATTTGTCTCTTGTATTTGAGATCCGTCCGGTCCAGATCCAACCCGTGAATCTATTTTTTATTAAATATATTCATAACCTAGAATGTATTTTATAAGTATTTTCTTAAATTTTTTCATAATTTCTATATTTTACATTTAGATTTGGACTTTATTTTTTAAATGGTTCATACCTTTAAGCCCATAAATCTCAAAAGGCCCAATAAAAAACTAAGGGAAACATATCTCTAACAAAAGAAACCCTACAAGCTCCAAGCCTCCAATTCTCAAAATCAGAAACCCTCATTGCTTTTTCTTTCAAAATTAGAAACTCTCATTGCTATATATTTCTTGCATTTGAAAACAGAGGAGTTCAATTTTCGTCTTATCTTGCATCTTTTGTAATTTTAATATGGTTTTGTCACTTCAAGAGAAGTTTAAATGTGCTTTAATGGGTGTACACTGGTTCTGGGATTGGTGATGGTGGGTTAGTGTTTTGGTATGCCTTTTAATTTTTTTATTATTAACTTGTAGGAAATGGATGGTGAACAATCTAAGAATAATGCAAATATTACTTATAAAAGTCATGTTGCTTCTTCTAGCCCACCTCCAGTGCCTCTGCTTTGTGGAGTGGATGATTTAGAAGGGGATTCAGAAGGTTTTATTGAGCTTGGAGTAAAAGAAAAAAATCAATCAAGTAAACTTCGGAAATTGCCTTTAGCATGGGTGGAATGGTGATTAGTTCTCATCGCTTCACTCTAAAACGGTGAAGGCATTAATGTGCTTGCAAAATTGGATAATCAAAGACATTAAAGGTATCTATTATTTATGTATTGATTATTCTCATATACGTTAATATCAAAAAAAAATTCTAACATGAACCTTCTATTTATTTTTCAATTTCTTTCAAATAAAGGCACTTTGGAGGGCACACATACTTGTTCGACAATTACTGAAGATTCTGAAGAAGAAGGGGAAGTAGTGGACTGTATTGATATGGTAAATGATATGTTTAATCATAAATATTTATTGAGATGAATTTTTTTAGTTATCTCTTTTTAATATGATTGTTTCTTTGTTATTTTAGGATGTTGATGACGTTGAAACTAGTGACTTCGAAGACTAGTTTATCAAGTTTGGCAAAAGGTTATAGAAGATGTTGCTGGCATTTTAAAGAACATTGTTGTAGACTTTAATTTCAAGACCTTTGTAATTGCAGCGTTTTTCATGATGTTATTATTTACTTACTTTGCTTCATCGTCTTTATTTTCTAGTGATGTTAAAACTTCGTTCAATATTTTGGAAGAATGGTGTCATGTTTGTATAGGTTGATTGAATGAACTCAATCATTTTTTTCAATCAAATTGGGTTTCATTTTGTCAAAAAAGTTTCAACAGGTGAAAATATTATTCAAGGCAAAAAAATTTACATGTGGATCCAGATCCGATCCGTGGACCCAATGGATCCGGATTTGGATCTAATTTTTATGGACCCGATGGATCTGGATCCAGGTATGAAAAATGGATATGGATCTGGATCTAATAGGATTCGATCCAGATCCGATCCGTTGCCATCCCTAAATATATATTTATATATATAAACATATCAGGAAAAAATTAAGACTTCATTTTGAAATTTGCCTTTTGACCCATATATATACTTACAGAGTATGCGTTGTTATTGTTGAGTTACTTTATTGGGGTGATAAAAGGACAGCCCGATGCATTAAGCTTTCGCTATGCGCGGGGTTCGGGGAAGGGTCGGACCATAAGGGTCTGTTGTACGCAATATTACCTTGCATTTCTGCCCGAAGCTGTTTTCACGGCTTGAACCCACGACTTCCTGATTACATGGCAACAACTTTACCAGTTACTTCAAGGCTCCTCTTCTGTGTCTGGTAACAGGTAAAGCCCGAAGGTTGTACCCGTCCCTGTCGGGGGAGATGCCAACCATCTCTCCTTTCTACGAACCTGTCCGGGGAGATGCCAACCATCTCTCCTGGGTGATCTAGACTATTTATTTGTCAATACTTTAAAGTTGGAGTTTAAGACTCCTTTATTCATTGTTGAGCTGATTCTCCCTGATCTTAAAATGAGGCGCCTTCTTAATAAAAATAACTTGAAGTTTACTTTCTCAATTGAAAT
Organism: Anisodus acutangulus; assembly: GCA_029783415.1. Classification (NCBI taxonomy): domain Eukaryota; kingdom Viridiplantae; phylum Streptophyta; class Magnoliopsida; order Solanales; family Solanaceae; genus Anisodus; species Anisodus acutangulus. The sequence goes on along the minus strand of CM056490.1, from coordinate 23,056,572 downwards.
TATGAAATGGTCTTTCACCCGACGGACCCATGCTTACTAGTACTAGATTTCCCGTTGCTCTCATCTGTGAACCAGAATTGGCAAATTGTCTTATTTCATTAATTTTCTGCTAAATGATAGTGGCGTGAATACCCAAATTTGAAGACGCTCCAAAGCAAATAAAGTTATCGAATCACACAAATATAAATCGAAAAGAGAAAAATTTGAATCATATAGGATGAAATTCAATATTGTACAGTATAATATTTTCAAAAATTGAAAACTTAGAATATTGAACCAAAATATGTTAAAATCATACCGAACCAGCCGTATTAGTTGTTTTCAAAAAAATCCACCTGAACTGTTTTTTCCCCCTTTTTTAAAGAATCATACCAAATATTCTCTTGCTTAAACTAATAGAAGACTTTAATTTGAAGTTTTTCCTTTTCATTTGTCATGTTAAATACTTTTAAACCAAGTGTTATTAGCTTGTCAACTTTATTTTAACGAAAATGAGATGATGATTAAAAAGCAATGCAAAAGGAAAGTAAAAGATATTATCGTCGATAGCAAGGTTCGAACCTGCGCGGGCAAAGCCCAACAACAGATTTCAAGATAGGAGGAAGCTTACATATTGTCCACCAACAAAAGAATTTTGAATGTGACATTAGAAGACTTGTACAAGTATATCGGAACTCGATTTCTATGTACATTCATGACCTGGATGCATATACTAAAGGTATACTTAGGAAATACTATTGGTGTCACCCTTGAAAGAAGAGTGGACTATATGATACTACCAAGAACAACCCCACTGGTAGCAAATTGTAGACTTGGTAGTTAGTACATCCCTGTCTACCTAATACGGGACTATTTGACACTAGCTGGCCAGTGGGCTGGGACAACCCGATCCCGCCCCGTTCCATTCCGATTCCGCCGGGTAAATTAGGGGATAGGGATTGACTTTAGTCGGGTTCGAAATCGGGACGGGACAAGCGCATGTCCCGCCCTGTCCCGACCCGCCCCCATCCCGTTTCCAGAAAATAGCCGTTGCACAAACGATCATTTGCAATTCTAGCTGTTGGCAATGGCTAGAAACCGCCATTTTGGCCTCCCAACACCCCCATAAACCCCATACCCCCTTGATATTTATTTTTAACCCCTAAGTTAATAAATTTACACATTAACCTTATTTCTCAACTATAAATACTTCATTTTCCTCTTCATTTTTTCTCACAAATCTTCCTACCATCTCTCTAATCTCTCTCTCTACAAGTCTAAATTGCACACTAAATATTATATTTTATTTGCTATTTTCTGTCAAAGTTCAACAATTGGGAGTGAAGTTGGAAACTAGCTTGAGGATCATCGAGCAAAGTTTCAATTTTCAACATCGGTTACACGTCGACATTACGTCGGTGTTTGGTACACTCGTTCCTTCTTTTATTTAAATTATTATTTTTTAATTTTAATTATCGTACTTAATTTTCTTAACTTTAATTCTTTATTTACATAATTATAATGGAACGACGTGGATGTTTTTCTGGTAGAGGTAGTAGGGATAACAGGAGTAAGGGCGCATCTTCTAGTAATCCTAACTATGATAATTTCACTCATGTAGATGAAACTGAACTTTTTAATGTTGATATTAATGCAAATGTGCAATCATTAGATCATGAGGTATATTCTGCATCTCCAACTACTGAACCAGACTATGATTTAAAAAATGAATTAGAAGATAATTTAGACAAAACACGCACTAGTGCAGCTCCACCTCAGGCTCAGACTGAGTCTCAGGCTGAAAATAGAATCACTCATATTTTCCCTAGTATGAGAAGAGGCCAAAAATAACAAAAATTAAAATCACATGCATGAGATTTTTTTGAAAGGGACATTCCTAATCAACTAGCTATTTGTAAAATTTGTCGGGAAGTTTATAAATTTAAAACTGGAAAAGGTCAAGGTGGGACATGAGGTTTAATGAGACACGTGAAAAAGGATCACAAAACAAGGTATAACCAATACTTGGCTGAAAAAGCGGGTGTGCAAATGTCTTCTGAGCCGGGACAAGGTTCACATAGTGTCCCCGACCAAGTACAGGGTCAAATTAACTCGATGACGGGAAGAGTTATAGCTCCGAAATATGTATAAACACAAAGATCGAAAAACTTTAACAAATGTAGTTGTTGTGGAGGGTTTACATTTTTCATTTCCTTCCTCTCCTGGTTTTATTCATTACATTCGAAAAACATTTAATTCTACTTTTAATGGTTTTTCTAGATCAACTATTAGAAGAGATGTTTTTAAATTTGCGCATGAATATCAACAATATTTACGTTATGCATTGTATCATTTTAAGGGAAAAGTGGCTATCACTTCTGACATAGGACGTAGAACTAATGGTAATGATTATTTAACTGTTACATGTCATTGGATTGATCACAATTGGTCTATGCAAAAATGTATATTAGCATATAGATATATTGATGAAAGGCACACTTGAATTTTTATTTCAAGAAATATTCATGAAATTAGTGAATATTATGGAATTACTGATAAAATTATGACTATTACATTAGATAATGCTTCTTGTAATGATTATGTTGTAAACATTTTAAAAACTCGATGGACTCCATCTTTTCCCGATATTTTTCATGTTAGATGTGCATGTCATATTTTAACTTAGTTGTAAAGGATGACCTAAAATTTTTAGCTCTATTCTTGATAAAGTACAATTTCATATCAACTTTATTTTTAAAGGTAATAAAATACAAAGACGCAAAGAGTTTAAAAAAATATGTCATGATTGTGAATTACCTTATAGGAAAATTCAGAAAAAGTTGCAATTAGGTGGAATTCTTTGTATGAACAATTAGTTGTTGCTCACGAGTATAGAAGACCTATAACTTTAGTATTTAACGTCCATAATCAAAATTCTTCGGATATGCTTGTAGATGACGATTGGGATAAAATTTGGGAACTTATTGTATTCTTAGAGAATTTTTTTCTAGCTACTAAGAAATTTTCTGGTATTTATTATCCTACTATTTCATCTATGTTATTTTATAAAGCTCTAATATTTTTGTTATTTAATAAATATAAGAAAAAAGCAACTTACGCTCCAGCTATTACAAAAATGATTGTAAAATTAATTTTTTTTCTATTCCCACTATTTATTTTATTGGTGTTGTATTAAATCCTACTATTAAAATAGACGGTTGTAATGCCCTTATTGAAACGATTTATGAATGCCTAAAAATACTTGAAACAGAACCAACTAAAGAAGATGTTATCTCTAGCATACAAACACAATGCAAAACTATGTATATGTATTACTAAGAGAAAAGTGAAAATAATCAACCGGCTTCTGTACCATCTTCTTCCACTTCACTTCAACCTTATAAAAAACATGTGGTTTCTGCTTCAAGTATTCAACCCTTCGAAATAGAATGTATAGTGGTTCAACTGCTTCACAAATTAGCGAGTTTGATGTTTATATTTTGCAGGGTGTTGTACCGTTTGAATCAATTGCTAATGAAAATGGACGTGAAGACTTACTAAAATACTCGGGGGAGAATCAAAAGACATTTTCGACTCTATCAAAGATGGCCCGAGATGTGTTGAATATTCAAGCGTCATCTACATCTTCTGAAAGCGCTTTTTGTGTTGGAAGGTTTCAAATAGAAAAGCACATACACTCATTGGTGGGAGACAGTTTGGAGATTGCAGTTTTATTTAGAGATTGGATTAGAGCGGAGCGTAGAATGTGCGGTCAACCAGAGATCAATGAAGAAGGTGACTACAATTACAATGAAATCTTATTCGATGGAGCAGGAAGCGACGTTGAACAATTTGACCAACAAATTCCAATTCCAACAGAAGATCCTCAAGAGATTGTCAGAAAATTAGAAAAATTATGGTTGCATATGTAATTTTTTAATGCCAATTTTACTATGTGATTTGCAATTTTTGAACTACGAAATAAAGTTATAATTTTGAAATTGTATTAGAAAAAATCATATTTCTATTAAATAATATAAGAAGCAATTAGCCTTGGAATGTTTTTTCACTATCTTGTTCAATTATTTAAGTGTTTAAATATATATTTTTTAAATTAAGTGTCTAAAACAGTTTTTAAAAGTCCCTCCAAATCCCCCTTCCCGTCCCACCTTGTCCCATCCTATCCCCAAAAATCCCATTCCCTCTGATAGTGGGATGTGGCATGGGATGAGACCACTTTCTATCCCCCTAATCTCGTCCCTCTAATCCTGATCCCGACCCACTCTACCATCCCCCCCAAATCCCCATCCCCCTAATCCCGCCTCGTATCGTCCCATCCCATCCCATCCCATCCCATTGGTCATCCCTATTTGACACTAGTGACCCATCAACACATGATACCAAACTCTAATTGTTGATTTGCGAAAGAAATAAACAAAAAATATGGATTTCTTCATAGATGAAACTCTAAATTGAGAGTAAGTCGGTCTGGGGAATTTCTGATGTCATTGCCAAAATATCTCAAATGTCAAAACTGTACAAAATAAATGTAGTACTTTTATTTATACAAGGAATAAATAATGTGGTACTACTGCAAATTAGGATACAATTTAAATAATCACAAGTATAAAAAATTATCAGTTTGGTGGATCTGGATGGTGTATTGGGCCTGATAGTTGAACTGGGCCTTGTAGTCCAATACCCCCCCCCCCCTCAAGCTAGAGGGTGACAAAACACCCAGCTTGGACAAAACTGTTGATATTGCACACCTGTGAGTGACTTTGTGAGAATATCAGCCAGCTGAGAATGAGTAGAGATGTAGTGCAAAGATATAAGGCCATCAACAAGTTTCTCTCTGACAAAATGGCAAATATAAGGCCATCAACAAGTTTCTCTCTGACAAAATGGTAATTAAGTTCAATATGCTTTGTTTCTTCCTGACAATGCTAATAGCAGCTTGATTATCACAATTGATTGGCACATGTGAAGAAATTGGAACACCTAAATCATGAAACAATCTGACCAACCAAGTAACCTCAGCCACAGTCTTCCTCAGAGATATATATTTAGCTTCAGCAGAGGATAAGGAGACCGTTGGTTGTTTCTTGGACTTCCAAGAAATAGGACTACTACCCAAAGTAATGAAATAACATGTGGCTGATCTTCTAGATGTAGGGAAAGCAGCCCAGTCTGAATCAGAAAATGCATGAAGAGAAAGATCAGATGAAACATTAAGAAAAAATCCCTTTGCAGGATCCCTGGCAATATATCTCAGAACATGCAGGGCTGCAAGATGATGAGAAGACCTAGGGCATTGAGAAACTGACTAAAGTGTTGCATTGAGAAAGAAAGGTCAGGTCTAGTGTGTTGAAAGAAATTCAACTTTCCTACCAGTCTTCTGTAAATAGAGGGGTCAGGAAGTAAATCCCCAGAGTTAGGTGTGAGCTTAGAATGCAGGTCCAAATGGGCTACCACAGGAGAAACTGAGGAATAATTGATCTCAGCATGTAATTCCTTGGTGAATTTCTCTTGGTTGATGAGGAAATCATGAGGACATTGTGTCACCTCAAGGCCCAAAAAATAGTGTATTGTACCTTGATTCTTAATTTTGAATTGAAAATCCAAATAAGACTTCAAGGAATCTATTTCAGTAGTTTCATTTCCAACTAAGAGTATATCATCTACATAGACTGCTACTATGATAGTGGACCAACTGTAGTTTTAGTGAATAAGGAATAATCATTAAGGCTAGAAATATAACCTCTGGAGATAAGAACAATCGACAATTTAGCAAATCACTGCCTGAAAGCTTGTTTAAGACCATACAAGGACTTCTTAAGTTTACAAACAAGAGGACCAGTGGAAGATGAAGGGGATGAGACAGTGAGACCACGTGATACTTTCATGTACACTTCCTTGGACAAGTTCCCATGCAGAAATGCATTATTCACATCCAGTTGGTACACAGTCCATGACAGTTTAGAAGCTAGAGCAAGGAGGCACTTGATAGTGGTAAATTTCAGAACATGAGAGGTCTCATTGTAGTCAATACCAGTTGTCTGGGTGTCACCTCTTATAACCAATCTAGCTTCGTATCTTTAATTACTACAATCTGATTTTTATTTGATTTTATACACCCATTTGCATGGAATAGCTTTCTTGTGAGGTGGTAAAGGAACAATGTCCCATGTTTGATTAGCTTCTAGAGCGTGAAATTCTTTCATCATAGCATCCTACCAAGCAGGGTTGGACATAGCATGCTGATAGTACATGGGCTCAAGTAAACATGACTCATATGATAGTGTTTTAGGAAAAAAACAGTGAATATAAGCAGAAGGAACAGAAAATCAAATGTAGTATTTCAGGTGTGATGGTGTGGTTCTAGATGTCCTGGAAGACTGTCTAGTAGGTAGAGGAGGTGCAGGTATAAAGGATGTGGTTATAGGAATAGTAACATCCTTTCGTTCCATTCCCCAAATCTGTCACCAGTGAAAGGAATAGATACCAACACACTTCCTGGTGTATCTGAAGGATGAAGGTACAGAGGATGAAAAATATCTAAAATCGTTGATGAACTAGAAGGTATATCAGAACTAGTCATGGTGAACTCAGTACTAATCGCCATATCGATAACACAATAGCAATTGAGAAACAATCAAATGAAACAAATTGAGAGAAAGTATAGAAAATATCACCAAATAACATAGAGAATACGCAAATACAATAGCAACACACAAACCCTAGGTTCCATGAAACCCAAATCAAAACCCTAGATTTGTCGATGCAATGCGATTCTTTGAGTCATGAATTGAGAAGATAACTGTCATGAAAATCCTAACTTGTTTGATGCGATGTGATCTCTTGAATAAACGAACACAAATACAGTAAGAAAACACAAGAAAATTGTCGATACGAAAAAACCTAGAAATCGTCGTACGATCTTTGGAATAAAAAACGTAAACAAAATGAGATTTCTCAATATAAACTCTGATACCATGTTAATTTGCGGAAGAAACAAATGAAAATGATGAATTTCTTCATAGATCAGTGGGTCGGGTCGGCCTGATCCCATTTTTGACATTTTGGGGCGGGTCGAATCGGGATCGGGACGGGCGGGACGATCTCTGGTCCCGTCCTGAGTTTGAACCCCGACATTGGTTTTTTTTTATTTTTTAAAGGGGATCGGGGCGGGGCGGGGCAGGTATCGGTACAGGCCGGGTTGCGATAGGGCCGACCCGCCCCAATCCCGACCCCGCCTCGCCCCGCCCCCGTCCCAACCCGCCCACCCTTCTTTGCAAAAATAACCATTGAACAACGATCATTTTTTATTTTAGTCGTTGTGCAACGGGTATAACGACTAAAATGTCCCCCAACCCTGGAAACCCCCAACCCCGGTATTTATTTTTAACTCCTAAGTTAGTATATCCACACTTTAATCCTATTTCTCAACTATAAATACTTTATTTTTCTCACAAATATTTCTACCATCTCTCTATATCTCTCTCTACAACTCTACATTGCCTACTAAATTTTATATTTTATTTGCTAATTTATATCAAAGTTCAAAAATTGGGAGTGAAGTTGGCAACTAGCTTGAGGATCATCCATCGAGCAAAGTTTCAATTTTCAACCAAGAAGTTACGTCTAGCATACACATTGAATGTAAATAAGTATATATGTATTACCAACTACAAAGTGCAAATAATCAACGGGCTTTTGTATCATCTTCTTCTACTTCGCTGCAACCTTATAAAAAACATGCAGTTTCTGCTGCTAGTATTCAAGGCCTTAGAAATAAAATGTTTAGTGGTTCAACTTCTTCACAAGTTAGCGGATTTGATGTTTATGTTTTGTAAGGTGTTGTACTGTACGAATCAATTATCAATGAAGATGGACGTGAAGACTTGCTAAGATACTAGAGGGAGAACGCGAAGACATTTTCAACACTAGCAAAGATGGCACGGGATGTGTTGAACATTCAAGCGTCATCAACAACGTCTGAAAGCGTTTTTTCTGCTGGAATATTTCAAATAGGAGAGCACAGACACTCATTGGCGGGAGACACCTTGTAGATTGCAGTTCTATTCAGAGATTGGATTCGAGCGGAGAGTAGAAGGTGCGGTCAACCAGAGATCAACGAAGAAGACGACTACAACTACAACGAAGAAGACGACTACAACTACAACGAAATCTTGTCCGAGGGAATAGAAAGCGACGTCGAACAATTTGACCAACAACTTCCAATTCCAACCGAAGATCCTCAAGACATTGTGAAGAAATTAAAAAAGTATGGTTACATATGTAATTTTTTTAATTGCAATTTTACTATGTGATTTACAACTTTCGAATAACGAAACAAAGTTGCAATTTTGAAATTGTATTACCAAAAAATCATATTTTTATTAAATAATATAAGTGTCACAAAAACAGCATTGGAATGTTTTTATTAAACTATCTTGTTCAATTATTGAAGTGTTCAATTATTATTTTTAAATTCAGTGTTTTAAAAAAAGAATAAACCCCCTACCGACCCGACCCGCTCCACCCCGTCCCCCTTCCGGCGGGATGTGGGATGGGACGGGACGGGACCTATTCCTGTCCCGCTTATCTCAGCCCGCTAATCCCGCCGGAGCCCACGTTCCAACCCTCTCCATCCCGCCGGGACTGGTCCCGGCCCACCCAGCCCCGACCCACTGGCCGCCCATAGATGAAACCCTAAATTGAGAGTAAGTCAGTTTGGGGAATTTCTTATGTCATTGCCAAAATATCTCAAATGTCAAACTGTACAAAATAAATGTACTACTATTTATACAAGAAATAATGAATGTGAGTACTGGGCCTGATAGTTGAACTGGGCTTGTAGTCCAATACTAATTGCCAATAAGATGCATCTACTATACAAGACTATTAATAATACTATATCTTACTGTGAAAAATTGCTCGTAAAAATGCATATAGTGAGCTAATAGGTCAGCGCATGCTTCAGATAAACTTCCGTCAAGCAATATGTTGGATTATATGTGCATTTTAATATTAAAATTAAAATATTGATGTGTGGCATATTAGTGGCCATAATGTGAAGAAAGTGGTCATTATGCTCATGTAACCACTATTACATGTACTATATTGACAAGGACGAGCTTTTTCACGAAGATTACAACAACAACAATATACCCAGTATAATTCCACATGGTGGGGTCTGGAAAGGGTATAATGTACGCAGACCTTACCTCTAACTTGGGAGATAAAGAGGTTATTTTCGAAAGACCCTCGGCTCAAAAAAAAACATGGCAACATGACAACAAAGGTTAGATAAGGTTTAAAGAAAGTAAAGTAAAGTAAAATACATATATCATGAAAAAATACTGTAGATAAGCATTAATGGAGAAATTTTAACAGTAATTGCATCAGCTAATACGATAGTCGGAACACTACACCTCAAATTATTATCCATTATCTTGATATTTACTATTTTAAAGAATCCTACACCTAGATAAAGAGGAAACTTTTCTTTCTTGTGTTGTGTAGATGAGAAGTGAATAAGAAGTATTATGTTGTAGATGAAGAAGAACATTGTATTGTGTTATAATTGGAGGGTTGTGTAGTAAAAGAGAGTTGAGCCAATGAAAAATATTCTAAATCTCCAACCTATTCACAATAAAAGAGAGTAATTTTATATTGAAGGAAATTATCGTTATTGGTGGAGCTTTGAACTCTTCAATTAGTATAGAATTATTCGAATCACATGACATTGTCCAACTGATGTATTTTGTCGAGGACAAGTCAAGAGTTATATTGTTAGACCGGTAAAGATATACTGCAATGGGTTTAAATTTCCTTAAAGAGAGCGAAATACTGCGCCTCAACTTAAATATATAGTTTTTTTAATTTCATTTTACAACTGTAATTATCACATTTTCGCCAACACTATATATATTATATTATATCATCTTAACCAAAAAAGACCGATCCTACAAATCGTAGTAGTTACTTGAAGTCTGAGTAGTAGACAAGTTATTTAGCTTCAGGGGGAGAGCAAGAAACAATATCAAATAATTGTGCATCTGCAAAAGCAACATTTGAATGCTTACTTTATACTTGATATCAAAGTGTCCTACATCAAACTTGTTCTTTGTACTATACACAAGGAAAAAGAAGCAATTCAGCTGTTTGCTGTCCCTATGTTTATACCAACTAAGACTGAACTAAACTTTTTACCTATAATGACTACTTCCCTATGTGCCTTGTAGGATTTTGAGAATATACATGAAACATATTTGTGTTACAAACAATGTTTGTTGCTTATATAAACTAAACCACTCTCTCTATGGTAACAGGCATCATCCATTCTAAGAAGCCTAAAGCATCAAAAGGATTGAGAAATCTTTTAAGGTTTCTTTTTTGATAAGAGAAGCAGAAGCCCGTCAAATCCTCCGCTCCTCAAGCTTGGAAGATGAAAAGATCAAACCCCAACAAAGAATCCAAAAGCAGTCCTTGAAGTTTTTATGTACATTATGTGTTTAGTTTCAGAGGTTTTCCCTGAAAAAGAATGCATTGGAATCCAAGTGGTGGATATCGAGATTCTGAAGAAGTATTCTAACCTGCAGAAGTAATCATGTTTGGGCCAGAGATCACTCAGTTCGAAAAAAGAAAACGTGAACGACCCTGAGGCACCATGATGTCAATGGTATTTCTACTCGAGGTTGATCACAAGAATTTACCAGGAATGCTCTTCAGGTATTCTAATTTGGCTTGATGTGGAAAAAGCGTGATACTTCTTGATAAAGTTGCTCAGCCTCAAATGGTTTGGAGACGTAACCATCCATTCCACATTTCTGACACTCTTCGTTTGTAGCTTGAATTACGTCAGCAGTCATGGCCAGAATGGGCACTTTCCAGCTTGAAACATTTCCACACGCTTCAGGAGGAAGTTGTCCAAGTTGGATACGGCTATTGATATCAGATTCCATTTCGCGGATTCTTTTTGTAGCTTCAAACCTGTTGTGTAATTTATAGTGTTACAGTCATCTTAAAAGTGTATAACAGAGATTTTGCATAATCTCATCAGGACACTTTTGAAACCGAGAAGGTGCGATAAAGGAATTGCTCCGATGGGAGCATAAGCTCATGGTTATGCAAAAATAAGAAAGGAAAATATAAATTAGGTCCAACAGTGGTAGAAAATATAGTTTTTCTTAAGAAACATACCCATCCATTTCTGGCATCTGAATATCCATGAAACAGGCATCAAATTGATGAGGTGGCTGTAAAAAAGTGAGCGCCTTTTTCCCACTGTCTGTGCAGACAACATCAGCACCATACTTCTTTAGTGCAGCAGCAGCTACTCTAAGGTTCACGTTGTTGTCATCCACAACCAAAATTTTTCTCCCGTGAAGGAGCTTGGAAAGAGAGAGACCGGAGAGCTCTCCATTCGTGCAATTTCCTTTGTTACCAACACCCATGGCACGTTGGAGTGATGCAGCAAGCATACTCGCCCTTAGTGGCTTCATGATGACAAATGGAGTAGGAAAACCATTGGCTGAGACACCAGCTCGGCTAGAATTTATAGAATTAGCTAATATAAAAAGTTTAGGAGAAACACTAGCATTGATCTTTGTTAAGTTTTTGACAAAGAGACTTGACTTTTCCATATCAGTATCCCAGACCTCCTGTTCAATGAGGATCATATTCGTGACTCCATTTTCAGTTCTGAAGTAAGACAAATCTGAGACCACTTCAGCATGGACTCCAAGTCGTTTCATGTGACACTGTGAGACCTTTGCACGGACAGTTCTTGGGTCAACGATTAAGGCTCTCATGCCATGGAAATCTGAAGAAACAGAGTTTGATTGATTGTTGATTTTCTGGCTCTTCTGCTCGTTCCAATTACAGCGGCCATTGGTGAAAACAGCAGTAAAAGTAAAGGTGGATCCAATCTTTGGCAAACTTACGAATCCAATTTCACCTTTCATAAGTTTTACCAAACATTTGCTTATGCTAAGCCCAATACCTGTTCCTCCATGGATGCGAGCAATAGAAGGACCAACCTGCATGAAGGGGGTGAATATACGAGATTGAGCTTCTAAAGGAATTCCAACACCAGTGTCTTCTACTGAAACAATCAGATTGATCTGGTCCAACAAGGAAGATGTGAAAGATGCACATCCTTCTTGATTGAAACCCACGAAATTTCTCCAGCTCTGTCGTCTATCAGCCACAGGCAATCCACTCAAAGTGCTCTTTAACGATGATTCCATCTTGAACTCCTCAGCTGACTCTATCACTTTCTCGACAAGATGGACCATCACAAATATATGACCTTTCTCGGTGAACTGCAAAAAGACCATACACTTTAGAAAATGTGAAAAGTATAATCACGGAGTATCCACAACTAATCCCTTATATGCCCTTATACATGCGATGCTTGATTTTATATATCACCAAAACTTTTTCTTGTCCTTATATATATCAATGTGTCATTGCTCCTTGCCCTTACAGCCTTAAATACTTGATATGAGTCATTGTAGGGGTGGGAAATGGGTTGGGTTTGGTTGGATTTGGTTTGAATAAAAATTTACCACTTTTTATAACTATTTTAAAATAAAATTAAGATAATATATACGAAATAGAAAATGTGTCCGGGGTAATCTCATTTTTTTTTTATAAAATCAAAATATATGAAATAAATAATGTTTGGTGTCGGGGGCAGGCAAGGTGGGTGGGTGGGGTAAAAAAATCTCATTTTTTATAATTTCTTTTATAAAAGTAAAATATATGAAATATATAATGTGTGGTAACTGTGGAGGAAGGGGGGTAGGGTGGTGCGTGGTAAGAAAAAAAATTTAATTTTTCATAAATTCTTTACAAAAGTACAATGAAATATACAACATACCTAGTGAAATCCCACAACGTGGGGTCTGAAAAAGTACAATGAAATATATAAAATAAAACATTCTGAGGGGGTAGGGCAGGGAGGTGGTAGTGGGGTGTGTGGGTGGGGGAGTTGGAAGGGGAGCGAGAGTAAGGGGTGGTGTAGAGGTGTGTAGGGTGTAGGGAGCATGGGGTGGGGGTGGTGGAGGTGGGTAGGTAGGGTAGGGGGTGGGGAGTAAGTGTAGGTGGTGGGGTGGGTGGCAGAGAGTGGGTTGGGGTTGGGGGTGCATTGATGTATTTTTTATCGATCCGAAAAATGTTTTTCCTCAAATTTACATTTTCTCCTATTTGGAGGAAAATGAGTTGTTATTGGATCCTAGTGAGTCACATATGTGGGTACCCATATTTGCTCATATTTTAATGGATTAAAAAGGGAACTGATGCTCATATTTACCAACCAGAAATATGAGTGATTCACTAAAATGTGAGTTAAATGGGCTAAGTTTCTAAATATGGGTTCAAATTGCCACCTCTATGTCATTCCATATCTCCAACACACTAGCACATGTAAGTCAAATCTGAGGTTCTCAAGTAGACTTGAATGCACATTTACACGTGAGAATAGGTTTACCAAAAGTTGGTGCTGATACATTGTCACAAAATCTAAGCATTCAAGCTAAAATCACGCAATTAAATTGGTTAGAATACTTTAAATGCCTTTATATTCCTGATACGACAATGATGCCTCAATTCCAAGCAAGTTGGGGTCGGCTAGAATGAATCATATATATATATATATATATATATATATTAAAATTAATTATGCCCATGTAGGCCTTTTATTGATAATAATGTTCAAAAATGCAAGAAATAAAATACACAGTCAGGCCCAAAAGTGACCCCTGACCCAGACCAAGTTAATATCTGCATATGACCCGGCCCACTTCCATATCCCATCGGTATCAATTAGGTAAGTTGCCATTTCAAGACAACAGACCTCAGATACTCCGATGGGATACTGTAGGACATTATATAGACACTATCCCTGATGTAGGACATTATATATCTTCATTGTTGGAGTCCCACATCGTTTCTGGATGGGTTCTAGGTCTCTTTATATGGTCTTGGGCTATCCTCCCTCATGAGCTATCTTTTGGAGTTGAGTTAGGACCAAAAAGTCAATTTCTTATCATTCATCAAGGTGAGTGATATATATTAGATAACAGACTTAACGAAATCTGACGCAACTTTGATAAATAAATTAGCAGAACATGACAAAAGCACGTTATCGACTGCATTAATTACTTCCTTTTTTCCACACCTCTCTCAGTTAATGCCTACATAATGAAAGCAACTGATGGATATTTAGCGATTTCAGATATCCATTGAGAATTTAGATAATGCAAACATGCACAAACTCATATATCTACTCCAGTTTAAACTCAGTTACAGAGTAGTGGTATTCTGCTTTCGCTCCTAGATAAGTCAAGCTCTTTGTCGCCGCTATATTTTCTGCGCAAAAGTCTAACAGACAAGTGAACTTACTTTGATAGAGTTCCCCATCAAGTTTGTGATAATCTGACGAAACCGTCCAGGGTCACCAATGAGCACATCAGGAACCTTATCAGAGATGTAAGCTGCCAACTGCTTTCCAGAGAAAAGGCTAATTAATTAGATCACGATAGGAAAAAGAAGGCAGTAATGAATGGAAAGTCTAAGATGTGGAGTACCTCAACTCCTTTTTCTTGAGATTTCCCCGAAAAGAGCGAGAGAACCTCATCCAGAGTAGCTCTCACGTCAAAACAAACAGCCTCAAGCTCAAGCTTACCAGCTTCGATCTTTGCTTGGTCCAAAACCTCATTTATGAGTGAAACTAAAGCTTTACCACTGGCCTGAGCAGTGCTGACATAATCTTGTTGTGTCACATCTAGATCGGTGTCCATAAGCATATGAAGCATGCCTGTCAAACAATTACATACATGTTTATTGTAATCACTCCGATATCCTCTAAAATATACTAAGAGTAACGACACAGCAAAATGAAAATTTTGAGACTCACCAAGCACACCGTTCATGGGGGTCCTGATCTCATGGGAAACAGTAGCAAGAAACTACAAGAAAGAGGTCAGTTTAGAACATATCCCATAACAAGTGTTTGGACAAAGTATTTAGCGAGCTAAGAAAAGCTGTATATACCTGTGATTTTGCAACATCAGCAGCCTCAGCACGCTTTTTCAGTATCATCATCTCATGATAATCATCCTCAACTTTGGCTATTCTGTTTATTGTTGCATGAAATATTTGCCCTATAAGCAATGCGATTACAAGGATTCCTGTAGCAGTTGTGATACCTAGCCAAGGCCACGGTGGTTTCTGTTTAAATCTGCAAAAAACAATAAAAATCTCAGAGGATTCAATTCTCTCGAGACTTCTCTAATCTTTAGTGTTCATATCCAGTAAAGTGAATAGAAAAAGCCTAAAATGACAGGAATCATGAATATAAACAAAAGAAGTCAAAAATAATCATGGACCCCCCATTCAACTAAATAATATCTGCCCATATGCTTCCATCAAACAAAATAGCATAATCAGCAACACGGAAGCTAGCAAGGCCACAAGATGAAGTTGAAAAAGAAGACATCCAAAGATGAAAGCACACACAATCACCTGCAACGCATCTCATGCCTTCTAAATGGATCCCCAAAGTTGAGGGCACTGACATGCTCCACACCATCACTCGATACATTTGAACCATACATGCTAATAGGGTGGGAGATATTAGTCGTATCATAAACGTTCACAAGGATAGTTTGTTTGCTCGCAAGCTGCTGAAGAAGCTTCTCTACAAGTGACTCAATGTCAAGGACTCCACCAAGATACCTGCTTGGAAAAGGAAGAAGCGTTAAAATATTCGTGTAATTTGCTAACATAATTTGGTAAGATCATTATCTTTTGTCTTTCTCTTGCAGTTCTGACATTCTTTTGCTACTATGAAGGGGCAACATATTCCACAAGTTGAGTAGTCAGTGAGTGATTTGTATATAATTAGATGGCGTACCCGTCAGTTGCTTGGATCCTTTTAATTGGAGTTGCATTAGAAGGAAGATCAGTTTTGTAGACTGCAAATGTCTTTATCACCCCAAGGCGATTCGTTTTAAGTAGTTTGAACGGAGCCGTGAGAACACCCTTTCCAGATTCCCTTGCACGTAAAACATTCTCACGGTCTTCCTGTTTCGTGCAATTATTTATAAGGGTCATGCAAAATTAAAATGACTAAATCTAGCTATCTAATAATGTACATTCAAAAAACACTCCGCGAAGATTTAATAAAAAGTTACCTTTCCGGAGAGCATATCAACAGAAATTACATGTGCAATCGTATCCTGTGCAAAAATAACAGGGGCATATTCCTCCTGAACCGGTGATGGCTCCAGGCCATCTCTATCATACTCGTCATCTTTGTGAACTGGAGCTTGTTCAAGTATATCCATTCTCTTAATACTCCAACCGTGTTTCTTCTCGAACTCTTTTCTTTCTGAGTGGAGCACTCTTACTGCATATGCCACTCCACTTGTAAGAGGCCTCTCGAAAGCTGTTCTTTCTGTATATCTTGCAAAAGTACTCTACACGGACAGAGTTATTCGGTATTTTAGTGAATTAATAAATAGAAAGATTACTAAGTTGGTTCTATAGGCTCCATGTAAACTATAAGAATACCTAGAAGACTTAATTAAACTGCAAAAAATTATACTCACTTGTAGTTCAACATAAAAGTGACAAATTTAAATGGCTCATGACAAAGCACAAGAATTTATGATTTAGAGTTCACTATTCAAGGGAAATAGATATATATGTGAAAAATCACAGAAAATTCCAGAAATGTTAAATCTTGAACCCATAATTTCGAAAGTACAATGAATTCAGTGCTAATAAACTTAAGATTGAACCGATCAAATTTAAATCCTGGATCCGAGGACGGGAAGTAAAATTTTTTATAGTCCCTATATCTTTCAAGAAAATGAAATTGTAGAGATGAGTATTTAGACCTGATCAATAGCAGAAGGGTTCCTGCCATGGTGGAAAGTTGAGATGAGAATAGACATGGCCTGCACATGGTTCATGCTAACATTAAACTGGTCTTGCAACATCCTAGCCCTCTCATCACACATACTTGTAAGTGTTTCTTTTCTCTTCTCATAAGCTTGAGTGTTCATGTACCAGAACACTGAAAAAGATACAACAATCCAAAATAATACCCATGCTATCAAAAGCTTCCTCCACCACTTCTTTCCCACTTTCCTGGTCCCAACATACTGAGGGTAACAATGGTAAATCTTAGCACTCAGCTCTGCTATCCCTTCCCACAATTTCATCACTATCTGCTCCCCATCACCAAGCAAAGTAGTCTTGGTAGTCATAACTTCACCATTATTTAACCAATTCATGGAAATCACATACACAAAACACCAACATAGAGTCAATACTAGGTTCCCCAATTTCAAACCAAACCCAATTATATGGAACAAACTCATCCAAGAGACCAACAAGTTCCCAACTTGGAACACATAAAACAAATTGAAGACCCTTTTCAAGAATCACTAACTATGAGCACTACATGGAACTCACCCAAGAAACCAACAAGATGCCAACTTGGAACACATCAAACAAATTAAAGACCCTTTTCAAGAATCATTAGAATTAACAAACTATGAGCACTCTACTGACCCTAACATCATTAAAGGTTCAAACTTTAGTATGTGATGAGGAATAAAGAAGTGAATTTGATGCTATTTTCCTTCAAATTAGGGGAATGCTGAAGAAGCAAGAATTGATGAAGAAGATAAGAAACAGCAAAAAGCCAAAAAAAGAATCAAGGGATCTCCAAGATTCGAATTTTATATTACACAATGATGAATTTTGATTATTCCCCAATAAGCTCAAGAGAAAAAAATGGGCCAAATCAAGATTCTCTAAGGTAATTCTAGTTATCAAATCAAGAAACAATATGAAAAATTGAAAATACTAACACACTTTGGTTTAGTTCTTCTCTTACAAGTCTCGATTAAGTAGCACACAACTTTTGGACATAGGCAGTCAATAATTTGTCACAAGATTAAGTATATTTGTCAGTAAATATAAGCACCCTCAATGAGGAAAAGAAAAAAAGAGTTTTGGTACAACACTACAACTAATAAGCTACTCATAAAGAATCTATAAAAGCAAAGATAAAAGGAATATGGTGGTGGTAAGAAATGTCGCTACGGTGTGTTATCTCTCTATCCAATTTCTGTCTACATCCAAATTAATAAAAGAAAAAGAAAATAAAATGAACATATTCCCCCTTTATAATAAAATATAGTAGAATATTTTAATAAAAGGCAGAAAAGTATACTTCCACTCAGCAGGAAAATGACTTTTATTCTTTTAATTTCCCCTTTTTTTCTTTTCTTTTTCATCCTTCCACTTAGCTTTGTGTGCACATCGCCTTTATCTATCCACACAAGACAAGTCCTATGGTTACACGCCAAGTTGTTAAAACGCTATTCACTGTACGTTTCTAATTGTTTATGGACAATATTACCCTTACACGTTCAGCAATATATATGGCATCTAATACCAAGAGGGGTAAGTGAAAATGAGAGAACAACAAATATTTTTTTTTAAGGGGAATTAATTACAATTTGCAGTCTTGTATCCAAACGGGTATTATAGCACTAACAGATGAAAAATGTAATCCCAATATTAAGACGAACTTATAAATGTAGTTATATACCATATTCTAGCTAATCATTATTTTTATGTCCACATGTACCATAGGAAGTTTATGTTCAATGCCTTCATAATTGTAAGGCTCTCATAGATAATATTTTGTTCAGTTTTACTTATTCATTATATTAAAAATAGTTATTCAATTTTATTTATTTATTTTAAAAAATTAAGAGATAATTTATCATTTTTTTTTATTTTACCCTTATCATTTATTACTAGGTTGATAAGTTCCCGAAAGTTTTAGTGGTTGCACAACTTTTAAAATATGTTTTATTTATTTAAATCATTAAGTTACTTAATAATAATTAGGAGTGATATAGAAAAATTATCATTTCATTTTTATCTCCTTAATAGACGTGCCAAATCAATATGTGACAAGTAAAAATGGACGGAGGGAGTATATTTCTTTAAATTGAGAATATTTTTTGTATTATAACTTGGTACTTTCCTTTTTAGTTCATCCTAAAAAGAACGTCATACTCGCTTATTTAAAAAATAATTTAATTTTGAACTTCTTATATTTTCTTTAATGAGATGTGATGAAAGAAAGTCCGTGAACATAAACTCCCAACATAAGCCGAGAGGTGATTTGTTAAGGGTGTCAACGATTGCTCGTCAATCTATGGTTACATGCTTAAAATGGAACGAAGTGTGGAGTAGAATGGACGATATCACGTGAAGATTCGAGACGAAGTCATTTTATTTTTGGCTTGTATGTAAGTCTTGGCCGAGACCATTTTCTTTTAGCTTATTTTAATTCTTAGTTTAACTACTAGCTCTTCTTAGGACATAATTAATATGTCATGTAATAGGATAGAGTGACTAGGACGTGTAATGGGAAAAGGAGACTAGGCGGTGTAAGAATATCAGGTGACAAGGCCAAGAACGATCTAGAAGATGAGGCTTCCAAGGAGATAATTCATGAACTTAACTAGTTCATGTACTTAGCTACATAGAAGACACCAAGAATGGCCTATGGAACATGAAGGGTTGGCCGAGTATTCTTCCCTTTCCTTTTGGCCAAGGTACATGCTCAAGATGGAAGCTTCCAAAGTATTCCAAGGGAATGGTTCATGAGTGGCCTAATTTCATGCATTCATCTACATGGGAAACATAAAATGGTGGTATAGAAAGCATGAAAGGTTGTATTCATCCTTGGTCCCCAAGATAAGCCGAACCCTTTCCCATTTTGGCCAAGAGTACCGAACCCTTTCCCATTATGGGCGAAGTGGTTCAAGATTGTGTCTCTTTGTTACCCTTCTAGAAGAGTCTAAGTCTTAATATAAATAGGGCATGAAGTTGATGTAAAAATGGGTGGAAGATTTATGAAAAATATTTGAGTTTTACTCATTTGCTAAGTTACTCAACTTTTGTGTTGTTTATCTTAGTTGGTCCTTTTGTGGTCCGAACCTCGATCCTTTTGTGTGTCAACCCCTTGGTGCAAGTCTAGTTAGAACTTTTTTTATTTAGCTAAACCCAAACTAAGGTTCCCCTCGGTGCATGTTGAAGTTGGAACTTTTGTGATCCAACCAAACCCAATCCAAGGGCCTATCCGGTTACTATCACAAGGTTATCGGCCTCCCTCACTTGGTTTGTTCTTGAGCTTGTACTTAGCAACCTCGGTCAAATATTTGTCCAATTGGCCTACCTCACTTGGTGTCGACCCGAGCTTGCCCATAGCAACCTCGCATCTCTATCCTTGTCTATTTCGACCGCCCCTCACTTGATTTGTACCCGAGCTTGCACTTAGTAACCTCGTGTCCATTTCTTGTGAAAACAACCCTATTTTTTTCACCATCATACACCATAACACTTCCCAAACACCAACACCAAATACCATTAACCGAAACCACCCATACATATCCGTCCAACCCCGACAACCTTAATCAATTCGCAAAACACTCCTTACCGGTAACGTCACTGTTCCAGTCAATTTCCGTCACCTTACCACCATCCAAACACCAAACCCCGACCACCAACACAACCCTCAACTTGTCTAGAACCACCCCACAAAACGCCTTAGTCCACTTCAACCATAAACTACCCGTCTAACCCACCAAACACCCCACTGCCCGGCAGAAAATGTCCCACCCGACAACCTACTTTCGATCCCACTTTCGTATCAACCCGTGTCCAACCAAACTCCGACCAACTTACCCTCACTCACCCTCCTTATATACATCAAGATGATTTATAATTAAATAAATATTCGTAGCTCGTTTTAGACAACAATTTTTTTTAAAAAAATATTTTATACTATGTGCCAATCAAACCCTGCCGTATAAATTGGTACGGAAGAAGTAGTACTTTTGCATGTTTGGAATGTTTTAATGCATTTTGTTGAGTTTAGTACTCCCTTCGTCCCATATTACTTTCACTTTTTTATTTTATATGCTCTTTAAGAAATCATAAATAAGAAGATTATTTTTACTACATTACTCTTATCTCTATCCAATTAATTGTACTCTAATCAATATTGGTTATTTTAAAAAATAATTAATGTTAAGAGCAAAATAGGAAAAATTTAATTAATTTCATTTTATTTTTTGAAAGTGACCAAATAATTTGGGATGAATACTTTTAGTGTTGTGGTCAAGTAATATGGACTGAGGAAGTATATGTTATAGAGCTTGTTTAAGAAATGAACAGAAAGATTCTGTATATGATAAGCCAAACATGGCATATATATATATATATAGAATGAAATGGTTGATGTACCGTCTAATTTTGCTGTTTCCTCGTTTGATGAACCACATAAAAACGCCCATGTGCTATAACAAAGATGTCTTCTTATTGGAAACAAGTTTTCCTCTTTAACTTTCTGATCGATATTGTTGTAACTTTGCATTGATAGACTATATGTTACTAAAAATGCTGTCTTAATTTCTTCTATTACCCAAAAGAAAATAAGGATATAAAGACAAAGAGCGACAATAAAACTTGTAGCCGCAACGATGTAATTAATGGAATATTTGATTAATTTGATTGTTGCTTTACCGGCTTTGTTTAGATTAATGGTAAAATAATCCAATTATTAGAGAAACAAGTGAGATAAGAAAGTTGGTTGGCCAACCTTCTTTAGTATACTTGCTGTTTCACATTGTAGTAACCTTTTTCTCTTCTCCTTTCTTAAGCTTTTGTTTATGCTCAAGGAAACAAATAAAGTAAAAAGAAGACAAGAGAGAGAGTTGATTGGATATTTTGTGGCATCAAAGTGATGACAAAGCTAAGATTGACTTGATAGGCATAGTGTCACAAGCATATAGACAATTTCTTCATCCGCCCCCAGAGTACTTTTTTTGGTGCATTTGATATCCGTATTAATTTTTTTTTTTTTTTAATAATTCAGGTTTTCAGGCTTGCGCCTGACTACTTCACTGGTATTACCCTGACGTCCTGGAGATGATGGCATCGGTCCTTCAGCACCCCACCACCAGGTAAATCGCGGGATGTACACACATGGTCAGTGTCTGCTTGCGTCCAACGGATCAATGCTACAAGGTTGACCCCCCCACAAGCCTCATCCACAAGGCTTGGCGGAGACCGAACCCACACTGCAACATGCCTGCGCGGCTTTTTAGCGCCCGGGCTTTACCACATGTATGTTTTCCGGAGGACGATATCCGGAGGGGAGAATCGAACTTGCGACCCTAAGGCCGCAAAATTGACTTCCTGCCAGCAAGCTGATCCCTCTAGATCGTATCAAAATTTGATTATATTCAAATTTGCGCCGTATAAAACCCCATTCAAGATGAAGCAGTCCCTACCAAGAGTCCATAGTACTTTGATTGTACATAAAGTTATAGCAGAATTTCTCTTAGTAACAATTAGTTTGGAGAAATGTTTTTATCTGGTGCAATGATGACAATTTTAAGTTATTGTCCTCATTTAATTATTATGTTCTTTATTTATTATCTAATATACTAAGAAATATGTACAATTTAATAATGTACATTGAAATATTTACTCATAGGTAAGGACATAGATTCTTTTTGTTAGTTGATTCTGGATATTACAAAAAAAAAAAATGTAACGCACCTACAATCACAAATGGATACTTAGAGGGTATCTGAATAAATTTTTAAGTTAATCAAACTAGTTTATAAGTATTTTTTTTTATTTACACATTTGACAAACACCAAAAGTTCTTATAAATCAAAATCAGTCTTAAGTTGATCATCGTGCAGTTTATGATTTAAAAATTTATAAACACTTTTTATTTGACCAAACGTTTGACGATTGTATCGATAATAATTTTTATAATTTTAAAAATATATCCTTAAGACATGACTTTTCATTATTTCTCTGCTCCATTTTTTAAATGTAAAAATACTTTTATTTTTATATTTTTCAGAAATAGGTTTGAGGATATCTCAATTATTTTAACAGGAAAATGCTCATCAACATCTTTTTAAGAAACACATTAGTAACTCTTTATTATCTGTTTTAATTCTTTTATCCAAACATATAATTATTTATTTATAAAATTAATTTCATCGCTTAAAATATTAATTTTTTAACACTTGATGTTTATCCTATTTTTAATCAGCTAACCCAAATATATTTTTTCTGCACGACTCGATTCCACATTTTCTAAAGAGGGTTCAGTGATTAAAGTTCATAATTCAAATCACCCTAATTCCTACTATCTAAGTACGTGAAGAAATATTTTATGAGATTGAGAGCAAATCTAAATATAGAGTCAATTGCTGATATAAATTAGCAGACTTAAATGAAGAGCAAACAAACCTGCGCCACTCTGAAGTACTAATGGATTCCGTTCTCTTAATATTATATTATTGTATGTCGGTACTAGTTCTAATAGATTTGATACTCCTTCGTTTTCCATTTATGTGTCAGAATTTGTCTACGCATATATTTCCAAAGAAATGAAATTTATATTCTTAAATTTGTCATGACAAACTTATATAACAACAAAAATATGACGTCAAGAATAAAATAAATAATTTTAAAAACAAACTATCATCAAATATAAATATTTATTTTCTTAAATTATTTATAAATAAATAAATGGAAGAAACGAAATATATATTATAAAGGGGAAAGTTACATTTTGACCATTTAATCAAAGATATTTATAGTTATTATTCAATATACATATATTATATGCTAATTATATAGAGAATATATTATATCTATCGGCTATTTATTTGGGTGACATTATTGAAGTTAATAATTTTTGTAATACGGGGAAAGTAAGGTGAATAATATGATACTCCTACTAGTAGTTGCAGAATGGTGAATATAAGGAGATAGTAAGGTGAAAATGAAGAATGATAGGAGTCCTGTTGACACCAAGTGATTAGGCCATCACTACTACAAACTTTTTTTTAATTACTACTCCCCGTTTCTCCCAATTTATATGACATACTTTTTTATTTGATAATCATTTAATTTTATATTTAACATTTAATAAAATTAATAATAATATAAATATTTTTAACAAATTTTAAATCACATAATTTAATTTTTATTTTATTTTTTAAATTTTATTTCAAGTCAAAATACATCATATAAGAGCGACGTTCCACGTCAATTCACCGGTTCTATGACTTGTGACTAATTACAACCTACAACGTTTAATGCGCACATCACCTACGTGTCCTTTCTCTCAAGGGTAGACAGAGAGAGAAAATAGCTAAAAGCCTAACACGCATCTATTTGCCACGTGTCCTTATGGGGGATGTCTTTGCTGCGTATAGGACAAGGACACTCTAATGCTTATCCACTCTTCCACATGACGCTCCTATGAATTTTTTCAAAAATAAAATACAGTACTCTTTTTTTTTTTTTAAGATTCGAAAACTCAGTTTCTCTAATTGTCTTGCCGGACTTCATTAATTCAGCATTAGGTAAAAGAAACTATTACTTCATGAGGAACTCATGAATCTCTTTTTCTCATCCTATAACCAACCAGAGAATTCAAATACCATTTCATCCCTTCATTTTTCGATAGAGGTGCATTAGTATTATGATCCAAATTCTTTTAACCCCCTGATGATACTCGATTATGTCAATTCAAGTAAAATAAGGTATTCGTCAATTCAAATTAATTTAGCGGAAGCAAACTATCAAATTCTAACAACTATAAAAAAAAAAAAACAGTCTGGTGCACTAAGTTTATGTGGGGTCTCAGAAAGGACATGACCACAAGGGTCTATTGTACGCAGCCTTACCTTGCATTTCTGCAAGAAATTGTTTCCACAGCTTCAACCCGTGACCTCTTGATCACATGACAACAATTTTGCCAGTTACTGCAAGGTCACACTTCATCTCTTCTTGGTGCTTCTAATTACTTACAAAGGGTAACAAGATGATTTCAAAGCTCTATAATTCGTTGGGGTTTCTAATTACTTACAAAGGGTAACAAGATGATTTCAAAGCTCTATAATTCGTTGGGGTTGAAACGAATTCGTGAAGAACACTCACCTAGGCTTAAACCCAGGGTTTCATGAAAAAGAGTGGAACCTAGAATTCGATCAAGTCTTAATCTTTATCACTCCAATTGATTGTAGAGTGATTGTGTGGGAATTGGAGCGTGCGTTGGGATTATAATTAGCGGGACTTGAGGTATGTCAAATATTTTTAATTTTTCCGACCCTTTTACTACAATGGTATTTTGAATGGGCTTTCATGCACACGTGAGACAAATTTGCATGGTTACTTTTATTAATTCTATGTTATATGTAAGCACTACATCTAAACATGTTTAACCTACAATTTGATTTCTAAATATCTAAGTCATGTCATTGATTTTTGAACGTGTGATTTCTGACAAAGTTATGTTGATTCGGCTAAAAGATCATGATTCTTGAATTATTGCATTGCATATCAATTTTCTGTGGTTGACCTAGATATTCGGTAGGAAGAGTAGTCATTACAAATATCCTTGCATGGTGTTTTTCTAACCATTAGGGAGGAAGAGTGGTCATTGAGGATTAGTAGCCCATGTGTGGTGCTTCAATGCAATTTAGGGACGCTAAGATGGTTATCCATTCTATATCATTGATTGTTTGTCCTTTTTGTTGGCTCACTGATTTGATATGGCCTTGATTGGCGCGATAAGACTCCTGAATATAATGAACTAAAACTGAATAATTACTTTACTAGCCTTTAGGTACTTGCTACTTTCAAACTTTTGGTGAGTCACATGCTTGTTCGTGGATTCTCGTTTATAGTAGTTCTAGCTTGTGTCCTAAGTTTAGCTTTATTTCATCCATTCTTCTTAGAAGCTCCATAGACAAGTTTTGATATTGTGCGTAGTATTTTGCTAAATTCTTTGGTTTACTTGTTGGGACTATTGAGACATGATCACTTATTGTCTATTGAGTTATTTCATTAATTTTAAATTTAAATTTAGAGTAGTTATTAAATTGTGTCTTGAATTTAAATCATGCATTAACGAATATTTTAATAAAATTGGGCCTTTAGTAGTATTTTTACTATCATTATAAGATGCTTTCGATGTGGTTTCTTAGCATTAGATGTATGTTGCGCCAGGTCGGCGTTGAATAGTTGCTGACTCTATGATCGTGAGCTTAATATTGGAGTTTTGATGATTTGACAATAATGTACCCGATGACAATCAAAGAGAGGCACAAGGAATGATTCATTTGAAGAACCAGACATGCAATTAGATCTCCAAAGATCTCAGTGAAGCAGTCACAACATTCAGAGAAACTGCTCGAAGGAACTAATCCTTACTATAACACAACTGGAGACTAGAAGCTATTCCATGCCGACATTAGAGAAAAAAAATATTGATTGATTCTTATTCGATGAAGGATTGGACTTAGAGTTATGATAATATTCTACAAATATCATAAGTTGATTAAAATGGAAATTAGTATTGAAGTAGGATAAGGAAGGCGACGTGCAAACATGAAACAAAGGAAGATCCAAGTCAAACAATGTTTGATTTTTCGGGTGCAATTAATGAATCTAAAACCTTCTTGGAATCAAGGATTGAAGGCGACAACTACTTATATATAAATGAAGCATTGGAGCTTGGAAGCCACAACCACAATACTCCACAAGAGACAAGAGTGATTGCAGTCAAAACCTTCATCTCAAGAAGACCGAACTGTCTCAACAACAAAGAACCCGAGCCTATTCAGATTTATCCCTTCAAGTTCTTTAGTTGTAGTTAGGTTCTTTTGTGATTCTCACCTATTTAGCTTTGCAAGTATTGTGTAATAGGTGTTCGTTGGTTAGTTATTGGATCTATTATAAATATAGGTTGTTTAGGTGGACTACTTAAGATCAGGTCCTTTAGGTGTTACAAGAAATTTGTAAACTTGTTAACGACTCCGGATTATAGTGGAATTTTGATAAATCATATAGGAATGATATGTCTTGGTTTTTGACTCTCTTGAGCAAAGAGTTTTAAATGTGAAAATATTGTGTTTATATTTTTATTTCGCTGCATCACCTTCGTACACAAGCAGTTCTAAATAACAGGTTCTTGAAGCGCACATGAGTAACTTAATCCTAACAAGTGGTATCAGAGTTAGACTTTTCTACAAAAGTTATTACCTTGAAAGATGGTTGAACATCCTATATTTCAAAGAGGAGAATCAATAAACAAACCATCATACTTTGATGGAGAACACTATCAATGGCGAAAATCAAGAAATGAAAGACTTCACTATCTCTCAAGACTTTGATGATTGGAGACTAATTCAGGATGGCAAAGAAATGTCCTCAATTATAGCCAACAAAGATCGGGAACTTGCTCAATCACACATCAAGAGAATTTTTTTATCAAAGGTACTGCTCCCGCCTTTCATGAATAGATCCTCTCACATATCAGTGTAAAACAAATATGCGAGTTTCATGCAATTTATGAAGAAGGAAAAATTGTCCCAATTCTTAGAGATGAGAAAGAAATCTATGATGAAGACTCCCCTGCAAAAGTTCTCAAGAAACTTATCCTTTGAAAAAACATAAGAGAGTACAAAAAGGCTCAGAAAGACTCAGGTGATAAGACATAGGATGACACATCACCGATTAATCTATACAACATAAGTCAACCCTCTGCTGAAAAAATTGAAAATCTCATCCTCATGGCCAATTCAGATATTGAAGAAGAAGATCAAGACTCTGCAAAAGATTTTCCAGCTAATAAGTGGGAAGCAACAAATCATGTCATATTGAAAACTCCTAAATTAACTGCTAATGAAGAAGGAAAAATAGATAATCACATCGTACTGATCCAAACAAAACATCTACGGTAGATGAAGATAACAGGGATGAGGATATCAGCAAGAAATTCCCCTCATAAATAAGAGAAGAAATTATAAATTACTCCAGAAGAAAACTAGAAGGAGTAACCCAAGCTGTCTTGAATATGCCGGAGAATGGACATATCGAAAGAAATAAATTGATATATGAATACAACATCCTCAAGAAAATTTTTTTAAATTAGGAAGAAGATAATAAAACCTGATAAGAGAAAATAAGAATTTCAAGGAATAGGTCCTCTCGTTGCGGAATGAAAAAGAAGGACTTAAAATACAAAACATCTTAGCCATACCTCCCCGGGAAAAAATCAAAGTTGAAGAAACTCTGAAGTAATTGAGGGAATTGCCTAAGATGATAGTTGATATACACATCAAAACAAGTCTTCAGAAAAAATAACCTTCCTCTATAAGGGGCAAAGAAATAGAAACACTGGAACAATAAGTCATATACAATGCTTCCATTATGAGGACTATGGACACATGCCTAATACGTAGCTAAATAGTTAAGATATGGACAACTAGAAGAAAATAACAAGCTAAAGATCAAAAGGAAAGAGAAAAATATAGTCCCTCACTCAAGACACAGAGTAAGTCCTACTCAAGACACATAGTAAGTCCTACTCATGTCAAAGGGAAGTCAACGTAAAGTGGGTTCCTAAGGCTTTTCTCTGAACAAACATGAAAGGCGGTGGTAGGAGAAAACTAGAGACATGTGCGAAGGTCTCAACATATATTGAAAGAACACTCTTCCGACCAACAACTTACAAAAGGGAGTATGAGATATTTTAGCTCCCAAAGATCTCACTCCCCAAATCATAATGAGAAGCATGAAGACGACCTGCATAAATATAAGTGAGCGAGAGTTAAGTATCAGAAGTACCAGTAAATCAAAACCCCCAGATGCCTAGATCAGTAATCAGGATGATAGGAAAAAAGGTGAAGAAACATGATCCCTCACTAAGATAATAATGGCTAGAAGACAGTAGCAACACAACACATGGATAAACAAGGCAATCAAGATCTATATCACTAAGAACCGATTCTCACAAAAGAATGATACGAATATGTATGGAGAATGACTCAAAAGATCCCCAAAGAAGAAATCAAATAAATGATAAGATCAAGGGTGGAGGATGTTCCAAAGAAAGGAACTTGGAAACTGCACAATGTCTACTCTCATAAGAAAAAATAGGAGATCCAGAAATATAAATGTGGCACTAGGAAATGACTTTCCAAATATCATCACTAGGGAACTTGGTATATAGTGGAGGACATAGAGAAAGAGCTTGAGCAGGGAAGTGACAACCATTAAGTAATCACAAAGTGTGTGGAGAAGATGGAGGAATCAACAATAGATAGACAAGAAACAAACCATACAGACTTATGGTAGAAAATATTCTCAACGAAACCACATAGAGGAACCGGTTCTTTGAAGGATAACATACAAGCCAAGACAACCTATTGAAATACACCCATGAAAAAACTGGTCCAAAGAGGGGTGTTGAAGAAGCAAGAAAAAATACAAACATGCATTGTGATATAAATCAGCTCGTGAACTTAAACTCCTAACATAAGTCGAGAAGAGCTTTTCCAAGAGTGCAAACAATGACACGTCATTCTACACTTATATGCCTAACATGACATGAAAAATGGAATGGAGTTGGAGTTGTGACGTGAAGATCTAGGAAGCAAGTCCCTTCGTGAGTTCCATACAAAAGGTCTACAACCATATATGGGATTCATCACGTCTTCCAACGGCATGCATGATGTTCCACCCATGGTATTAACCTTTCGAGATTGGCTCGAAAGTATATCGAAGGGTTGTCGTGTTTCGGTTTCTTTCCCTCGTCAATTCACTCAAACTTTTTGGGACCCTACTACCCTTATTCAGAATCTTGGAAATGGAAGTGATGTTGGGATCATCTTACTGCAAGGCAAATAATCCGCGACATCCTTTAGTGGATGATCGGGTGACACACGACTTCCTTATTCTATGCACAACGCAGAATTTTATGTGTTGCAATGAAAATTGAACCTGAGGCTTGCTAGTTGGTTAACATATATACAAGCTCCTTCGGTTGGTCAACCATCCATGGTCCATGATCCAATACGGATAACATTTTGAATCAAAACCATTTGTCTCATATTTGGATCCATATTTGGGAAGAATTGAGAAAAGCACCTACAAGATAAAACTTCCAAACTTATATAATGATGGAAGTAATGGATCAACACTTGTTGAAATTTTTTTACCACATTTAAATGGCGCGAATTTGAGGGCAAATTCTTCCAAAGAATGGGAGATTGATTTAAATCAGCCTGCGAACTTAAACTCCCAACATAAGTCGAGAATAGCTTTTCCAAGAGTGCCAATAATGGCACATCATTCTACACTTATATGCCTAACATGGCATAGAAAATGGAATGGAGTTGGAGTTGTCACATGAAGATCTAGGAAGCAAGTTCTATTCGGCCTTTGTATGTAGGTCTTGGCCGACGACCATGTTTTATTTTAGCTTATATTTAATTCTTAGCTTAGATTGTAGTTCTCCTTAGGACATGGTGTAACATGTAAATAACTCTTATCTCCCATTAGGACATAGTTAATGTACTACGTAATAAAAGAACAAAGCCGAGAGGTCCTCCAAAAAGGTGACACAGTCGTGTGAAGTTGTTCAAGCCAAGGTGGCAATGACAAGAATGGTCTAGAAGATGAGGCTTCCAAAAAGACAAATTCATGAATGAACTTGAGGACACCAAGAAGATGAAGTGTTGGTTGAAATACTCCCTTATCCATTCGGCCAAGGCACACATATGCAAGGAATGGAAGCTTCCAACACATTCCAAGAAGATGAGGTTGTTGGAAGAATCAAGTTCATGAATATTATTACATAGGAGACAAAAACTTCGGCCTAGGGAAGAGGAAGGGTTGGCCGAACTCCCTTGGTCACCAAGTCAATCCAAATGCGTCCACACTAGGTGTTAGTTTGTGTCTTTTCATTTGCTTTCTAGAATAGTCTCTTTTGTACTATAAATAGAGGCCTTAGGCCATTGTAAAAGACAGAGTTTAATGAATATTAAAGTTGAGTTTTTACTCAATTCACAAAGTGTTTCAATCCGGGGTTTTTATTCTTAGTCGATTCTTCGGGAGGACCTTTGGTTCTTGTGTGAGCCAAATCCCTTGGCGTAAGTTTAACTAAGACTGTGTGACTTAGTTAAACCCAAACTAAGGTTGCCCTTTTGTGTAAGTTTGGTAAAGACTTTGTGACTTAACTAAACCCAAGCTTAAGGAACCCCCTCTGGTGCGAGTGGACGTTAGGACTGTGTGACCCAACTAAACCCAAACCTAGGGTCTATCTTAAGGTTTCCGGCCAATCTTACTTGGTTAGTATTCAGGCTTGTACTTAGCAACCCCGGTCTAGTCCTTGTTAAATTGGTCACCCTAATCTTGGTGTCGGCTCGGGCATTAAAAACCCATTGTTATTATCCAAGCCATATCGATTGTGTCCATTGCTTATCTCGACCGTCCAAACACTTGGTTTGTACTTGGGTTTGCACCTAGCATCCAATCTTCATTCCTTGACCAAGCCACTTCACTCTTTCCACCACCACATTCCACAATTCATCCCAAACACCCCCACTAAAGGTCACCAACTGAAACCCTACGTATACAACCGTCCAAACCTGACAACCACAAACAGTCCACAAAACAACCCTTGTCCAGACTTCACTATTCCAGTTCAGTCCCGACAACCTCCACCAGCAAACCACTACACCCCGACTACCACAACAACCCTCAGCGTGTCTACAACAACTCCATAAAACGCCTTGATCCATTTCCCTATACAACTACCCAAAACAGCTATCAACACCACGCTGCATGGCCGTAGCACACCTACCGAGAACCTCACTGGTTTATGTGTATTCCGTGGCCTTTCCACTGTCAAACAACCAAACCCCGACCTTCAATACAACCCTAAACACACCGAGACCATCCTACAAAACGCCCAAATCCAATTCTCCCTGAATCCACCCGAAACAGCCACCTGATATCCCATTGTCGGCTAAGCCGGGAACTCGATGACCCTTACTTTCAAGTCCTCTTTCGCGTTAACTTATTCCCTGCCAAACTCAGACAAACTTTCCCTCACTCACCTCTCCGTACATACATCAGATTGGTATAAGAGCAAGGCACTCTCATCCCACGCCTTGACATGATAGCCAACACAAAAAATATCACTTACAAACAAAGAAGAACTTCGGAAACTTGTCACTATGTTTGAGAAACATGCGCCCATCTTGAAAAAAAAATGCGATTTCCCAACCTTTGATGGAGATAGGGACCCAAAAGAGTTCCTTGAATGGTTAAAGACCATTGAGGAATTTTTCAAGTACCAGCAATATGACGATCATGAGTGCTTCAAAGTTGTCAAATCCAGGCTTAAATCATTTTCTTTCGATTGGTACAAAAATTTAAGAACCAATCGAAAAATAAGTGGCAAAGCCAAGATTGACTCTTGGAGAAAATTAAAGAAGCACATGAAGAGGAATTTTTTTCCGAGAGAGTATGAACAAATTTTACGCTTCAAGCTCCCCACACATCGTCAAGAAAAGCTTGAAGTGGCGTCATGCAACACCTTTAGAGGCGTGGTTGAGAAACCACAAAGGAGAGGTGCCCCAAAGTCTTACATATAGCCCTCCAATGTCAAGAAAATGGGCAGCACCTTTTTTATCAACCCCTTGTATGGTCACGAAGTTGAAGAGAAAGATCAAAAGGTATAAGAGGGTACTACTTCTTTCACTAATCCATTATATGACCAAGGAGTTGTAGAAGGATACACAGAGAAGGTAGAGGTCACCACGGGGATAAACAAAAGGAGAAAAAGATGTTTTCAATGTCGAGAATTGGGACACTTTGGCAAAGAATGTCCTAACTCCCGATCAAATGAGGATGGTGGAAAGTTCTTAGAGGAACCCAAAGCCAAGGAAGCCGAGACCCCCTTACTTGATGTATAAAAGAAAGAGAACGAATCTAAGAAGGGGAGTACGATAGGTGCCGACTCAAAGGAGCCCTTGGAAGTTATATGTACGGATGTTTTTTCAACTGGGCCACTACCGATGGAAAGTAGTCAACATTCTCTTGGTTTATTTACAAGATGTTCATTACTCAACCATCAAGCCTATGAACATAATCCGGACGAGGCCACGCGCTTGATAGAGGCAGAAGAAAATGAGTCTTGGCACACGTATGTCAAAAACTGTAAGGTCGACAACTTCATCGTGGGGAATAAACTTCCTATGCTGAGGGTGAAAGATCGTTTTGAGAAATTAAATGGAGCCAAATTGTTCATCAAGATAGAACTGAAAAGTGGCTACCATCAAGTGGAAATCTGAAGAGAACACGAATAGAAGAAGGTCTTAAAGGTAAACAATGGTTTGATGCCATTCGGGTTGTACAACTTTCCAAGTCCATTCGTGAGTTCCATACAAAAGGTGCTACAACCATATATGGGATGCATCACGTCTTCCAACGGAATGCATGATGTTCCACCCACGGTATTAACCTTCCGAGATTGGCTCAAAAGTTTAGCAAAGGGTTGCCGTGTTTCAGTTTCCTTCCCTCGTCAATTTACTCAAACTTTTGGGCCCCTACTTCCCCTATTTTGAATCTTTGAAGTGGAAGTGATGTTGGGATCATCTTACTTCAAGGCGAAGAATCCGCGTCATCCTTTAGTGGATGATCGAGTGACAAATGGCTTCCTTGTTCTATGCACAACGCGGAATTTTATGTGTTGCAAGGAAAGTTGAACCCGAGGCTTGCTAGTTGGGTAACATACATACAAGCTCCTTCGGTTGGTCAACCATCCATGGGATCCTTTATCCAATACGGACAACATTTTGAATCAAAACCATTTGTCTCGTATTTGGATCCATATTTGGCAAGAATTGAGAAAAACACCTACAAGATAAAACTTCCAAACTTATCTAATGATGGAAGTAATGGATCAACACTTGTTGTTGAAATTTTGTTACCACATTTAAACGACGCGAATTTGAGGGAAAATTCTTCCAAAGAAGGGGAGATTGATATAAATCAGTCCGCGAACTTAAACTCCCAACATAAGTCGAGAAGAGCTTTGCCAATAGTTCCAACAATGGCACATCATTCTACACTTATATGCCTAACACTGCATGGAAAATGGAATAGAGTTGGAGTTGTCACGTGAAGATCTAGGAAGCAAGTTCTATTCGGCCTTTGTTTGTAGGTCTTGGCCGAATACCATATTTTCTTTTAGCTTATCTTTAATTCTTAGCTTAGCTTGTAGTTCTCATGAGGACATGGTGTAACATGTAAATAACTTTTATCTCCCATTAGGACATAGTTAATGTACAATGTAATAAAGGGAAAAAGCTGAGAGGTCCTCCAAAAATGTGACAAGGCCGTGTGAAGTTGTTCAAGCCAAGGTGGCAAGGACAATAATGGTCTAGAAGACGAGGCTTCCAAAAAGAAAAATTCACAGCTTTGGAGTGTTTCGAGGTGTTTGGTGGAAGACTGAGAATTTGCCAAGTTGCTGGTTCTGGTATGCTGGACCGGCGACTAGTTGGCCTCTTCTGTGTGCCCGCCTCTGCTGAGGTTGGCTCTACAGATGCCGGCCCTATGATTCTGTGAGGTTCTACCCCTGCGGAGATTCTCTAGCACCAACAACTATGCGGGATTTTAGAGGTTCCACCCCTATGGGCTTTTTCCACTGTGGTGAGGCCGCCTTTGTGGGATCGATTCTGCCGGTGTGGGATCTCTGTTTCAGGTAGATTCTGAAATTCCCTAAATCAATTCATTTTCCCAAAATATCATACCTCGGTTTTAGAGCTTGTTTGGGGGAGAATTTCTTGAGGAGTTCAATCGTTTTCTTCAATTTTAGGTATAATTTCACCCCCTTTGATCATTAATGTCCTTTAAATCCTAGTTTAGATATTAATTTGGGAAAGATAGGTTCTTAAGTTTACATGGTAGAATAAGAGAGTTAAATCTTTGATTTGGGGTGTAATTTTGCTTAGATGATCTATATAGTTTGAATTAGTGTTGTTTAATGATAGATAACTATGCCGTGATGATTAATTTGATAATGGAAACCATTTTCAATTTGGGGAAAAAATGTAGGATTTGTAAATTTGGGCTTTTCTTAAATAATACAATTGAAGGTCCAATATGGGTTAGTTTTCCAATTAACTTAAGGATATGACTATTCAGTGTATTATTATGTTTTTGAGTAATAAAGTTCAGATTTTGGCACCATGGGCCCGGGGTTGGTATTACGTCTCTTTTGGTATGTTTAAGGACTAAGTCCTTGTATGTGTATTAGCTTATTATTAACATAGAGTCTATATATGTTAGACTACAACTACTACGAGGCGCTCTGAAAGGCCAAGGCCAATGCTGAGGGTTGATTGTACGTGGCACCTTCTCGACTTTGAGGTAGGCTACATTTTCTCTTTTGTAGACTTCAATAAAAGTACATATTATTTATAAATGTTGAGGGGTATTGGGCGTGTTTGGGGGTCCCATATTAGCGGTTGTGATGAACGCTTAGGTGAGTACCGGTGTTGAACTGTGATGATGGGTGATTTGGGGAATCAACCTTAAGTTGATTCTGACTGATGTTGTTTAGGCTTGTTGCCATTTTTCATATTGTTGTGTTTATTCATCACAATGCTTTCAATATGATATTTTGATTTACGTGGATTATGTGTTAATGACTCTCTGAAAGCGTGTGATATTCATCTCTTATACTTGATTGCATCTCATACATTCTGATTACTTGCCTTGGATTTGTCATTTACATTCATACACTCATAGTTCTGATGATATTGCAATGAGAGTGGTATGAAAATGTTGTGGGTCCAATGGGACTGGAAAAAGTAAGGATATATTATGAGATGGCTAGAAATATTGAGATGATTGATATAGATCCAAAGAGGTCTTGGTTTGATGATAATGATGATACGCGGAAGGGTCGGGTAGCATGCCTGCAACAAATGTTATTATAGCCAAGAGCTGGGGTTCGTTGAGAAATTTTGGATGGGTATATGGACTTCGCGGGTCCCCCATGTGTGTGTAGTTCATAGAATTTGAATACATGTATATTGGAGATGATAGGTACCTGGCATATGCATTGCATTCATATCATTCATACATTTATTCATACTTTGATTACTTGTTGTTTGGTAATATGATATGGATTGGTTATTGGAACTTGGGTGACTTCCTGATTAAATTTATTTGGATGATTGGATTAATTATATTGGATTGGATTGGTTGCATTGGCTTATTCTCGGTGAATTGGGTCTCATGGTTATACCTTTATTAGTCTGAGTACTCATTGTCAGACTTTATTATGGTCGGTGAATTCTATTGGCTTGTATTGATTGATGATTGACAGTGCTATTTGATAGCGGGTCTAGTAAAGGATTGGTCGAGGTGTTGTTTTTGTAATTAAATAAATTGTATGTTATGCATGTGTAGATCCCCTCATTAACCAAGGATGTACGACGTAAACTTCTACTTGGAGTATAATAAGAACGTTAACTGAATGAGTATGTGTCCTTCCCTTACTGATGTAGAACCGTAATCAAGCCCAAGAGTTAGAGAGAATAAGAGGCTAATATTTCTATGATCAGACTAATCGTGATACCTCTTGAGAAGGATTATTAGATAATGTTGTGTACTTGGGTCAACCTGTCTTAATTGTTTATTTGATAACTTGGGTAGGTGGTGACAACGTGAATATGACTTGGACATAGTTTACTAGTCGATGAATATTAAATGTAAGATCCCTTTGTGCAATATGAATTGAATTGTACTTGGTTGTGATTGAACCCTTATGTGAATAAGGTGACTTATGTGACTGCTTGAACTGCCTAGAATAGGATCTATTTGAGAGTCAACTTGATGTTTATTTCTGTTACGTATCTTCCATCGTTGTCAGTCTATGATGCCTACGGGGGTACGTTGTGTACTCATGCTACACTTGTTGCATTCTTTTAGATGCAAAAACAACGCCTTCCTCCAGTTCAGGACCTCGGGGTTGAGTTTGAGCTAGTGGATTTCTAGACTTCAGGGTGAGGATATTTCCTTCCAGCATACCCTTGGAGGCTCCTATCTTACTTATGTCTTTTTTATTTTCTTGAGAGACATATTCAGACTATTAGACTTGTTTCTTTTCCCATTTGACTCATGTATTTGGTTTACGACTCTTGTATTATTGACCAAATTCTTGGGGATTTTGTATTGATGATTATCATATGTATTTTTCGCATTTGTATTATGGTTAGACAATTTTATTAAGTATTTTATTAGTTCCACATTATTTCTTTAATTATGTTGTTAATTGGGGAGTGGTTCGCCTACTGGTAGATTAGTGTAGGTGCCACCGCGATTCCTAAAAAACGACCGTGACACTTAGTCACATTAAACCCAAATTTTCGTAAAATTATGAATGTAACTTGCAATAACTTTTTCTGACTTTTGTTCTACATATTACTTGCCTTCAAAACTTATCATACGAATATTATATGATTCATATACCTTAAAACACAACCTCCTGATCATATTAAATACCCCTAGTTTTACCCCCAAATTACGGGTCATAACATCTTTGATTTGTTTAACCTCTATCCCTCATGATAATTCCTTATCACTTGTTTTAACCCATAATTATCTTTGTAAAGGTACTTAAACTCTCCGGTTCATATTGATTCACATACGATGCATTCTATCATGAAAGTATGGTGTGTTACATCATTCCCCCTCAGGAACCTTCGTCCTCGAATGTAAAGGTGCATGATAGGAGAAACTAGCTCTAAAAAAGTTCCTAAAATTTTTGGCAGTGTATCCTTTGTTAATTGGACTATTCCAAACCTGTCAAGTAGCCAAAAAAACATACCATATGCCTCACAGGGCCACAAATAAGTAGTAGTATCTAATTGCTCTTGAAAATGATATAACACCTCATCTCAGAGTATCACCCTCTATCTGAAATGATCGAGGGTTCTTAGATTTTATTTCCTCTTCGGCTCCCTACATCATTTCTTGTGAGATACTGAGGTATACACATTTGAGTAGAATCTTCGAACTGAGATAAATGAGGATATTTGAACCCGTTTCTCCTTACGCTTCTTATGTAATTCCTTTCACATTCGTATAGCGCCATAAGATTTCACGGGGGTTACATTTCTTGGTCCCCCTCTTTATACCATATATTCTCTACTACTTGCATATCGTCTATTTGCACTACCCGAGGGGAGGGGGGGACCTTCAATTAATCTCTTCCATATAGAGACATGGAAACTGGGTGAACAGATCCTAATTCCAAGGGCAACTCTAATTCATATGTCATTTGGTTTGTATTTCGAATACTTCAATATGAATCTTTATATCTTAGTCAACTTATCGTACAATCTCATTACGTCGTTCATAGGCAAGATTTTCAAAAACACCCCCATCATTGAATTGAAATTTTTAAATCTCGTTGTCGCGTGTCTAAATACAATTATTTGTTTGATATACTAAATCAGGGCCAAACAATTCTGTCTTTCAAACTATCTTAGGGACAATGTGCACTTTTTACCACTCTTCACAGGAAGTTACTCTGCCAGGCTTAAAATGTATTCTTCGTGATCCTGATATTGTTGTTGTACACGAACTCAATAAACGGTAATTGATTATCTTATTCTTCCGTGAAGTATGACACCTTTGTTCGTGACATATCTTTGGCTCCGCTCGACCACCTGTCTATGGGTGAAAGGTTGTACTATAATTAACTTATGTTCTCGGGTTTCTTTGAGAGGACCTTCATAAGTTAAACATAATCAGGGCGAAAACATTATGCACCCGCACTACCTCATGTACCTTTCCGTTTTACATAACCTTTGATAATTTATCCAGTAGTAAGTATAGTCATCCATATGGAATCGAACTTACCATACCTGTAACTATTTTCATATTAACCATTCCTCATTTCCATGTCGAGTTTACCATATTATGTGTCAATCCATTGGATTTTTGATGTTCTATCTCGATTTGTTGAGAATTCGGACATTGAGCCACGAACTCTGCGATGTTCCTTTCATATCGTCTGGCCAACATAGTTCTTTAGTATTATAATATACCTTCGATATTCTGGGATGAATGGAATAATGTGAATAATGGACCTCCGTCCTAGTCTTATCTTATAATCCTATAACACTCGGGACACGTAACGACTCTGATATATTAAGACCCCCCCTTCAATAAACTCAAAAGTTATGATCTTCTTTTGCTGGATACCTCATCTGATTTTTCCTAAAATGGAACTATTTCATTGATATTCCTTTCTCCTTGGTTATAAGAAGAGCCTCTACTATATTCTAGACTACTACAACCCCATCGTTCCAGTCTACTAGGCGGATTCCCAAACCCGCTAATTAGTGAAGACCACTAGCCAACTCTTTTCTTTCTGGATTGCTCATTTATCAATCACCCGTGGCTTTACGGCTAAACACATTTGCTACAATATTAGGCATGTTATCTTCACTCATGTTTAAACAAGCCATCCTATATAAAAGGATACTCCTCCTTATCCTTGTCGCTGCCATTAGTTGCCAACGCCTTATTTAGGCTTATTTTTATTACACCTTACTTGCTACTCTGTTCTAACTCTAACACATTCTAGATCTCTCATACATATATAATTTTAACATTATTGTTGATTCCTGTCCTCGTATTATAATACATGGTAAATAATAAATTCTGAACTTATTTTCTCATCGGTTGTACTCATAACATAGAAGAAGTTGACGTTATCTAACGGCTCATCCTCATACTAACTCTTACTATTCCCATCATTTTCTTATTTATAAGTTTCATCCAAAGTCTTACCTTCAATATTGACTTTATATTCATAACTGAATGTTTTCTACTAGCTTCCTTGTCATTGCTGCCATCTAGGATATTTCTCGAGGTTGTAATGTAGTAGTGGTAAACTAATTTTGGAGCAATTATGCCATTTGGATGTTTCCCCGTCTTGTCTTTAACTTCATGTATAGCCATAACTAGGTTCTTCTCTAGTTCCTTGTCGTTTACTCAACAGATTTACGTTCACATCTCAATTCCAAATATTTACTTTGGAAGTCATATCTCTAACTTTGACTCCTTCTTCAGACTAACATCCCCAGGTATAATGTATCCGACTACGCTCATTGTCAATTGGTAAATCAATGTTGTCTCATCTCCATATCACTTGCATTCACGCTTTACTTTAATGTTTTCTTCTAATCCTTTATATCACAATCCTTCCATCCTTTTCGTTATTACACAAGGCGCGCTTCTGACTCAGTGCTTTACCATCTCATCTTCCCCCCTTAGGGAAATAATTCAATACTCTTCACTTGAAATCCTGCTTGTACTTCAGTCTTTCATAGATTTGTATTCCTAGCAGCTTACAATTGATCTTGGAGTAACCTTCATCTGAAGTGATTAAAGAGGTCTATATACATAAAGAGTCATATATTCTTGCTGGTATACTTGCTCTTGACGAATATAACTTTGGTTCACGTGGCTTGTTAAGGAGTTCTTTGTAAATTCTTTCAAGGTTCGTTTTCAACTAATCACCTTCCTCCTTCTACTCATTCGCTCATTCTAGTACTGCAATGCTAGCTGGTGTGAGAGTCCTTCACATCTCTAATCGGTGTCTTAGTTATGATTCATCTTAAGTCGTCCTCCAACATCGGTGTCTCTCGTTTATATGGTTAAATTGACCTTCGTATAATTCCCATTAAGATTATTAATTCACCCTTGATGAAGACGTGGCCTACATTACTTTGTAGCCTCAAAGCTCATTTATTCCGTATATTTTCTTGCCTATGAATCTTATTGTACTTCCATATGTTAACTTACATCTTCTAATGGTCTCCCCCATTTCATACTTGTCGCTTTACTCGGTTTTCTTTATACTTACTTTTCATAACATTCCACTTCTTATCTATTTCAAAGTAATCCCAACAAAACATCCTTGATTCTTGACTTCCCTTACTCTGACTGGCCCCATTCTTTTGTCGTCTGATATTGCTTTACATTTTTAATAACCCCATAAGTTGTAAAACATCCTGAATGGTATCTTTCACATCCCGCGCTTACTTCCCATTTTTAATACACTTGCGTATACTACGATTTACTCATAAGAATCATAAATTATCCATATGTGCTTCCCCGTACACTCAGTAACATTCTACTAGTCAGCATAAACATTATAAAATAAAATTGGACCGTGTATCTGTCACAATCTCAATGATGGTTCGTAACTCACTAACTTGATAGGATGTAAGTATGACTCTTAATTATTGTTCAAACATAAGATATCTACCCCGGTCTTTATTTTATATTTGTAACTTATTTCCATTGGAATGCCATGAACCCTCGATAATACGTTAGAATTCAAACTCTATGATCAAAATATTAGTAATATAGAACATACAGTACCTTTCCACTAACTCATAAAAGATGAATGTCTTATAGAATACCATTTACCTACATGTGTCTAGAAAGTAAACTCAAACAACACTAGAGCCCGACGCTCCATCCCCACTCCTATCTTGGTCTTTACTACTAAGCTCTGGACACATCTATATCCTTTGGCTCTTTCTACCACACCAAACATAACCCCTCATATTTGCACGACATGGTCCGGCATGCTCCCGACCGCACTAACGACATAATGGCTGGGGAGACTCCACTCTACATGTACTAACATGATCCTGAAATACTGATGTTTGCGAGCCCTTCCTCGGCCTTACCTAAGAGCTCAGATCATGCACAAATCACTTTCCAAACCTAGTATGTCGCAAACCACCACTACTATATACCCCTCTATAATCACCAACTATCCTAGCCCTCTTGGTCTATCCAATAGCCTCATCGAGATCATATCTTGTAAATAATAACATGCCTCGCTCCATGGACTCCTAAGGCTGTGAACTTCCTAATCATTCAAGGGATTTATCTCTATCAGGTGCTCTCGGGTGACGCCAAGCCCGTGAGGCAACCAACTGCATCAATACATGCATCACTCTTCTCACATCCCGATCAGACGGAGCCGGTGGTTGAACTAGTAAAGCTGAAGATAATGGAGCTTCTCTAAGCTCCGCTAGTATTGGAATAATCGAGGTTATTTGAAGAAGTGACTCACTCTGGGCCTTAGATGGGTTTGTCTCAATAGAGGGCGTACCTCTCACACCCTCGTCCAATCCTGCATTAGCATCCCGTCTAGCTGTAGCAATTCTAGAAAAATACATATCTGTCGCAAACATTAGAGTCGACTTCCTATAACTCTGATCTATCGCATGATCTAGAATATAAAAGGAAGGTAGCCTTCCTAAATGTTTTGCAACCTCCTGTTTATAAGTGTGGTGCACAACACACCCATAAATAGGACTCTACTAGAGATGGTTTGTAGACTCCCTGGAATAGAACTGCTCTGATACCAAGTTTGTCACACCCCAAACCAGAGGGGTACGACGAGCACTCGAGCCTACTTTACAGAGCTCCAACATAACGCACATCCATAACC
This sequence comes from Anisodus acutangulus, assembly GCA_029783415.1. Lineage (NCBI taxonomy): Eukaryota > Viridiplantae > Streptophyta > Magnoliopsida > Solanales > Solanaceae > Anisodus > Anisodus acutangulus. The sequence goes on along the minus strand of CM056490.1, from coordinate 23,014,091 downwards.
ATGCTATCATGCGTAAATGGGCCGAAATGGCTGTCATGAGATAATCTGATTAAAACATGAAAGAATACTCGACAAAGGACGACCTAAAATTATGTACAAGCTTATATACATGAGACATACGGGCTTACAAGGCCTCCATGACAATCTATACACATAACATCTATCTACAAGCCTATAAGGAGTACATAAACATCATAAGTTTGGGATAGGGCCCCGCCATACCCATGAACATATATACATAAGCATACCGACTCAAAAGGTAACTCCGGAGCAAGTGGAGTGAACCATCACCTTCCGCTGAGCTGATAACCTACTGAGGAGGATCGTCGGCCTGTCTATCGGGACTCAGGCATGAAATGCAGCGTTCCCAGATAAAATGGACATTAATACGATTAAAATACTGAGTATATAAGGCAGATAACGATATAAATAAAGTCATCAATGTAACAGAGGAATAAGAAACTCAACCTAGGCACTGTATTGCCACTGAGGGCCATGATATGCACGATTTCATTTAAACATACACACACACACACACACACATACAAACACACACACACACACAAACACACACACACACACACACACACACACACACACATATATATATATATATATATATATATATATATATATATAAGGCATAATCCATACTATGGGGCTACATCATCATCATCAAGCTGCTCTTTGGGGCTAACATCATCATAACGTACCCAACTGCAGTGGTGTGCATAATAGGTGATGTACCCGGCCGACTATAACACGACTTGGTGTAAATAAATAGATACATATATATAAGGCATAATAGACTCGTGGAATAACATTCTGAACCTTCAAAATGACATAAGGTCAGTAAACCTCTGATTATGTTATATGAGCTAACTCGTCAATATATAATGTCATAAGAAACAGAAAATATCATCAACATATGCCTTATATGAGAATCCAAGAATCAGAACATAAACATGATCATATACTTTTCATTGGAATGAAGAGCTTGCACATTTTCTAGTTACTAAGAATAGAACCTTATTGGTACGACATTCATTTATGTTACATTTTTTGAAATCATTCCAAAAGAAGGAAAGAAGGTGCCTCAACATACCTTTGTTGTTTACTTAATGACTAATCGTATAACTTCCCGTAGCACTTCAATCTACATCAAGACAACATAACCTATGGTTAATGTCATGAAAGAACTTAAAACACATTTCTAAGCTAGTAACTCTCTTATAGAAAATTAGGCAGCACTTCCCTTATATTTCCTTACTTTTCCGAATTCAAAACAACACGAAACAACAACATTAACAATATCAATAACCAATACCATCATTCATCACCTCAATAACATAAGAACAACTTCAACAAGTCAATCAAAAGTACAACGAGCAGCAAGCTCGGTTTATGATTAACAAATATATGGCTTTAAACCCCTTTTCCCTACAACACTTGCTAACATCAACCACCACAACATACTCAGTTTATTCCATGAATTTCTATCCACAAAATACCATAAGAGGGTGTCACGACCCCTTTTAAGGAATCATGGTGGCACCTAAACTATTCCCACTAGTAGGAGAACCACTCCAAAATCATTAACATGATATAAGAAAGAAGTGCGAAAATAACAACATACTTAAATAAGATGTCTGATCATAATATAAAATACAAAAAGATAAGTTTGAGAATCATAAGTACAACCCCTAAAATTTGGTCAACAATACAAGATCTCTAATTGACAATACATAAGCCAATGAAATGAAATGTAGTCTACTAGTCTGAACATGCCTCTAGAATACAAATAAAGACAAGGGAAGAGATATAAGCGTCCAAGGCATGCCATAAGGTAGCATCCTCACCCTGAATACTAATAATCGACCGATTTGAACTCAAAATCGAGGTCTCAAACTAGTAGAAGAATATGTATCTGCATCCAAAAAGAAGGCAACACATATAGTATGAGTACACAATGTACCCCCGTAGGAATCATAGACCAACAACAATGAAAGATATGCAAAAGGATATAAATATCAAGTTGATACCAAATAATCTTATACTAAATAGTTTAATAACCCAATAAGTCACATTGTCCACATAATAGTTCATTGAACCAACAAGTCACTTGTTCATACAAGAATCCATATTCATATAAGTTACGCCACTTTAGAAGAGTTCAATGACAATATCTCAAGTATCACAATGATCAAATTAACAACCGTTCTTTACTCAAGAATTCAACCAAGTCATCAATAACTAGTCCAACACTTAATCTATCAACAGATAGTCGATGAAATGATGTATGTATGATATGTATGCAATGAAGATGCCAGGTACCTTCCATCTCCAGTATACAAGCGTTCAAATTCTATGAACTACACACCCATAGGGGACCCGCGAAGTCCATATACTCCTCCAAAATTTCTCAACAGAGCCCATCTCTTGGTTGTAATAATTATTGCATATGTGCAACTCATTCCCCCGCGTATAATCATTCGTTGCAGCGTGCAACCCGAGCCATCCGTAATGTTATTATCATCTCAATGTTGCCAATAATCTCATAAGTATTCTTTCTATTCCGATATTTTGGACCCACAATATTTCCATACCACTCTCATATTAATATCATCAAAACCATGAGTATATGAATGCAAATAACAATACAAGGCAAGAAATGAGGATGTATAAGATGCAATAAAATGTATAAGAGATGAATATCACATGCTTTCAAGAAGTCAACAACACGTAATCCAAGTATAATCTGGATATCATATAGAAAGCATATGTGATGAATAAACACAACAATATCAAATATGACGACGAACCCACATAATGGCGACAAGCCCAACCAACACTAGTCGGAATCAACTTAAGGTTGATTCCCCAAATCACCCATCATCACAGTTCAACACCGGTTCCCACCCAAACATTTATCATAACCGTTTGGAGGGGATCCCCAAACATGCCCAATACCTCTTAACATTTATAACCAATTACGTACTTCTATCAGAGTCTAATAAGAATAAACTGTAGCTTACCTCAGAGCCGATCAGGTGACACGTGCAATCAACTCTCCATGCTGCCTTGACCTTCCGGAGCACCTTGTGGTGATCATACTCTAACACGTATAGACTATACGTTAATATTAAGCTAATACATAACACAAGGACTTAGTCCTTCAAACATACCAAATACACCCAAAACCAACCACAACCCATGGTGTCAAAATCCAAAATTTATTACTCAAAAAGCTTTAAAATATGCTAACTAGTTATATCCTTAAGTTAATATGAAATCTAACCTCAATTGAACCCTCAATTGCATAATCTAAGAAAAACCCCAATTTACAAATCCTAAATTTCCCCAAATTGAAAAGGGTTTCCATATTCGAATTAAACCCTACAATATGATCATCTATCATAAATCAATACTTAGTCACAACATTAAGGTAAACTAACTCATATTACACCCCTAAATCAAAGTTTTAAGCCTCTTATTCTACCATGGAAGCTTACGAACCCATCCTCCCAAAATAAGGATTAAACTAAGATTAGGAACCTCAAAAACATGGTATGAAATAAAAAAAGGGTGAATAATTTACCTCCCAAGAAGAACTTAAGCCCAACTTCAGAATTTTCCCCTTAACAAATTTAAGATGATTTGGGAAAGTGAATTCAAGATAGGGAGCTCACTGAGGCAGAATCACTTGACACCTCACCCAGCGCAGAAGCGAAAACCATATGCAGAGGCGCCTCCACCTCTGTGAGGAAAAATCCACAAGGGCAGAAACTTAACAATCCTCAGGACCCACTTTTGTGAGCCAACCTCCGCATAGGTAGACACGCAAGAGCGGACAACTAACCCACTGGGGCGGACACCAAACACCAATAATATGGAGTTTCCCCCAAACTTTCACCAAACACCTGAAATACTTCCAAGACCCCCTGGACATAAACCAGACATGTTCTGCAAGGTAAAATATGCTATAAACTCACTCACGCCCTCATATTCCTCATTTAACTGAGCTAAGACATATTTTTATAAATATCTCCCAACAAAACCAAATATCACAATTTCACAAATAAGGCCACAAAGTCCATCCGATTGCTTCGGGAAGCTAACCACTGACTCAATTAAGTCATATATGATCCTTCGGAACTACTAGAAGTGACAAAACGTAGAAATAAATCCACATACTCGAAAGTCAAATTTGAGTCAAACTAATCAACTCAAAGATTCATATTTTGGATTTTTCATCTGAAAATTACATAAATAAACCTCGGGCTCCGTGCCACCCATCCCTGCACATCACAAACCTCAATCAAAGTCTACGGGAAGGGTAAAATAGTTAAATACAGATTTTCTAGATAGAATGACCGAACAGATTGTTATAGGGGGTTTGCAAAATAGTTCAACAAACAATGACGACAAACCTATGATTTTTGACCTTTATCTTACGGGTTTTCAATCATACGAGCTAGACATAATTCCTACAACATTAAATACATGAAGGAGAAGTTAAATCTTACCTTAAACAACCAATAAAGATTCAAATATGAGGATACATAAATTTGGGGTAACCTTTAAATCAACCACAACAAAGAGAAACTATGATCTACTAGCACCACAGAATTCCTGATTTTCAATTTGCATTGTTTGCCTTTAGATTTACCCTTGAATCATGTAAGAACTCTTAGAGAACCTTTAGGGGTGGTGTAGAATCTGTCTTGGTCGGAAAATGACCAAAAATGAGCTTTTAATCAACTCTAAACCATCCAAAGGTCGGCCACCTCCTCAAGTGGGTCCCAAATGAGCTTCCTTCGTAGTCTCACAAAAACATGAATATCTCTCTACTCCGATGTTGTATCGATGAACAATTTAATGCATTGGAAACTAGACTCATAGACTTTAAATTTAGTGGGTGGACCACCCCGTAATTCAAAGTATATTGGGAGAAAAGCTTAGTCACATTAGACCCAAAATTCAGTAAAATTTTGAACGTAACTTGCGATAAATTTTTTGACTTCTGTTTTACAAATTGCTTTCCTTCAAAACTTATCGTACGAATACTACATGATTCAAATATCTTAAATATGACCTCCTTAGCATATTAAACACCCCTAGTTTTACCCTGAAATTATGTGCTATAACATCTTTAATTCATTTAACCTCTAACCCTCACGATAATTCCTTAACACTTGTTTTAACCCATAATTATCTTTGTAAAGGTAGTTAACCTCTTCGCTTCATATTGATTCACATACGATGTATTCTAATATGAAAGTATGGGGTGTTACATATATCCAATAAAGAAGTACGTCAATTGTTTATTGTTAGCTATGCCGGTTGAATAAAGAACTAAATCAGAATCCAGAATAATACCTGAGGCTATGTACATAAGAACGTCCAGTTTATCTTTGAGAAGAAGTAGCTAAATTTTGGATGAGGTTCCCTATTAATAGAAAAAGCGTCCTCTGGGATGAATCACGATAGTATGGAGGTACACATGTCCTCTTAAAGAGAGGCAATATGATATAGTTAAGTATGGTCCTCCTCAAGAGGAAAATGACTCAGAACTTAGACTACAATGAAAGTATGGCCCTCCTCAACTCTTATAAGAAATAAAACTTTATATGAGTGATGGTCGACAGACTTACAAAGTTGACCCATTTCTTGTTAAATAGAGCCATTCACACAACCACGGATTATGCAGAGTTGATATTAAGGAGACCATACGATTTCATGACATTGTAATTTCCATTACCTCATATGAGAGAGCTCGGTTTATAGCAAACTTCTGGAAACCATTCCAGAAAGTTTTTGGGGCACAATTGATCCATAGTACAACTTTTTACCCCAAACAAATACATGATTCAGACACTCGAGGGTATGATACAAGTATATATACAAGACTTTAAAGGAAGTTGGGATGATCAATTACCCATTGTTGAGTTTACAAATAATTAAACGTTATCATTCTAATATCAAGATGGCTCCTTGTGAGGCCTTGTATGATTAGAAGCATAGATCCCCATCGGTTGGTTTGACGTTAGAGGATCAAAGTTATTTAGACATGTTATAGTTCACCAGTCTGTAGAGGAAATAAAGATTATTCAAGAGCTGGTGTTGAGAAGACTATAGTACTCAAAAATAATATACTGATGTGCCATGATGAGATTTAGACTTTTATAATTGATGACTGGGTCTTCCTGAAAGTGTTGCCTATGAAAGGTATAATGAGATTTGGTAAGAAAGGAAAGATTAGACCAAGGTATGTTGGGCCATTAAAAATTATTTAAAGAATAGGCCAAGTAGCTACGAGTTGAAATTGACTTCAGAATTAGAGTGTGTGCATCCAGTCTTCCATGTATCCTTGTGATAGAAGAGTATTAGAGATTCCTCCAAAGTGGTATCAGTTAATGACATTCAGTTCACTAAGGATTTGTCCTATGATGAGGTCGCGTTTGCTATACTTGATAGACATGTCCATAAGTTATGAACCAAAGAAGTAATGTCTATAAAAGTTCTATGAAAAGGTAAAGACGTTGAAAACATGATGTGCGTAGTCAAGGAGTAGATGAAATCTAATACCCTCGCTTGTTCAAGATAGAAGGTTCACGATGATTACAACATAATTGATTCCATATTTTCCTCTAGCCATGTTATATAGAGTTTAGACTAATCCTATGTTATAATTAGACAATGTGTAGGGTTGAGACGCAATAGCATCACAGGAGACATAGTTACTTATACTTGAGGTGAGTTTATGTTAATTGTTGTGAGAGGCCTGAGATGCGATTGATGTTGTTTATGTAGCCCCGTGTGGTATTATGTTGGTATTTTGGCTACTTGATAGGTTTTTGAGTAGTCACACTTATAGAGGAAACTTTGTCAAAATTTTTAGAATAATTTGGAGATAATACCCCTCCATACACGCCTTCACATTCGAGGACAAATGTTTCTAAGGGAGGAAGAATGTTACACCCTATATGTTTGCGCTAGTATGTGTCATAAGTAAAGTAACATAAGCCCGGTGAGGATATGATTTTGGATGACAATGAGTTTAAGCAAGTGTTATGTAAGTTTCATAAGAGTTCAGGGTTAAATGCATCAAAGAAATCAAGTTTTTCGAAAGTCGGCTAACATTAGGTCATTTCACAAGCTGTGAAAGTGATTCACGACCTGTAGATTGGTGGAAGCCCCACCGTAAATCCTTGGTAGAATCTAGAAAATTTTTGGCCATTTCACGGTGGCTATATATGGACCATACCACTATTTCATAGTGGCAAATCCATCATAAAATAGATCTACAGGGCGTGAAAGCCACCGTAAAAGTTGAGGCGATGGAAGCTTATCCATCTATATTAAAGTGGTGAAGCCTCTCCTTCCTTTATTTTCTTAACCAAATAGACCCAAATACTCTCTAAACTCTCTCTAAGAGTTCTCATGGGGTTCCTAAGAGAATCCTAAGGTGGGATATGTAAATCAAGTGCTGAGAAGATTGTGGTGCCTGTTAGATTGTTCTCCTTCATTTTGTGGGTGTTGTGGAGGATTCCTTGAAGTGAAGAAAGCTCAACCTCGAGCTATCATGTTGTTATACTTGTAGAAGCCATGACTAAGTTGTAATATTGGGAACCCATGATGTAAAGGTCTGAAGTCGTGTTTTTGTTATTATTGATTGTTGTAATATTTTGAGGTGTGTTCATGGCCTTATGTGGCTAGGAAATTATGAAGATGACTATGTATATAGTTTTGGTTGTTCTAAGATCGTTCTAAAGGGAATATAACTGATAGATAAGTATTGGTGATTATTATAAGAATGAGCTTGGCGCTCGATGTATTGTATATCAGTTTTCCCTTAGCTTTATAATAGTATGATTGTATATTGAAGTACCGTACAGGTTGCGTACATTTTGTCGATGAGTAGATCGATAAAAGGTATGTAATGGCTATCCCTTTTTTCTATGGCATGATTTCATGCCTAAAATGGTACACATATGAGTTGTTCAAAGAAGTATTCATAGCGAGTTCATGTCTCTTATTGAAACATCACACAAATGCTATTTTTTGTCCCTTGTCGGGAGTACTTTTCTTTCCTCAGAGCTTATTACCTCACTAGGTGAGTGTGTATAGATCTTGCGAACATAGTCCATGGTTGACGACATCTGGTATCTTAGCTATCCCTTGTTGAAACACACATTCAGTTCATACTGGTTTTACTTAGAAAATAAGAGTAGAGAGTTTATATATACAGTTATACAAAATTACTGTTATATATAGAGATAGCCTGGCATATTGGCTGGTGATATACCTAACTTATTGGTTGGTGAGATGTCCGACCTATTGGCTAGTGAGATATATATATATATATATATATATATATATAGCCTTATATGTGGCCAACTTGCTATACTATTCCATTACGTAAGAGGTGAGTTAGAGAAGGTAAGTGCATCCTAGAGTATTCTTGATTTTTAGATATGTTCAGCGGCTATGCTTATAATTTTAGTTTCAGCTTTCAGTTATTTTATTTCCTTACTAACGTCCCTTTTTCCGGGGGCGTTTCATTTCATGAGTGCAGGTATGGAGAGACAAATAGATAGGCCTCATCAGTAGGCGATGCAGAGATCAACTTGATTGGTAAGCTCCATGTCATTCAGAGTTTTCAGGTCTAGAGTATATGGTTACAGAGATGATGGATATGTCAGAGCCCTGTCCAGACTATAATATAATTGTCTGTCTATAGAGGTTTGTAGAAGTGCTCTGTGTATGTTCAGTATGTACAGTATGTCCTTGTATGCCTTGATGTTGTGCCTTGATTATACATGATGGCCTTGTCAGCCATGGTCATTTACCCTTTGTACTGATGAGTTGTAGAATTTATTGGTGACCTTGACGGCCCATTTATGTATACATGTTTTGGAATGAGCCCCCTTACAGATGGAAAGCTAGATTGTCTTCAGGTAGACTTGATTGTATCCTTGTCGGCTTACAAAATTCCATCTTATGATGTGATTCGGCCATATCGGCCAAGTATGAGTTTATGAATGTTAAGAGTTACATATGGGTATGCTTGGGCAAGTAAGGCACTGGGTGCCGGCCACATCCCTTTGGACTTGGGGCGTGACCGGACTGATGCGAAAGATAGTCGAATATGGGCAAAGTGTTGAGATCGAGAGCTGAATTGGCTAAGTATTGAGATTAAGGGCCTAAATGGCTAAGAATTTGATGGGAAATGGTTTCAGATGTGTATAGACCTCGCGAGTCCCCTATAGGTCACGTATTCTATATTATGGAGCATGTGTATACCGGTGATGGAAGGCCTTGCATTGAATTTGCATAACATATCATTTTATTGATTTTTTATTGGTTGACTTACTTGAAGTATTGAGTGAATTTACTATTTGAATACTTGTTGATTTGGGTGGTTTTTCCTATATGTACTTGTTAGTTGACAATTATGCCTTATTGGACTAATCACAATTTAGTGTGAAAATAATCATTTGGAAGATCAACCCTCGTCACTCTACACTTGTTTCACCCTTTTGCGTGCAGGTTCTGACTCGAGTACTAGTAGTGGTCGAGTTGTCGCTAGGGATGGAAACAGATTGGATCTGGACCGGATCCTACTAGATCCAGATCCATATCCATCGGGTCCACAAAAATTAAATCCAAATTCAAATCCATCGGATCCACCCGGCCCACGGATCGGATATGAATCCATCCTTCTTTTTTCAGGTAACACATCTAGCAGCTCTGCATATGCAAATCACTATGTTAAAGTACCCATCATATGTGTATTAGAAAGAACTAAACCACATTTTTCTTGAAATGAAGTAAGGAACTTAATCAGCATGTGTTACCTCGGTTTACCTTCACTGTCTTGGGATCTTTTTTCTCATTTGATATACCAAAGACATCAAAACAAAGATCATTCATTGAGGTAGAAACGTGTATCACATCAATCAACATAAAAATATTAGAACCATAGTATAGCAAACTCATACCTTAGGTAAAATAAATGTTTAGGAACCAAAGCAGCACAAGGCCTTACATTAGCAAATTCAAATTCTGATGTGCCGCAAAGCTCAATTAGCTTAATTTTATCAACTTTGAGCTGCAAAACATAGATGAAGAAAACAATGTGGCAGTTAATACCAAATTATAATGCTGCTACAACTAGTGCAAGAAAACAGGACTACCAATGCTTGAAGAGTAGACTAGGTTATGGATATATTTAATAAAAAACGAGCCCACGGGTCGGATTTGGACCGAATACGGATCTTAAATACAAGATCCAGATCTGATCCGTTAGAAATGGATCCGGGTCTAAATTTTGAAGATCCATATCCTATAAAAAGGATCTGGATCCACCGGGTCCAGGATCCACTACCATCTTTAGTTGTCGCTGGTCAAGAAGTGTTTTTGGAGTTTTCAGGGTGAGCTACTGGCTGTTCCGCAGCACCAGACTCCATCTCTAGCTTATTTTTTGTCTTTACTTTTTGAATAGTATTGTATACTTTGAGACTTGTATTCCACACTTTTAGTAGCTCTTGTACTTATGACGGCAGGGTTTGGGAGGTATATGACTTAGTTTTCATATATTATGAGTATTGAGACTGTTAAATATACATAATATACATATGAAAGAAATAATCCCTCGATTATTTTCATTGATTGAAAGGCTATATATACAAGTTACATATTTCCATAATAGGAGAATCCTATTCCTATTCTACTCCTAAATCCTTATTCTAATTGGATACTAACTATACATTTATGGTAATACAAATATTATGGTAAGTGTACAATACTAATTACATTACAACATTACCTAAACTAGGATACTAAAATACTACTAATCCTACATGGTACAAGGGGAAATCCGAGAGTCACATATACACAATATACACGTGTATATCATGTGTATATTATGTATATTTAACACACCCCCGCAGTCATAGCGGGCGGTTTTCGAAAGCTGAGACTGTCCCTAAAATCTTCAAAAAGGACCGAGGGAAGACCCTTTGTAAAGATGTTGACAATTTGATACCTTGACGGGACATGTCAGACGCGTACCTGGCTACGAGCAACCTTTTCGTGGATAAAATGAATATTCATCTCGATATGCTTAGTGCGCTGGTGCTGAACCGGATTACCAGAAAGGTAGATGGCACTAATATTATCGCAATAAACCAAGGTTGCTTTCTGAATGGGACAATGAAGCTCCAACAATAAATTACATAACCAATATGATTTTGAGACCACATTAGCTATCCCTCGATATTCGGCCTCGGCACTGGATCGGGACAATGTCGACTGATGTTTCACAGACCATAAGACCAAATTATTGTCGAGAAACATACAATAGCCAGACGTAGACCGTCTGGTGTCCGGACAGCCACCCCAATTAGCATCCGTATACGAGACAAGTTTGGATGTCGAGGAGGGATATAAATGCAAACCATACTCCAGCGTACCCTGAATATACCGAATGACGCATTTGAGTGCATTCATGTGCTCAACTCTGGGATCATGCATGAATAAATACACCTGCTGAACAGTATACGTAATATCTGGCCTCGTGAATGTAAGATAATGAAGGGCCCCTACAAGACTGCGATAGCGGGTCAGATCCTCATATGGTACGCTGGCCGCGACACTAAGCTTGGGGTTAGTATCAACTGAAGTGGAAATGGACTTACAGGATGACATCACAGCCCGCTCAATGATCTCAATTGCGTACTTCCTTTGAGATAAGAACAACCCATATGCATGACGAGTGACAGCAATCCCCAAAAAATAGCTCAAGGGCCCCAAGTCTTTCATAGCAAACTCAGAGCTGAGCATTGTCATGATAGACTGGCGTAAGGCATCGGAAGAGGCAGTCAAAATAATATCATCCACATATAACAGAATATAGGCCAAGGATGAACCACGACGGTAGATGAACAATGAATTATCTGACCTACTGTGAGTGAACCCAATAGTCGAAACATAGTCTGCAAACTGCGTATACCAGGCCCGTGGAGACTTCTTAAGCCCATATAAGGACTTCTTCAACAAACAGACATGATGAGGATGTTTGGGATCTCTGGATCCCAATGACTGATGCATATAGACTGTTTCCTTGAGATCACTATGTAGGAAAACATTATTTACATCTAACTGATGAATAGACCATGCTTTCGAAAGAGCCAAGCTAAGCACAGTGGGAATGGTAGCTGGCTTGACCACCGGACTAAACATCTCACCACAATTTACACCAACGTGTTGAGTCTTACCATCACCCACAAACCGCGTCTTATGTCGGGCAAATGAACCATCTGAATTATCCTTATGAGCAAAAATCCACATGGACCTGATAATATTAATACCAGATGGACGGGGCACCAGCTACCACATCTTATTATCAATAAGAGCATTATATTCATCGGTCATAGCAATTTTTCAATTTGGGTCATTTAAGGCAAACACATGATTACGGGGTAAGGGTGATTTAGAGACATTAGAATATAAATTAAAATGTCTTTTTGGTTTAAACACACCCCGTTGACTACGAGTGATCGGTCTATGACTCGAGGAAGAATTGGGCGTATTTCGGGAATTTCTGGGCTCGGGACGGACTGGCCAGCCGGCAGTGGGCCTGCTGGCCCAACTCGATAAATAGACACAGGAACTGGACCAGTTCCAGAATTGGGCTGGATTGGCCCAATCGCTGAAACTGGCCCAGTGACTGTATTGGGAATTGCAGTGTGTGACGGACCAGTGGGACTAGCGGGCAGTGGGCCCGCTGAAGAATTTTAGGTGCGGGATACGTCCGACAAATGGTGAATAATATACGGGGATATACTATCACCCAAAAAATATACGAACTAGGCACAGGAGTATTAAATTTAGAAAATGGAAATTAGGTTTCATCAAAAATTACATGGCGATTAATGATGATTTTATTAGAGGATAAATCAAAGCATTTGTAACCACGATGATAAGACGGAAAACTCAAAAACACACGGAGTAGACCGGGCCTGAAGTTTGTTAATTGTGGTGGACGGGAATAACGGATAACACAAGCACCAAAGACCCGAAGATGAGAATATGAAGGAGTCTTATTATATAGAATTTGAAGAGGGGAAGAATATGTCAAACCTTTGGAAGGAATTATGTTAAGGAGATATGTAGCCATTTGAAGAGCATGATGCCAAAAAGACGGGGGTACGGAAGCGTGAAGCAATAAAGTTCGGACAATGTTATTTATGATACGAATTATTCGTTCGGCTTTCCCATTTTGTGAAGACGTATGAGGACAAGAAAAACAAAAATTGATCCCATTATTAGCACATAATTCCCGAAACACCCCATTGTCATATTCTTTGCCATTATCACACTGAATATTTTTGATTTCTCGTTCGAATTGGGTTCTAATGAATGCACTAAATTTTAAGAATACGGAAAAAACTTGAGATTTTTTCGCTATCGGAAAAGTCCATAAAAACTTAGAATAATCATCCAAAAAGAGAACATAATATCGATGACCCAAAGAACTAAGAACATGAAACGTCCATAAGTCGTTATGAATAATATCAAATGACATTAAAGTATGAGAATTTGAGTCTACAACTGGCAACCTAACAATTTTTCCTAAAGAACAAGACTGACAATTTGGAGTACTACTCGTACCCTTACATGAAATAAAATTATTTTTTATCTAATAACGACAAAATAGATGATCCTGAATGACCAAGACGAGCATGCCACAAGGAAGGAGAAAGACCTATAAATGCGGATGACAAGGCTTGACTCGATGGACCAGAACTGGGTGTGAGGATAAAGATCTCCCTACTATCACACCTCATGAGAGGACTCCCCGTCTTGAAATCCTTCACAGAGAAACCAAATGGATTAAATTCAATAGAAACATAATTGTCAGTAGTGAATTTACGGACAGAGACTAAATTTTTAATCAATTTGGGGCATGTAGGGTGTTTTTCAAGATAAGAGGTGGATGAGGGGGAGATAAATTTTTATGACCATAACCACGAATTAGAACAAAATTACCATTACCAACAATTATGCCGCAAGGATTGCTCAAATTGGAATAAGACGAGAGCGTACCTGAATCGGATGTCATGTGGGTAGTGGCACCGGTGTCCATATACTAATTTGGGTCCGAAGGATTTAAACCAAACGTGTGCATTGCGCCTTCAATGTCGGTAGACGTGGGTGCCACGACGTGATGGGCCTGCGGGGGCCGAGGCCCAAGTACCCCTGCTTGCTGCCTCGACCCAGAAGACTGGATGTATGTGGACCAGGTAGAATTGGGCCTGGACTGCTGCTGGGCAGCCCACTGCCAGTGGGGCGTAACCTGACTGGGCCCAAACTGTTGTTTCTGTTGTTGACCACCGCGAGGACCCCCACCGCCACCACCATTATGCCGGTTGCCACCGTTGTTGCCGCCGCGGTTTTTGCCATTATTTTTCTTATTTCCTCCCTTTTTGCCGCCACCATTGGTGCAGTTTTGGCCCAAGTTGTTGGAACCGAGAGGATGGACAGTGGATTTTGTCATCATAGCTACAGGACTAGTACCAATAGCCGCCTTTTTATCCATGCCTGCTTCTTCGAGTGTAAACATAGAACGAGCTTGATAAAATTGCGAAAGTGGATTGCTTTGACGAAAAAGCGTGCCAACACCACTATAGGCCTCGGAGAGGCCAGAAACCATTTGGAGGACCAAACGGTCATTTGAAACCGGCGCACCAATGTTGCAGAGTTGGTCCGCCAATTCCTTCAATCTTTTGCAGTAGGCCGAAACGTTAGGGAAATATTCCATATTGACGTGGGAGAAATCCTGCTCAAGAGTAACAACTCTAGAATTCTGATTATCTTGGAATATATCACGTAATCTATCCCAAGTCGCCTGCGCCATAGCGTCAGGTTCAATAATCGTTTGCAAAAGGTCGGTAGAAATTATGGAATATATCCACTGAAGGACGGTAGCATCAAGAGTCGTCCACCACTTAGGATCATCCTCGCGTTTTGGCACCTCCGTATCCTCAGGAGCCGCGGGGATTATTTGATGGATGACTTGATGCGAGCGTGAATTTTGAACAGTTCGGCCCACGTCGCATATTGGACATTTTCTATTTCAAGAACAAAAAAGATGTTATTCTTGATGTTAGAAACTGTAAGGGCAGGATGAAACGTGTTCCGTGATGTAGACATATTGATAGAACAATATGTGATTGAGGGATTGGGAAGAGAAATTGGGTAAGAAACAAGGCACGGAACCAAGGTTGGAGTCTCGGAAACGGTGCACGAGGAGGAGGATTTTGAGAGAGAAAAATTTAACCTAGACTTCTGATACCATGAAAGAAATAATCCCTCGATTATTTTCATTGATTGAAAGGCTATATATACAAGTTACATATTTCCATAATAGGAGAATCATATTCCTATTCTACTCCTAAATCCTTATTTTATTTGGATACTAAGTATACATTTATGGTAATATAAATATTATGGTAAGTGTACAATACTAATTACATTACAACATTACATAAACTAGGATACTAAAATACTACTAATCCTACACGGTACAAGGGGAAATCCGAGAGTCACATATACACAATATACACGTGTATATCATGTGTATATTGTGTATATTTAACAGAGACTCTTTCAATGACTTATGTCTTATTCTTACTTTGATATCACTTAATAATTGGCTTAAGTATGTGTAAAATTAATTGGGTGAGCCTATGAGTTTGAGTAGGTGCCCTCACGGCTATTTTGTATATTTAGGCCGTGACAATTATTCATTGAGCAAGCATCACACTCTACACAATCATTTTATAGAGACCACAGTTGCAAGGATTTCATAAAGTAGAGCGTATGGTTGACAGTTTTTGGTGAGACCCGTATTTCTTAGTGTGGCAAGAAGTTTATTTATTTGCTATCATCCTTTTAGAAAGAGTCATTCCGTCAATTAGTTGTGTTAGTGTCATGAGTATTTTTTTCATTATTATAGATTGGTGGCTACTATTACACTTTTGTTTCATATTTTGAAGATGGTTTTACTATTATTATGTTGTGAATGGTTAGTTGATGTAGATTTTGATTTGCTTTGGTTAATACTGATAAGGTTGTGCTGTTGATTCTGTGACACAATTTTTCTTAAATAGTCTTAAAATAGAAAAAAACTATCCGATTTTTTCTATAAAATACCGCTGAGGCTTGTTGTGGCACTAAATCTTAAGTGTTCGGTCATGATCCTAAATTGGACCGTGACATTGTGCTAGGTAGCAATTCAAAGCAAATGGATGAAGTTGTTAAAAAATTAGGCACTGAATTTTTCATGAGTGACTTTGGATAACTAATCTTCTTTCTAGGTATTAAAGTAGCTTACTTTCCGAAGGAACCCACTTAACTCAAAGAAAATATGCAAATGATTTGCTCGAAAAGGTAGACATGACTAAAGTCAAGGCAGTACATACAACATTAACTCAATGATTTGAAGGAAGATCTTGGAACTTCAATTAGTTCCTCAGTATACAGAAGCATTGTGGGAAGCTTACAACATCTAACACTGACCAGATCATATATCACTTATGTTGTGAACCTTTCAAGTCAGTTTATGCAGAATTCAAAATTTGTGCACCTTCAGGCCGTGAATCAGGATACTAAATATATTAAAGGAACTATTAGTCATGGACTATGTATTATATCTTAGTTTTCATTTAGGTTATATGATTTCTTAGATGCAGATTAGGCAGGTTGTGCATTAAAAAGAAAATCCGCTACTAGTTACATCATATATCTGGGAGCAAATTGTGTGACTTGGTCTTCTCAAAAGAAAAATATAGTTGCAAGGTCAAGTGCAGAGGATGAATATAGTGCTTTAGTTGCTAGAACTATTGAGCTCACATAGATAAATTATATTTTGCAAGATATTGAATTATATATCAAGACTGTCCCTACATTACTTTGTGACAATATGAGTAAACTGTATATGACTATAAACCAGTGTTGCATGCCATAACTAAGCATGTAGAACTAGATTATCATTTTACTATAGAAAAGACAGCTTTGTTGGAAATTTGCCTTTGGCGGGAGTTGCGACCGACCAACTTTAACGGCTTAAACACTAGTGTTACGAATGTTGGAGAATCCGGTTCTTCACACATGCATGATCTACTAAGTACGTAGATAACCGTAGGGCCAAGAATCGTCAAATTCATTGAGAAATGAAAGAGATATTGGTCCACGAAGTAAGGTGTTTGAAGCATGGAAAGTGTGGTATTGTGTTCAATTCTCCCTCATCGGTAGAGGAAGAAAGAATTGTTGTGTATATAAGACTCGAAATTGGTTTGGGGTTTGGGACCCCAAGGGGTATCCCATGTGTTTAAAGGAGGGAGGACCTAGATGTGCTTCGGTTCAAGGAAAGACCACAAGCGCGCCGCCGCCGCCCTCCCGTCCGGTCCGGCTCCGAGTCCGAGTCCGAGTCCGAGTCCGGGTGGGCCAGAGAACTTTGCCAGAAGTACAGTTTGATCCCAGAAGTTTCAGAAGTACAGTTTGGACGAACTATTGAATCTTTGTTTATCCTTTCGAATACTTGTAATAGTTATATACTTCCCGTACTGCTTTATAAAGTACCATAGAGCAAAAATACCCAACAACTTAAGACAATATTTGTATAGTATTACTATTAGTGTTCGAAAGATGTCGGTCAAAAGTTGTGTGACCAAATCGGGATATGGAAATGGTTTTCTGGTAGAAGAGAGTGATGATGATGAACGTATTCATAGTGTCACCGCTACCAAGACTGGTGGGAACAAACGCTCTCGAGAGCCTGAGGATGTCAACTGGGACAAGAGGAGAAGACTGAAGATGTACTTCTATCTTGCAGCAGAAGACCTGTATCTATCCCAGACAAAAGATCCGAATAATGGTAAGAAGGAACTGGACACTCAGTCTGATGAAGTGACTGAAGTGAGCCAGAATCCGAAATTGGGATAAGTATTTTTCTTACTTGTCAAGAATAAAGATTAGATGATGTCTGATTAAAAATGGATTAAAGTAAGGAGGAATATGAAAATAATTTATATTCCTTACGCTTTAACAAATCAGAAGTTTAATCTCATCTTCTTTTCCGTTTAAAGATTGGAGTTTGTAAACGACTTAAAAAGATCCGTTCTTTTAAGTGTAAATTATTAAAAGCGTGTAAAGTATGTTCGCACATACGATGGAGAAAGATCCACTAACTGTGCGAAAACTGTTACCACTCTTAAGTAAGCGCCAAGAATTATCTGGGCACCAATCATAACGGAAGAAGTCTAAAAGTTAAAGACGTTGAGCCTGTCATACTATTTGGCAGAAGATCCTTCATAGGATGATATTGGACACTCAGTCATATAAAGCCTCCGGGCGACTGGAGTGGGCCAAAATTCCTTTGATATGATGATATTGGACACTCAGTCATATAAAGCCTCCGGGCGACTGGAGTGGGGCCAGAATTCATTTCATAGGAAAAGTAATGGACACCTAGTAAGGTGGGTCAGAGTTTCCAGGTCTGAAATGATCTGAAGGCCTAAAGAAAGGCAGTAAAGAAATTGGACACTCAGTCTGCCAAAGCAACTGAAGTGGGCTAGAGTATCGAGATCACATATGATCCGGTTACGCCCTAACCACGGGCAAGAGGTTGTTCATGTGAAGCAATACCACCTCTAAAATCAAAGGGGCTGGAGAGGTTGTCCTCAATAGGACTTCAGGGAATGAGATCACTCTAAAAGAGGTGATACATGTTCCTAACTTGGTTTAATGGACGTTGTTGGTCAAGTTGGTTTGAGACTAGTCCAACAGGTCTGTAATAACTAAGAATGGTACAATATGTCTATAGCCCAATGAATGATATATTTGTAATCCGTGCATCTATGCCATCATAGATTAAGACACGTTAAATAGTAAGTCATTCAAAAGCTAACTATGTTGAGATTGTTGCCTCCTTTCGACATAAACCCTCAAAATGAATGTGAGGTAGGCGAAGAGGCAAAATCACCTTTCCAAATTCCGTCAAGGGAATAGCGAAAGAAGCACCGCTCCTCTAGAACTTAGTCACACCTACTTGGGTGATTTGAAGTTTATACAAAATAGAGGGGGGAGACAAGTACGTTGTGATCTTCATTGATGATGGTACAACGTATGGAATCCTTTGTTTGTTAAAAAGCGAAGATGAAGTTGTTGAAGCGGATAAGCGCTACAAAGTAGAAGTTGAAAATCAACTAAGCCTATGGATTGCGAAATTCATAGCGATAGAGGGGGAAAATGTGAAGCAGCGTTCATTAAACGACTGTTCATTACTCACCTCAGTCTAACGGTGTTAGCCAAGAGCAAACCCGTACGCCTAAATTATGTGGGGCAAGGCGATCCTTACCGCTAATGCGATTCTCAACAGAACTCCGCATAAGGATAAGGATAACTCTCCGTGTGAGACATGAAAATGATCTCACATACAAAAGTTGTGATGTGGGGTGGCTTGGTAGAAGTTGGACTACCGAAACAGGTCAAGTTCGACCTAAGACTGTAGATTACATATCCACTGGATCTGTAAATAACAGTAGTACTTATCGCCTCTTGGCGTCAAAGAATGCTGAATTCTTATAAGATAACTTTTCTTGAAAAGGAAAAAGGAGTAATTACTCAAGGTTAACAAGAACCCGCGAGGGCCTGGCTGTTCGGAACTAGACGTTCCGTATCTACAGGACTCGAAAGTTGCTGGATATCCGGAACTTAATATTCTAGATCTGCAGAACTCAGGGATTCTAGATGTTGAGCCAAGACGGAGCAAAGAGGGGACAAAGACTTGTTCCAGTCCTTCTAGCTTGTATGGTTAAGAACGAACCATGGACAATTAACAAATAATTGTTATCTCCAAAAGCGCTGCTGTGGAAAGAAGCTAAAGAGAAAAATATATTCCATCATATAGAACCATACTTGCGTAATGGTTGATTTTCCTCCGGGAAAAGAACCTTTGGGTTGTGAAAAACGATACTCAAAAGTGAGTACAAAGTAGATGGATCTACTGACGAGTTCAAAGCCTCGGCTACTTGTACATGTGCTCCCCTGGGAGTAGCTTAACATCATGGGCCATTGCAGTCTTGCGTGGCATGAATGTTAAAACAGCCTTCCCAACCGGAGAGTTGGAAGAAGAGAATCAGAGTTGGTTTTACGAATTTGTTGGGCTTCTTCTGAACTTTCATCTTGGTCCCTGAAATGTTTACATTTTGGTCCTGAAAGTTTTCAGATAAAGCGAAACAATGAATCGAGCACGT
Organism: Anisodus acutangulus; assembly: GCA_029783415.1. Lineage (NCBI taxonomy): Eukaryota > Viridiplantae > Streptophyta > Magnoliopsida > Solanales > Solanaceae > Anisodus > Anisodus acutangulus. The sequence continues at coordinate 22,993,767 of CM056490.1, read as the reverse complement.
AAACATTGAATCTGAAGTTAGAAAGCCAACAGTTGGAGAATCAACAAATCACGAAAGTAAAAGTCATATTGAAACAAAGTCTCGATATGAAAGATATGGATATCACGGATGACATCTTAGGAATTGGATTTCTAAAGACATCCAGCCAGATCGTCGATAGTTGACAGCCTCGTTGAAGCCATCAATGGATATGAATCATAGAACTGATTGGAATCATGATGCACCCATAGACAAGGAAGCGATACGCACGGATCACGTGTAGTTCAATGTATTGTACACACTACAACCGACCTGGTATCGTCCTACAAACAGATCGATTGAACTAAGTTTCACCGATGATCTTAATACATGATCAATAGAAAGTGTTAAGTCGGATATGACGATATCCGAATTATTCGCTTATCTTCGGATTATAGTATTACGGATGTCCAATGATTACGAGAGAACACAGTGATGCAAACTGGACATCAGATCTGAAGAACACCAAAGCCAGAAGTAAATGTGTATGGTGGTTCTTGGAAAATTCTCTAAGCAAACTTGCATCGGCCGATTCATGATGGAATCGGAGTTTATCGCTTTATACAAAGCATGAAAGAAGTTGAGTAACTTCACGACTCCTTAGAGGACGTCCCTTACTGGGAGAAACCTGTGCCTTCAGCAGTTATACACTATGGCTAGCCGGTCGGCTTTAGGAAGGACACGGATGACGGCGTCTGGACATATCTATCAGGATTTGTCGGAGACATAAGACCGTATGACAGTTAATCATCACGAGTGTCACTTCCTTGATTACTAACTAAGGGACTACCGGAGATCAAGTGTTACTGTCTAGGGAATGGACTTAAAACCCAAAATATACGGACCAATACGGTGGTAACCCAACCTTACTAACCGGAGATCCCGGTAATTTGGTTCAATGGGAAAACTAAGTCAGTAAAGGTTCAGTTGATCGCTTGATGGAAGCATGAGCACTTCGGATAGTGATTTCTGAAAAGAAACACCAAATCCAAAGCCGTTCCCGCGATAGACTTTAAGTGCTATCTGCAGTGTGGGTAAAGGTTAAGTTTTCAAAACCTGTAATGCTCCTCAACAGTTGAGGTTAGGTTTTTTGGGAAACTTTTAATGGTTCCTAACACTTGTGAAGTGGGGTATAGCAAGATACCTTGTAGGAGACCACCTATTTAAGTGCGAGGACGGGCCCCTCAAAATAAACGCACTTAAGAATCCAAGACGTTGTCCATGGCCAAAACGGACAAAACATTACGAAGAAGAGAGTAAAGGAATTTGTTGTGTTGGTATCATTGTCTTGGCTTACACTAAACACTGACGGTTCAAGACATCACGTTCACCGCGCAGTAAGTAAGTCCGATGGTATTCAACTATGGAAGGTTCAAAGCTGAGGCTACCTCTCCTTATGCAACATCGGTCCATTGAAATATTCTTTGGAAATGAAAAAGACCCCATGTGAGTGCGCCAAAATCTCTTTCAAGAGGGGATTGTTGGAAATTTGCCTTTGGCGGGAGTTGCGACCGACCAACTTTAACGGCTTAAACACTAGTGTTACGTATGTTGGAGAATCCGGTTCTTCACACATGCATGATCAACTAAGTACGTAGATAACCGTAGGGCCAAGAATCGTCAAATTTCATTGAGAAATGAAAGAGATATTGGTCCACGAAGTAAGGTGTTTGAAGCATGGAAAGTGTGGTATTGTGTTCAATTCTCCCTCATCGGTAGAGGAAGAAAGAATTGTTGTGTATATAAGACTCGAAATTGGTTTGGGGTTTGGGACCCCAAGGGGTATCCCATGTGTTTAAAGGAGGGAGGACCTAGATGTGCTTCGGTTCAAATTATCTTTTTGGGCCAGAGAAGTTTCAGAAGTACAGTTTGGACCATAATTCTTTCAGATGTACAGTTTGGTCCCTGAAGTTTCAAGATGTACAGTTTGGTCCCTGAAGTTTTCAGAAAGTTAGAATTTCGACGGTCAAAGCAGAAACGTCCAAGCTCTCAATTCAGCCATTTATTTTGGCTGAATTACTCCTCCTATAATGGCCAAATCCGTTGGTCTTTCACCATTTATGTTGGTGACTTTACTACCTCCATAATGGCCATTATTTGGCTATTATGGAGGCAGTTTTCAGCCCCTCCATCACCTATATAAACACCCCCTTACACCATTGTTGAGCACTAAGAACACACATATAATATACACGAAATTCAGAAGCTTACACAAGCAGAAAGTTTTCTTCTTCCTACAACTTCCAAGGCATCATTTCGTTACTCAATATTCTTCACGGTAGCTCTTGAGTTTCCTTTGCTCAAGTGTTCCATTGCTGTTTTATCTTGGGAGACAAATTGTCCAGGACGTATAAAGGATACATACGGTTTCCAACCTCGACTCAGCAACACAAGTTTTCAACTTTTCGTTTTCAACAAATTGTAATTTCAGTTTTTTGTGGTTATCTTGTAATTTTCAGATTACTAGTTGAACTATTGAATCTTTGTTTATCCTTTCGAATACTTGTAATAGTTATATACTTCCCGTACTGCTTTATAAAGTACCATAGAGCAAAAATACCCAACAAGCTTAAGGGTTGTTAATCACTCAGTTTGTCATATCCAAAGATCAACTAGCGGACATCACTACTAAGTCTCTAGCAAAGAATGAGTTCAGTTCTTAGAGACAAACAAAGAGTGGTGAACTTACCTCCAACTAGTTTGAGGAAAAGTGTTTAAGATCGTGATAAGATCACTTAGTGATAAAGCTCTTGATTGTAATAAGCTTAGTATTAGAGTTAGTGATAAAAAATAATTCTATTGTTAAAAGTATAAATACACCACTGCTTGTACCTGTAAGGATTATTAATGAATACAACTTTTTCATAGCATCATACTTCTCAAGGACTACGTCCTGTAGGAGTTTATGTGCATTTTAATATTAAAATAATAATATTAAAGTGCATTATATCTTGTCATGTTAGTGACTATAAATTGACAAGAAATTGGTCATCTATTCATGTAATCATTATGACATGTTTTCCCATTATCTCTTACTAAGTACCCCACTACACATCAAATTACTACCCACTTTCTTGATATTTACTTGTGGAAGAACTCCTACACCTATATAAATATAAAGGATGTTTCTTATTATGTTGTGTGGATGAGTAGCGGATGACAAATATTATGTTGTAGATGAAAAAGAACATTGTATTATATTTAATTTGAGGTTGGTGTAGTGAATGAGAGAGTTGAGACAACAAAAAATATTTTAAGTCTTCAACTTATTCACTACAAAAGAGTGTAATTTTATGTTGAAGGAAGATGTTCTATTGGTGGAGCTTTGAACTTCTCAACTAGTTTGAAGTTATTTTAGTCATGCGATGTTATATTCTGGAGGGGAAAAGTCAAGAGTTATACTGCTGGACCGATGAAGATTCTACCGCGGTGAGATTGAGTCTCCTTAAAGAGGGCGAGATATCTGCGCCTTATCCCGAAGGATATTTGTTTATTTATGCTTCATTTTTTTATTTTAAATTGTAATTTATTGTATTTTACCAATAATTTTATGGAGAATGAGTTTTCTTACAATTTGAAAAATTATGAATACCAAGGTAGGAGATCTCAACATCAGTCTGCTTAACGTGATTACATCTTTTCAAGATATGAATGGATAAAATACTTTTCTACTTGCTCAATTCTAGCCGAAGAAAGGTAAAAAAACTTTCTACCTATTATTTTTCATGTATCAGGTGATACTACTTTTCATGAACATAAATTTGTATTTAAATTCTCCAAACAGTGGGAGTTCTTGAAATGAAAAAAATATACATCATAAAAATGTGATTTCTGCATCTTATAAAATGCTTTTAAAAAGAGTGTTATAAGTACATTTATTATAAGTCTTGGAATAATTCACATATTATTATTTGCATATAATTTGATGATTTTTGGCTCTAACATGGGTGTTATCAAAGAAACTATTTGAAAGAAATAATCTCTTGATTATTTTCATTAATTGAAAGGCTGTATATACAAGTTACATAATAGGAGAATCCTATTCCTATTCTATTCTTAAAACCTTATTCTATACATTTATGGTAATACACTAATTATTGTAATACAATACTAATTCTATTACAACCTTACCTAGACTAGGATACTAAAATATTTACCATAAATTACACATAATAATCAGCCCATCCGAGGGCCAATCCGTGAGCCTAGCCGAGACCTAATATACACAATATACACATGTATATTGTGTATTTAACACACCTCCGCAGTCATAGCGGGCGGTGTTCGAACGCTGAGACTGTCCCTAAAATCTTCAAAAAGGACCGAGGGAAGACCCTTTGTAATATTATCCATCTCGATATGTTTAGTGCGTTGGTGCTGAACCGGATTACCAGAAAGGTAGATGGCACTAATATTATCGCAATATACCAAGGTTGCCTTCTGAATAGGACAATGAAGCCCCAAAAGCAAATTACGTAACCAACATGATTCTGAGACCACATTGGCTACCCCTCTATATTCAGCCTCGTCACTTGAGCGGGATAGAGTCGCCTGACGCTTCGCAGACCAGGAGACCTAGTTGTTGCCAAGGAACATACAGTAGCCAGACGTAGACCGTCTGGTGTCTGGACACCCACCCCAATCAGCATCTGTGTATGAGACAAGTGTGGATGTCGATGAAGGATACAAATGCAACCCATAGTCCAGTGTACCATGAATATACCGGATGATGCGTTTGAGTGCATTCATGTGCTCAATTCGGGGATCATGCATGAATAAACACACCTGCTGGATAACATACGTAATATCCGGTCTGGTAAATGTAAGATACTGAAGGGCCCCAACAAGACTGCAATAGCGGGTCAGATCCTCGTAAGGGACTCCGACCGCGACACCAAGCTTGGGCTTGGTATCAACTGGAGTGTAAGTGGACTTACAGGATGACATCCCAGCCCTCTCGATGATCTCGGCTGCATACTTCCGTTGTGACAAGAACAACCCATCGGAATGACGAGTGACAACAATCCCCAAAAAATAACTCAAGGCCCCCAAGTCTTTCATAGAAAATTCGGAGCTGAGCATGGTCATGATGGACTGGCGCAAGGCATCAGAAGAGGCAGTCAAGATAATATCGTCCACATATAGCAGAATGTAGGCTACGGACGAACCACGAGGGTAGATGAACAAGGAATTATCCGACTTGCTGTGAGTGAACCCAATAGTTGAAACATAGTCAGCAAACCTTGTATACCAGGCCCGTGGAGACTGCTTAAGCCCATATAAGGACTTTTTCAACAGACAGACATGTTGAGTATGGTTGGGATCCCTGAATCTCATCGGCTGATTCATATAGACAGTTTCCTTGAGATCACCATGTAGGAAAGCATTTTTGACATCCAACTGATGAATAGGACATGTCTTCGAAAGAGCCAAGCTAAGCACAGTGCGAATGGTAGCCGGCTTGACCACCGGACTAAACGTCTTCCCACAATCTATACCAACATCACCCACAAACCGCATCATATGTCGAGCAAATGAACCATCTGAATTCTCCTTATGAGAAAAAATCCACATATACATGATAACATTAATACCATATAGACGGGGCACCAACTCCCACGTCTTATTATCAATAACAGCATTATATTCATCAGTCATAGCAATTTTCCAATTTGGGTCGTTTAAGGCAGACACGGGATTACGGGGCAAGGGGGATTTAGAGACATTATAATGTAAATTAAAATGTCTTTTAGGTGTAACAATATCCCGCTGACTACGAGTGACCGGTCTATGACTCGAGGAAGAATTGAGTGGATGTCGAGAATTTGCTGGGCTCGGGACGGACTGGCCAGCAGGCAGTGGGCATGTTGGCCCAACTCGGGAAGCAGTACCAGTGGAGGAAAGCGGCTGGACCCGGTTCGATGTTGATTTGGACATGCCCAATTGCAAATCGCTCGATGACAAAATCAAGCTGTAGAGGACCGTGACGGGCTAGTGGGACCATGGGCGAGGTTTGGAGAATTTTAGGTGCGGGAGATGTCCGAAAAATGCTGAATAATATACGGAGATATTTGTTCATCCAAGAAATTATACAAACTAGGCACGGGAGAATGACTTTTAGCAAATGGAAATTGGGATTCATAAAAAATTACATGGCGATTAGTGATGATTTTATTGGAGGATAAATCAAAGCATTTGTAGCCACGATGATTAGATGGAAAACCCAAAAACACACATGGAGTAGACCGGGCCTGAAGTTTGTTAATTATGGCGGATGAAAATAACGGATAACATAAACATCCAAAAACCCGAAGATGAGAATAAGAAGGAGATTTATTCTATAAAATCTGAAGAGGGGAAGAATATGTCAAACCTTTGGAAGGAGTTATGTTAAGTAGATATATAGCCATTTAAAGAGCATGATGCCAAAAATATTGGGGTACGGAAGCATGAATTAATAGAGTGCGGATAATATTATTTATGGAACGAATTTTATGTTCGGCTTTCCCATTTTGTGAAGATGTATGGGGACAAGAAAAATGAAAATTTATTCCATTAGTAGCACAGAATTTCCGAAACACCCCATTATCATACTCTTTTCCATTATCACACTGAATATTTTTTATTTCACGGTCGAATTGGGTTCTGATGAATGCTCTAAGTTTTAGGAAGATGGAAAAAACTTGAGATTTCTTCGCTATTGGAAATGTCCATAAAAAATTAGAATAATCATCCAAAAAAGAACATAATACCGATGACCCATAAAATTAGGAACAGGAGACGTCCATAAGTCACTATGAATAATATCAAATGACATTAAAGTATGAGATTTTGAGTCTACAAATGGCAACTTAACAATTTTTTCTAAAGAACAAGATTGACAAATTAGAGTACGACTCGTACCATTACATGAAATAAAAATATTTTTATCTAAAGTTGATAAAATAGAGGACCCCGGATGACCAAGACGAGCATGCCACAAGGAAGGAGAGATGGCTGCAAAAACTGATGGAAGGGTTTGACTCGATGGACCGGGACTGGGTGTGATAGGATAAAGATCTCCCCTACTATCACACCTCATGAGAGGACTCCCCGTCTTGAAATCCTTTACAGAGAAACCAAATAGATCAAATTCAATAGAAACAGAATTGTCAGTAGTGAATTTATGGACAGAGACTAAGTTTTTAATCAATTTGGGGGGGCGTGTAGGGTATTTTTCAAGATAAGAGGAGGATGAGGGGGAGACAATTTTTTATGACCATAACCACGAATTGGAACAGAATTGCCATTACCAATAATTATATCGCGAGAGTTGCTCAAATTGGAATAAGATGAGAGAGTACCTGAATCGGATGTCATGTGGGTAGTGGCACCGGTGTCCATATACCAATTCGGGTCCGGTTGAGTCAAACCTAGTGTATGCATCACAGCCTCGATATCTTTCCGAGTGGGGCCTGCTGCGTGATGGCTTGCGGGGGCCGAGGCCCAAGCATCCCTGCTTGTGGTCTCGGCCCAGACTACTGCTGGCCGTAACTGGACCAAGCCGAATTAGGCCTGGACTGCTGCTGGGCTTGCCACTGCTGCCGGGCTGGCCACTGCTGCTGGGCTGGCCACTGCCGCTGGGAGGTAAACCGGTTGGGCCCAAACTGCTGTTGTGTGGCCCACTGTGGGCCCCAAAACTGTTGTTGCTGCTGCTGACCACCGCGAGGACCCCCACTGCCACCACCATTCTGTCGGCTGCTGCCACGGGTTTTGCCATTTTTCTTATTTCCACCCTTTTTGCCGCCACCGTTGTTGCGGTTTTGGCTCGAGTTGTTGAAATCGGTAGGATATACCATGTATTCGGTCATCATGACTATGGGACTAGTACCGGTAGCCGCTCGTTTCACTATGCCTGCTTTTTCTAGTGTAAGCATAGAACGTGTCTGATAAAATTACGGAAGCGGAATACTTTGCCGAAGAAGCGTTCCCACACCACTATAGGCCTCGGAGAGGCCGGAAACTATTTGGAGGACCAAACGATCGTTCGAAACCGGCGCACCAACGTTGCGAAGTTGATCCGCCAATTCCTTTAATCTTTTACAATAAGCTGAAACATTAGGGAAATCTTCCATATTGACGTGGGAGAAATGCTGCTCAAGGGTAACGGCTCTAGAATTTTGATTATCTTGGAATATATCACGCAGTCTATTCTAAGTCGTCTGTGCCATATCGTTAGGCTCAATAATTGTTTGCAAAATGTCGGTAAATATTGTGGAATATATCCACTGAAGGACGGTAGCATCAATAGTCGTCCACAACTTAGGATCATCCTCGCGTTTTGGCACCTCCGTATCCTTATGAGCCGCGGGGATTATGTGATGGATGACTTGATGCGATCGTGCGTGAATTTTGAACAGTTCGGCCCACGTCGCATATTGGACGTTTTCTATTTCAAGAACGAAAGAGATGTTATTCTTGATGTTAGAAACTATAAGGGCTGGATGAAACATGTTCCGGAATGTAGACATATTGATAGAACAATATGTGATTGAGGGATTAGGAAGAAAATTTTGGGAAAAAAAGAGGTCCCGTTGGCACACAAACCGAGAGCAAAACATCTCGGAAGTGGAGAGAAGTCGACGGAAAATTTAGGAGAGTAGAGAGAGGATTTTAAGACCTAGACTCTTGATACCATGAAAGAAATAATCTCTTGATTATTTTCATTAATTGAAAGGCTATATGTACAAGTTACATAATAGGAGAATCCTATTCCTATTCTATTCTTAAAACCTTATTCTATACATTTATGGTAATACACTAATTATTGTAATACAATACTAATTATATTACAACCTTACCTAGACTAGGATACTAAAATATTTACCATAAATTACACATAATAATCAGCCCATCCGAGGGCCAATCCGTGAGCCTAGCCGAGACCTAATATACACATTATGCACATGTATATTGTGTATATTTAACACTATTAAAAACATGTTGAAAACCCCTCATATTATGTTGAAAAATTGAAGTACAATTTTATAAATTATATGTACCGTGCAATTTGTTTTGATTCAAATGTGTAAAGATGATGTGATAAATAAAAACAGAGTATGCTAGCCTAATAAAACGATATGATATATGTGACTGATTACACTTGACATGATATTATGTATGCAGTAGAAGTGTTAGTAGGTTGTCACGATCCAAAATTTCTTTGCGCCGTGAGGGCACCAACCCAATCTGTAGGTTAATCCGAACTAAAAGTGGATAAACAATTTATAAGTTTAAAAGCAGAAATTAAAGGAAAAACCATTTGATAAGTTTATAATAAGTCTCATACTCATAATAGCTAGAAGGAAATAGTCAAAGTCATACAATCTCTCAAAAACCTGAAAGTCACGAGTACAGAGTCGTTAAAACCAAATACAAGTATGAATACTAATATATAAGTTGTCCGAAAGTAAAAGACAGAAAATAAAGATAGAGAAGAAGCCTGGTGCTGCGAAATAGCTAGCAGCTCACCCTAAACTCCAAGCTAACTATGATCTGAACCTGCACACAAAAAGGTACAGCAAGTGCAGAGTGAGTATGAGAAACACATGTATTCAACAACATCATTGACCGGTCCTAAACTAAAGCGATAATGAGGGGGTGGATCTTTCGATACTCACCTCCACACTTCATTATTGATCAATTTTACAATTTATAACATTTAAGCAATCAAGAATAGAAAGTTCGCATGCAAATCAGGTCATAAGCTCAGTTCTTCCTAGTTATAGCTTTAAAGTTCAATCCTTTCCAGATTCGTGTCAAGCTCGAGTCTTTCTCATTCGCTGGCATAAAGCTCAAATTTTTCTCATCTACAAGTCAAATGAGAATGGTATGAATGCAAATGATATGTAATGAAATGACCAATATGCACTAGTATACACACGCTGCAGCGGTAGGTTTTACGTGATCCATGGGGGACTCATGAGGTCCATATACCCACTAGGAATGTCAGATCCTCCATATCACATTGGGTATAAGCCAATAGGCTATCATATCATATATACACCCAAAATGTCAGGTTCTCGAAACCATATCGGGTATCAGCTCATAGGCTATGAAATCCTCATCATCACTCCAACCATGTACCATATCCAATCGGGCTTCTTCGTACCATTACTTATGATACATCAATACCATGTCAATAATATCATAAATGTATTGAATAAATATCCGTACAACATGCAATTGCATTATAGCAAATCAATGTCAAAGATAATTCATTTTTCATAATGTAGAGGATATATGGAGTAATGAATGCATAATGAATCTACTGTTGCAAGTATAAGTCAAACATGATCGTGAAAACCCACATAATCAACAACCATACCAAGCAAGTAGATTTAATATTACCTCCAAAGCCCGAAGGCTCACATGCAATCCCCAATACAAGATTATATCATTTTCTATTAATTACTCATACAATTACATCGGTACCCTCACAAGTGCTCATCACCTCATGAGTACGGGACCCCAATTCTCCATTACGCCCTTCTTTACTTAAGACAATATTAACACTTTATAAAGAGTATAGTAAGTCTCAACTTGTCTGATATTCAAAGCCCGAAGAGTTAACCTCAGTCTTACCCTTCCTCCGAGCCTCCGAATGAGCTCAATTTGTTCATGTATGATATCTATGTAAGAATACTAACCCACATACACCCATATTTCTATACTAAAGTTTTGGGTCCAATAGATTTTAGCATAAATTCATCTTACCCATAGCCTAAATAGTAGGAATCTAAAATATTATTGAAGACTAATCACAATTAAGCTTTCTATTTGATAAATGACCCTAACCCATTTCCAAGGAAAAATTCTTATTTCTACATCTAAATCATGAGGGAATTCATTAAATAATGAGTGGGAGCATGAGGAAATACTTAGATTAAGGTTATAATCTTACCCGAAGGCTGAATCTTGAAGAAAGCACTTGAAATCACTCAAATATGAGCTCTCTAGCTCCAAAAATTGATTTAGAAAAAATAGTGTTCGAACTAGGATTTTATTTTGTCCAAACATGATTACCCTTCGTGATCGCAAGACACCGCTCGCGAATATAGTTTGCCTCATCCCAACCCAGTTCGATCAAGACAAGGTCATCGCGAACGTGATGAGCCTACGTGACCTAGCCCAACCCATCCGCTCTTCATGAATGCGAACCCAAGGCTGCGAACGTGACCCTACCTGAACCCATCGCTCCTCAATTATGATGAAGGAAATCAACAACAGCTGAACCCAAAAATGTTGGTTTCTTGCATTCTCTGATCCAATATCCGAAACTCATTCAGAATCTTCCAAACACAAACCAAATATGCATTTATGTCATAAAACATATTCTAGATTTGCTCGCACAATCAAAATTCCTGAAAAGGTCATCTTAACCCGATGTTGACCGAGGTCAACTCCAATCCTTTAATTTACTAGTTTTTCATCTAACTACCCAAATAACACCCGAAAGCCTCGGGACCCAAATCAAAGATTCGACTATGTCTAAAATCACATTCCGAAACTAATGGAATTGACAAAACTTTGAAATAGATGCGTTTACCCCTGATGTTGACTTTTGTCAAACATATTCATTTTATTAAGTTAGAAACATTCAGTTTTGCTAATTTCGGTCAGTAACCCACCTGATTGTCTCAGGAACTTTGCCACCTATTCCCGCTAGTCATAAATACCGAGTTGAGGCCTCAGAAATGGTATTTTGGATAAATACAGGTAAAATCTCAAAATGACCTGGAGGGTTATTACATCATTAACCACTTAAATAAACGTTTGTTCTCGAATGATAAAGAAGAGAAAATACCTGATCGCTCAAAAAGCTGAGGATATATGGCCCCATGTCCGACTCGGTCTCCCAAGTAGCCTTCTCAATTGGACGATGCCTCCATTGTAATTTTACAAAAGCTATTTCTTGTTATCTCAACTTTTGTACCTGTCTATCCAAACTAGTTATTAGCTCTTCCTTATAAGCCAGATTCTGATCAAGCAACACCGAATCCAACCGAATCATATGAGAATCATCCGAATGGTACTTCTTCAACATCGAAAGATGAAAAATTGGATAGTCACTCAACAAACCAGGAGGTAAGGCCAACTCATAGGCCACCTCGCTAATATATTGAATAATCTCAAATGGTCTAATTTACCTCGAGCTCAACTTACCCTTCTTTCCAAACCTCATCACACCTTTCATGGGCAAAATATTAAACAGAGCTCGTTCCCCAACCATGAACTCTAACACACAAACCATTCGATTCGTGTATCTTTTCTGTCTACTCTGAACCGTGAGAAGTATCTCCTTAATCAACTTTACCTTATCCAAGGAATCCTTAACAAATCAATACTCTACAGCCTAACTTCAAAAGCATCAAACAAACTAATCAGATATCGACACCTCCTACCATATGGTGCCTCAAAAGGTGCTATCTCAATACCCAAATGGTAACTATTATGGTAAGCAAACTCCGCCAATGGTAAGAACTGGTCCAGTGACCTCCAAAATCAATCACACAAGTCCATAACATATCATAAAAAACCTGGATAGTCTGCTTATTCTGACCATCTATCTGAGGGTGAAAAGTTATATTGAACTCCACTCTAGTACCCAACTCCTTCTGCATGGACCACTAGATATGAGAAGTACACTGAGTGCCTCGATCCGAAATGATAGAAATAGGCACCCCATGCAAGCACACTATCTCCCGAATGTATATTTTGGCCAACTTCTCAGAATTGTAGGTAGTATGAACTAGAATGAAATGTGCAGATTTGGTCAATAAGTCCACAATGACCCAAATATCATCAAATTTGTCCAAAGTCCATGGCAATCCTACCACAAAGTCTATAGAAATCCGCTCCCACTTTCACTCGGGTATAGGCATCATCTGAATCACACCACCAGGCTTCTGGTGCTTATACTTCACTTGTTGACAATACAAACACCTCGAAATAAACTACACTATGTCTTTCTTCATCTGACACCACAAATAATATTGCTTCAAGTCACGATACATCTTTGTAGCTCCTAGGTAAATGGAATACTTTGAGCTATGAGCTTCTTCCATGATCACCCGAGTCAAATCACCCACTCTAGGAACACAAACTCAACCTTTGATCCTCAAAACACCATCACCATAAAAAATTACCTTCTTAGACTCTCTTTGTAACACTTTGTCAGAAATCTTGCATAATTTTATATCATCAAACTGTCGAGCCTTAATCTGGTCTAATAGAGAAGATAGTGCCTCTACACAAGCTAGTACTCGACCAGGCTCTGAGATATCAAATCTCATGAAACTATTCGCCAAAGACTGAACATCCATAACCAAGTGACGTTCCCCCCATATGCAACAAAGCTAAACAACCCATACTCACCGCCTTTCAACTCAAGGCATCCTCCAACACATTGGCCTTACCCGGGTGATAAAGAATAGTCATATCATAATGCTTGAGTAACTCCAACCACGTATGCTACCTCAAATTGAGTCCTTTTAAATGAATATATATTGAAGGCTGCGATGGTTCGTGAACACCTCATATTTCACCCCATGTAGATAATGCCTCTAAATATTCAATGGGAACACTACCGCTGCGAACTCCAAATCATGGGTGGGGTAGTTCTTCTCATGCACCTTCAATTTTCTTAACACATAAGTTATTACTTTGCCTTTTTGCATCGACACACACCAAATACCAACTCTTGAAGTATCACAATATACCGTAAAACTCTCCCTCTCTCAGTAAGGTCAAAATCAGAGCGGTAGTCAACAATGTCTTAAGCTTTTGAAAGCTCACCTTACACTCATCAAACTAATGAAAAGTCAGCTCTATCTGAGTCAATCTAGTCAATAGGGACACAATAGATGAAAATCCCTCTATAAATCGCTGATAATAAGCTGTGAGACCTACGAAACTCTGAACCTCTATTACTGAAGTAGGTCTAATCCATTCTCTGACTACCTCAATCTTCTTAGGATCTAACATAATACCATTCTTAGTCACTACATTTCCCAATAATGCCAAAGAACTGAGCTAAAAATCACACTTCAAAAACATAGAATAAAGTTTCTTCTCATTCAGAATCCCTAGCACAATCCTCAAGTGTCATTCATGCTTCTCCTCACTACAAGAGTAAATAAAAATGTCATCGATGAAAACGATGAATAAAGAGTTAAAATATGGCCTGGATACCCAGTTCATCAACTCCATGAAGGCTGCGACCATTGGTCAACCCAAATGACATTACCAAAAATTCATAGTTCCCATAACGTGTCCTGAGAGCTGTTTTACGAACATTATCTTCTGTGATCTTCAACTGATGATAAAATGATCTCAAATTAATCTTGGAAAATACTGAAGCACCCTGAAGCTAATTAAACAAGTCATCAATGTAAGGTATCATATATTTTTCTTAATGGTAATCTTGTTCAACTGTCGATAGTCAATACACATCCACATATACCCGTTCTTCTTCTTCACAAATAGAACCGGGGCACCCGAAGGAGACACACTAGGCCTAATGATCCTCTTACTCAATAAATCTTGCAATTGTTCCTTCAATTCCTTCAACTCGATCGATGCCATTCGATATGGAGGAATAAAGATAGGTTGAGTGCCCGACTCTAGGTTGATGCAAAATTCTATGTTCTAATCAGGAGGAACACTTGGAAGGTCCAGCGGAAATACCTCAGGGAACTCACTTACTACCGGAATTGACTCTAATAGAGGAGTCTCCGAACTAGTATCCAAGATGTAGACTAGATAAGCGGCACCCCTTCTCAACCATTCTTTAGGCCTTAAAAATGATATAACCCTTCTTAGATACTGATTAAGAGCACCCTTCTACTCTAAATGAGGAATACCCAACATAGGCAAAGTAATTGTCTTACCATGACAGTTTATAATCATATGATATGGAGATCACCAATCCATCCCAAGAATAGCATCAAAATTCACCATTTCCAAGACTTTTAAATCTGCCTGGGTGTCATATCCCATTAAAGAAACTATACAAGATTGATATACCCGATCTAGCACTACAAAATCACCAACAAAAGTAAAAATATGAATAGGTAAATCATGGGACCCACATATCATATCCAAAATCTAAGCAAAGTAGGCTGGCACATATAAATATATAGAGACAGGATTAAATAATATCATAGCAGAACGATGACAAACTAGAAGATTATAACTGTATCGGAGGCTTCTATCTCAGGTATACCCGACAAATCATAGCAATGAGTACAATCACCCAAAGTATGAGTACCTACATAATCACCAACTCGGTCGAACTAAGTACGCCCTCTACTATACTGAGATCCACCTCTAGTCGGTCATGTTGTTGCCCTAGGTGCGAGAGTCTAAACTCTGAAGCTGACTACCACGTCTATTTCTGGGGTAGTATCTCTTGAAATAGCCAAGATTACCATACTTAACACCCTCTAGGAGTCACATACTGTTGAGAAGAATTAGCACCTGAACGCCATGACCAAATGGCATATAAGAACTTTAGGACAACTGCTCGGTACCATAAGAAGTACGTCTGAACTGACCTTCCTCAGATATTGGTATGGCTGAAACAACTGGTCTAATGATTAGACGATGGTAACCCCTACCAAGGTGACCTCTACCTCCATATAAGGTACTCACATGAGTGCTATAATGAAACTTATTGATCATCTGCTCCTCATAATCTTTATTCATAATAAACTCAGCCTCTTGGACCACATCTACTATATGCTGAAAGGAATACACTGTGGCATCCATATGTGCTGCAATCAGACGAAGAGGACAAATTAGCCTATTGGTGAATCTCTTCAACCTCTCAGCCTCATCAGGAAGAATCATCAAATCATGGTGAGAAAAGGCATGAAACTAGGCTCGTACTCGATCATATTCATGTGACCCTAGCGTAGCCCCTTAAACTGAGTCCTCCTCCTCTGTCTCACACTATGAGGTATGAAAATTTCCAAGAATTCTTGAGTAAACTAAGCCTAAGTAAAAGTGGTATAGTCCACTCCAGGTGACTCCACTAACCCGAGGTTGTGCAACCTCTTATGATATCAAATCAAGAACTCATTCTCTAGGTCTTTATCATATCTAGGAGGATCCATCTTTCTAAATTGATCAAACATCTTTTGTTTCTCAATGGTCATCGTAGGCTGAGTAGTTGAGGATGAAGAAACACTAGGCACTGCATAATTAAGAAATAGGGAACCCTAACAGGTGTTGGCTGAACTCTTAGTGTTTGAAATCTGGAAATAGTCATATAATAAGGAGTTTGTCCTCCAACCCTGGTTTAATAACCATCATAAGTGACCGGTAGAATATGCACCTATGTTATACTCTCAAGAAACCCATCAAGTGAGTCCAAGTATCCCAAAGCACAGGTGTAGCAATAAAACCCGGGGGCGCCTGTGTGGGCTCAACCCTATCAGCCTGATTGTGCTCATCATCCAAAACAACCTCCAGCTCTACAGATATAGTCCAACGAGTTCTCACCATCAGTGAGAGAGAATGAAACAAAAATATATTTAGAATTCAATATAGTTAGGAACACACAATAAGAATGAAAGAAGTGAAATTTCCTAAATGCCCTATAGCCTCTCAAAGATAGGTAAGCATATCATCATACTGATTTGTAAGACTCTAATAGACATTTTTCTTGTACTTATGAGACCAACAAACCTAGTACTCATCACGATCCAAAATGTCTTTGTGTCGTGATGTAACGACCTATAAGGTTGTTTTGGTTACTTCATGTATTTTTCTCTATATGGCCCTTCCCCTAGCTTCCTTATGGTATATTTGACTTATGGGAATAAGTGTCCTGATTCCCGAGGAAATTGGATGGAAAACATGAAAGAAAATCTAAGATTTTAAAATTTGAGTAGTTTGACCAAGAGTTGAATTTTGGGTAAATGCATCCGAAATCGAATACGAATGGGTTTTAGGTCTAAAATGTGATTTTTTACCTATTTGGATGGTCAGAATGAATCCCGAGAGGTTCGAGCGAGTTTTGGGTAAGAAAAAATATTTTTGGAAATTCTTAAGTTAAATAAAGGATTAGGTTGACCAAAGTCGACATCGGGGGTAAATCAGTATTTTTTGAAGTTTCATTGATTCCATTAGGTTTGAAATGTCGTTTATGACTTGGTCAAAATTTTAGTTCGGTTCTCAAGCGACTCGGGGGTATTTTGTCCGTTTGGTTGGAAATTTAGATGTGAAAGAGAATTGAAGTTCCATGGTCAACATTGGGTCAGGACGACCTTGTGTGATGGGTCCGAGAGAGCGAGATGGTTCATTGCATATCTTAGGACTAGTCTGCATATTTAGTTTGTGTCCAGGGGGTTCCGGATGAGTTTTGAGGGTCAATTCCAAGTTTAGAAACACCAGAAAAATCTAGTGTACAGTTGCTGATGTTGTTCATCGCGATCACATGTCACAAGCCTTTATCATGAGCTGCTGCCTCTTTGGTCATCGCGGTTGCGATGCCTTGTGTCGTGATCATGAATAAGGAATTTTTTGAGGTATCGCGATCACGTGGGTGGGTCCTTCGATCATGATTAAAGGGAATGCTGGGCAGAAAGTTAAAACCCCACTTTGAACTTTGGCATCTTATTCTCATATTTGGAGCTTGGGACCTCATCTTGGAGAGATTCGGAGGGGTTTGTCAAGATTTTTCATAAGGGTAAGTTTCTAATCCTCCGTTTACCACCAGATCATTGATTATTAAGAAATTTCATCTTAGAAATCATGATTTGAAATAAGAAATTAGGTTTATGAAACCTAGGTTGGAAATGGAGATTTTTTCAATTGATTATAAAATTGATGTTGGATTTGTTCCTTTTTGGTATTTTTACTTCACGAATCATGAGTAGACTCATTTTGGGTTGACTTTCTAGTTTTACCCATCGGGGCTCAGTATCCCATTTTTGACTCTCCAAAAGGGAAAGGCTTCGTTGTGACTGTTGGACTACAAATCAGGCAAGTTGAGACCTTTCTTGGCCTTATTTAAAGCGTTGTGGTTGGTTAAAATGGAATAAATTATAGGGAAAATGGGGAAACTAAGGATATTGCGATACTTGTGAGGTGACGAGCACTTGTATCGGGTACTGTTTCCATGCTAAGGAAATTTATGTATTTTCAATTATATAGTCTGGTCTGAATGCCATGCTTTGGTGATTATCTTATAGAATAGATTGATAGCGTGATTCGTGATTGTACATGAGACCCCTTATTTATTTCTTCTATGCTTATTATATGTCTTATCTGTGATTAAATGTTGTCATCACTCTCGAATACTTGTTTAAAAGTGGAAAATAAGCTAAATATTGAGTCTTTATTGTTTAGCTTGGTTTCTTATTGTTGTGCATTTCATATTCATTCTTTCATATGGTATCTGATGCATATTACACTTGAGGATACATATGTGGGGTCTGAGGGGAAATTGTTCTTAATGGAGTGATGTGATTGATATGAGCCAGATTAGCTAGAGACATGTAATGTGAGCCTAACTTGGCAAAGTGATATGATTAGAAAGCTAATATTGGATAGGAAACTGAAGGAAAATGATTATGGGTGGTATATCGACCTCGCGAGTCCCCCATGGATCACAATTTCCTAGTATTGGAACGTGTGTATACCAGTGATGAAAAGGTCTTGCATTGCATAACATTTGCATATCATATCATCTTATTAATATCTAACTTAGATGTCTTGCCTAAATTATTTATTTAATCATTCTTACTTAGTTATTAACTACTTAAACAAACTTGAGGACTTAGAAGATTTTTACCTTTAGGCTTGAAACATGTGATTATTATTATTACTATGATGGACTAGCAGCAGTTAAGTATGGAAATAGTACTCGAAAGACCAACCCTCATCTCTATTTTATTTCAGGATCGACCGATGATTCTACTGAGTACATGTTGATTATCCGTAATCAATCTAAACTTGTGGCATATTTTTGTGTGCAGATTCGATTTCTAGCAAGAGCGAATCTCGAGACTACATGATAGGGAGTTTAAGTTAAAAAATAGCTTAAGTTCTGCAGATCAAATTTTACGCCCAATTTATACGGACCATTGATTTGAACTATCAATTTTGTTTTTGAGATTGACAGAGCTTAGTAAATTAAACGATCCATCCTTTCTGACCGTCTCAGTCCCTCAAAATTTATAAGTCTCTGGAAAGTTGCATTTTTCATTGATAGTCCATTTATGCGCACCGTAGAAAGTTTGACGGTCCAAACTCAGACCGTAAAAGGTTTGACGGATCGACAATTTCGACCGTAAAATCCTTCCGATAGGAAAAGGATAAATACACAAACTTAGTTCTAAAAATCAATTTTCACTTCTTCCGAACCCTAGCATGAAGTTCCGAAGTTCCTCTCTTCCCCACTTTCTCCAACATCAAGGTAAGGCTATTTCATACAACTCATAGCGATTCTAACATATATACATGAATTCTATGTAGAATCCATTGTTCTTAACCTAGGGTTTTCAAGATAAACTTATTCCAAGGTTTCAAGGTTCAAGCTTTGAGCTCCTTCTTCCATATTCAAATTTTAAATACAATTCTAGGAGTGAATAAGGTATGTAGAGCTTCTATCCATGTGTGGGAACATCATTGTTCTTTCGCACGCCACGTTATTCCATGAAACCATGAAATTCCATAACTTAGGATTTTATTCTATTATCATGATAACCCTAACTACATGTAATATTATATATAATGTCTATATTACAATTCATCAATTGTATTCATGATAGGTCATTATGATTGTCATGAACCTGTCAGTAATCCATGAACACATGCTTTGAATTCCATGAGTTCTTAATTATCAAGTCATGAATCATTATTACTTAACCTATAAAATTATACTTGTTTTCTCACAATATATATTATGTATCTATGTTCATGTTAAATTATCACAGATCATGTTTACAAGTTATTTTCAGAAATAGCTGCTCTACTTACCAAGGTAGAGGTAAGGTTTGCGTAAACTCTACCCTCCCAGACCCCACATTATGGGATTTCACTGGGTATGTTGTTGTTATGTTTACAAGTTATATTTATGAAATTCATGGGCTTACAAGCCACTATTTTCAAGTACATGTTTTGGGAGTTGCATAGTTTATTGAGAAGGCTCAGACAACTTGAAACTATATATGTCACCATTGGATAAGGGTCGCTCTGCAAGAGGATGATACCTTAAGATTGCAGATTGAATCCTTTCATGCCATGTTCATGTCTCATACCTCTGTAAGGTATGTGATTGCTCTGCTGGTCGGGCCAGGTACCAGGCTCCACGTACCCCATGGTGCTTCATGTTGTTGGTTATGCTACTTCTCTCTCTACAAATATGTAGATATACAAATATACAAATACATAACTTTACAAATTTTATACATGTTTTATACTCATGCCAGATCATGCTCATGTTTATGTTACATTTTAAATTTCATGTTCATATTATTTCATGTGCCTGCTTATTCTTTCAGTTGATATAGATAAGATGTAATTCAAATGTACTAACGTCCCTTAGCATGGGGCCTGCACTTCACAGTACATGTGCTAAGTTTCAGGATGACAGAGCTGCACACTAGGACTTTATCTGTATCAGCTATTTGGTGAGCCCCATTTCATTCGGGTTGTTAGTCTATCTATTTTCATAATTATATTTTATAATAGAGGTAGGACATGTCCCTATCCTGGTAAATAATTTTGTAGTCAGACTCATGTCTGGAGGTTTCATAGACTATTATAGCATGTCATGTCAATTATGCAGATATTCAGACTTATCATGTGTTTCTAAGTATTTCCGCAATAAATTTTCAGACTATATTTCAGTTTATATTTTACATGTTTTAAAATCATTACTAGTACATGTTTTGATACCCATGTTGATTAAACAAGCTATATGGTTCACTCGGTCACAGACAGTCAAGCATTGAGTGTTGTGTTTTGCCTAGGCCATGGTTCAGGGCGTTACAAAACTTGGTATAAGAGCCTAGGTTCAAGCATCTTAGGGAGTCTATGAAACCGTATATAGTAGGGTGACTTTTATATATGTGTGTGCGCCACACATAAATGATTGACCACTAAGACATTTAGGATTGTCTCATTTCTTTCATACTCTAGATTGTGCAACTAGACTAGTACTTTCATGAATTATTCTAACTCGTGCCATGAATCTTAGAGTCATAAATAGCATTATCTTTCCATCAAATTCTGAACGTATCCAATGCGTAAGCGTCGAGAAGAAAATTCAAGGTCTGAGTGAGAATGATTACCCATCGGGGTGTAAATTATGATATACATGTTGGTAACAGATGAGACATAAGATGGTATTGAAAGTGGGACAAAGTGCATGGTAACTAAAAACTAGAGCATAACCTTTAACAAAAAGTGTGAAAACAGTTATCATGATTTATGGTTGTCGGTTAACCTCGGTTACTAGTTATACAATATTTCAGTTAGCAAGATTATGATTATTTAGTACACCAGTGTTGTGTTATGTAGTTATCACACTTTCAATTTTTAGTGTATCGAGATTGTTATGGCTTCTGAGTATATAGTGATGCCTACGGGTGCTAAAATAAATGGTAAGAAACAATGACTACAACGAGACCTCCACATTTTTCAATTTCGAGTTAAGACCCAAGACTCGTCAAATGGGGCATGATGTATTTATCAGGTGATGATATCATTTTAAGGACAAGTTTCTGCATGATAGTATACATATGTTCTATACCTTACATAATAAGTTTAATTGAATTTTCGAACCATGGAGCTACAAGTATGAGGATTATAGTTCATATTTGAGACCCTTCAAGTTAACATGTTATGAAGTTAGCCACAATAGGCATAAACTGCCCACGATAGTGTTGAACAAAAAATAGCCTAAGAGCAAATCACTTGTGATTCTAGAATGTCTCGATTTTTCAAAGATATATATATTTTGTCGTATGACCTATGCACATGACTAAGAAGATATTGTGTATGATATCAGAACCAAGAACATATAATATCATATTTTTGGGAATAGTTTTATATCATTTAAGTTTATTCAGATCAGAACAAGAGAGTATGATGTTAGTAAGTTACTACGAAAAATAGATATTATTATGAGATAAGAAGATTTGACAGTTCCCCTTAAATTATGTGAGTAAGTGTTTATCCTGGATGAGTATAATATGTTACAATTTTAAAGTGTATAGAAAGTTCGGGGTTAGGTATTTCAATTTTGTTTTCATTTAAGACTAACAAAATTTCCCCTAAGTGTGATCCATGTATTTAGTATAGATTAGATAGTATACGGCCGTAGAATAGCATCGGATGATGAGGAAAGCTAGAAATAATCTACGTTTCACCTTAGCATTCAGGATAGAACCAGAGGACATGATGCTAGCAGGTGTATAATAGTGAATAGTAAGTTTTGAGTAGAGACACTGAATTAGCAATTTCAGCAGAGCTAGTAGAGGTACAATTTAATTTCCTTAGGTTAACACTGATGAGAGAGTAGCATTTTGAATACACTGAATGTGTGTTAGAACATAAAGAGTTTAAGATAAGTCTGAAGTACAGTGACAGTGGTAGAAAAAATCAACTAGACAATAAGAGAGGAAATTACCGAAGAATGGTCTTTTAGAGTTATCAAAAAGGGGTCTCCGTAAGACTAGCAGTATGAGAAAAGTTAAGTTGTTAAGACAGTTTATGCCAGTAATTCAATCCTTGTAAGTAACTTAGTTCCACTTTCATGTAAGTAGTTCAGTTTTCCTAGTAAGGAAGATCACTTGGATGTGAGTCAAAATATGAGCTATCAGTAAAATAAAGTGTACAGAGTTGCAGAAGATGAGGAAAGTTGGTTGGATCCCAACAAGAGAGAAGGATCCCCAAATATAAGATTTTAACCTTTGGTCCAAGAGAGGATTGTGTAAATTATCAATGAGTATAGTTGAATATTTGAAAGCCCGAAGGGTTAGCATGAGATATGAAGGACCTCAGTACAGTAATGAGATATTATCCATAAGGTTGTGCCTCGTATATACAAGAAACGCGAAGTGAGTAGAATGATTATTGATTGACTTATGTCAAGATCAGTTTTTATCAATTAAGTGGTAACAAAAATCTATAAGATCATGCCTAGTTATGTGTCACGAGGGTAGTGCAATCGCACGAGATTCTAATATTTAGGGTGTTGGTCAAAGACTTAGCGCACAACAGTACTATGAGTATTTAAGGAAGTATCTCAGAAAGATATCAAGTATGTGTAGTTGAGCTCATGTTGAGGCAAACAAGAGAATTATGATTAAAAAGTTCATTGTTTAGCAAACCTAGGATTTCAAATTTTGGACCCCAAAGATGGTAGAATGGTTGTGCAGAACAGAGCCAAATCCTACTTAGTAGTTGAGCAAAAGAGGAAAATAGTTTCATGACCCCTATCTATTGCAGCTAAAGGGAGGGATTCACAGACATATATCCATGGCTTTTGAACAAGAGGGAGATGATGATACTTTAAGGTATGAAGGAAAATTTTACATCTTAGATGTAGATAGACACAAAGAGAGAAGTATGGTAGATGCGCACAATTTAAAATATTATATCTATCCAAGCTCCACAAAAATGTATCATGACATTGAAAAGGTTCATTGGTGGAATAACATGAAGAAGAATAAAGCCAATTCTGTGGCTAAGTTTCAAAATTGATAGCAAGTGGAAGCCGATTCAATAGAAGATTATGCCAAGTTGTATATTCAGTACAGTTCCAAATTTCATGGGGATCCAATGTCCATTGGATCAGATCAAGGTTCCTAGTTCAAAGAGGTTTTTTTTATGTGAAGTCTTGTTAAAAATAATTGGATACCATCTCAATATCATTTTTCATCCTCAAACAGATGTCAGGCAGAACGCATTGTCCAGACACTCAAAGATATGTTGAGAACACGTGTCCTAGATTTTAAAGGTAATTGGCATGATCATTTGTATCTCATTAAATTTTCTTATAATAATAGTTATTATGCTAGTATCAAGATGGCACTGTTCGGTGTAGATCACCTATTGGTTGGTATGAAATTGGCAAAACAGAATTGCTAGGACCAGACTTGGACCATTAGGTTATTGAAAAAGTTAAATTAATTCAAGAGCGTTTGAAATGGATAAGAGTCGCAAGAGCCCTATGTGAATGTGCGGCGCAAAGATTCAGAGTTTTATGTTAATGATTGGGGGTTTCTAGAAAGTTTTCCCTATGAAAGGCGTCATGTGATTTGAAGAGAAAGGGAAGTTAGTCCCAAATATATTAGATCATAAAGGATCCTACGAAAGACTGTCAAGTTCGCAAGTTTAGGACTAAGGAAGTCGCTTCAATGAAAGTGCTATAAAGGAACCAGAATGCGGAGAAGGTTACATGGGAAGTCGAAGAGTACATGAAGTCCAAATATCCGCACTTATTGGTAGACAAGCAGAAAATGTATAAGGTAAATACCTCAAGTATTCAGACATCATATCAGTTCAGTGTTCAGATCTTACCTCCACTCCACATTTAGATATCCTGATGTAACATTCATGTTTACTGCATTCAGATTCTATGTTATGATATCCATCTTTCATATCTCATGTCAGTTTAACACTCATGTATCCATGTCAGTCAGTTCCATATATTCATGTCTCATATCATGTTTCTCACGTCCATGTAGTAATGTCATGTTAATGCTCATATTCCAGTACTCATGTCACTCATGCCTAGTATAGTATTTATGTATTCATTCAACCCAATATCCATGTGTTCATGCCAGCTCAGTATTCATGATAGTCACGTTCATATTTCAGTTACCACGTTATGTCATGTCATACATATTAAGATGCTCTATGAGGCTTGTGTTGATATTCTAGTAAGTTAGCAGGTGTTTCAGAGATGTTGTGATAGTCTTATTCACAAAGGAAATTCTACCAAAAGTTTTGTAAAATTCCAGAGTTAGTAGTATTTTAACCATTATTCACCAATCGTGGACAAATGTCTCATGTTTCACATTCATGTATTAAGTACTCATGATCCATGTCCCATGTTCATGTTTTTATATAATCATGTCATTCAGTTACCGTGCTCCACGTCATGTTTCTTCATGCTCATGTACTCATGACATGCCCAGTCTTATGCTTGACCATGACCCATCATTCGAGGACGAATGATCCCAATTGGGAGATATTGTAACACCTCGTACCTCTAAATTAAGTCATATCCATGATTTAGAAGTTTGGGAATTTACGACGGGGAGTTTAAGTTGAAAAAAACTAGTTTTAGTTATGCAGATCAGATTTTAGGCCTAATTTATATGGATCGTAAAGTATTTTACGGACCGTCGATTTGAACCATCAATTTTTTTTTTGAGATTGACGGAGCCCAGTAAATTTTATGGACCGTAAAAGATTATACAGTCCGTCCTCTTTGACCATCTCAGTAAATTTATAAGTCTCTGGAAAGTTGCATTTTTGGTTGACGGTCCATTTATGCGGAAAGGATAAACAATCAAAACCGGGCTATCGCCCTATCTAAGCAGCTTTCCCCTCTCTTTTACGGGACCGTAGAAACTTTGACGGTCCAGACTCAGACCGTAAAAAGTTTGACAGACCATCAATTTTGACCGTAAAATCCTTCCTATAGGAAAAGTATAAATACATAGACTTAGTTCTAAAAATTAGTTTTCATTTCTTCCATGAAGTTCCTCTCTTCCCCACTTTCTCCAACATCAAGGTACACTTATTTCATGCAATTCCTAATGATACTAACATATATACATGATTTCTAAGTAGAATCCATTAGTCTTAACCTAGGGTTTTCAAGATAAACCCATTCCAAGGTTTCATTGATCAAGCATTGAGTTTCTTCTTCCAAGTTAAGATTTTAAGACAATTCTTAGAGAGAATAAGGTAGCTTCTATCCATGTATGGGAACATCATTGTTCTTCCCCACGCCACGTTATTCCATGAAACCATGAAATTTCATAATTTAGGGTTTTATTCTATTATTATAATAACCCTAACTACATGTAATTTTATATATCATGTCTATATTACAATTCATCAATTATATTCATGATAGGTCATTTTGATTGTCATGATCCTGTCCGTAACCCATGAACACATGCTTTGATTTACATGGGTTCTTAGTTATCAAGTCATGAATTATTACTTAACCTATGAAATTATACATGTTTTCTCACAAGATATATTATGTATCTATGTTCATGTTAAATTATCATAGGTCATGTTTACAAGTTATATTTATGAAATTCATGGACTTACAAGCCACTATTTTTAAGTACATATTTTGGGAGTTGCATAATTTACCGAGAAGGCTCAGACAACCTAAAACTACGTATGCTACCATAGGATAAGGATCGCTCCACCAGAGAACGATACCTTCAGATTGCAGATTGGATCCTTTCATGCCATGTTCATGTCTCATACCCCGAAAAGGTATGTGATTGCTTTATTGGTCAGGCCAGGTATTAGAATCCACGTACCCATGGTTTTTTTTATGTTGTTGGTTATGCTACTGCTCTCCCCAAAGATATACAGATACACAACTTTACAAATTTTACACATAATTTATACTCAAGCCAGATCATGCTCATACTCATGTTACAGTTTCAGTTTCATGTTCCTATTATTTCATGTGCCTTCTTATTCTTTTATTTGCTTTACATAAAGTACAATTCAAATGTACTAATGTCCCTTTGCATTAGGCCTGCACTTCACAGTACATGTTCTAAGTTTCAGGACGACGGAGCTACACACTAGGACTTCACCTGTATTAGCTATTTGGTGAGCCCCATGTCATTCGGGGTGTTAGTTTGTCTATTTTCATGATTGTATTTTATAATAGAGGTAGGCCATGGCCCTGTCCTGGTAAACATTTTTGAAGTCAGACTCATGTCTAGAGGTTTCATACACTAGTTTAGCATGTCATGTCAGTTATGCAGATATTCAGACTTATCATATGTTTCAAAGTATTTTCGCAATATATTTTCAGACTATATTTTATTTTATATTTTACCTGTTTTGATGCCCATGTTGATTCAACAAACCATATAGTTCGCTCGGTCATATGCAGTCAGACACCGAGTGTTGTGTTTCGCCCAGGCCATGGTTCGGGGGTGTTACACTATAGGACATCTAGGAAAACTCTAATATTTCATTCGTTATCATGTATACTTGATTCTAATAGATTCTAAGAGTTTCTTTGTTTCACTCTTTCACAAATAGTGAGGACATGTTCGGAAGTAGTTGGAGACCAGTAGCCTGCACCTGTACCCGTACTCGCTGCCAGGATCATTGATCGTAGAGGAGGCAGGGGACGTGGTAGAGGTTAAGGTAGGGCTAGAGCCCATATTTCTACACCAGCTAGAGGTTGAGCACCAGCTGCTGCTCAGGCCCCTACTAGAGATGTGACTCCGGACTTAGAGAAGGAGCCAATTTAGGCGGTCGAGGTTGGACTCGCCCACACACCAGATGGATTTATTGCTACTCTTGTTCTCAGGACAATTTTGTAGGTATTCTGAGCATCTTTAAGGGTATGGCCTAGCTGGCGTAGTACCGGCTACTGGAGAGGGTTCCTAAAACAGAGTTGGAGCTCAAACTCCTGATCTGATGGTTGTTGCAAGGTATAGGACTCTAATGGCACAACTAGCGGCTGATGTGGCTCCTCATATTTTGAGTTTTTCAGCTTCGGGTGTTGCTATTCGACCAGTTTCCCAACCCACTATCAATGTAGATGAGCAAAAAAAGTGGGTCAAGTTTAAGAAGATGAAGCCATCACAATATGATGGACATCCTGATGATAATGCCTATGAGTTTTTGGTGAGTTGCCATGAGAGGTTGCACAATTTGGGTTAGATGAGTCCAACCCGTAGTTAACCTGAACTAAATTTAGATAGGACCGACGTAGTCTCAAGTTCCTCTTGTGCTAGGAATCGAATCATTCACACAAAGAGGTGTAGCAAGTGTAGAGTGATTACGGGACATATGTGTACTCAGCAACATCATTGATCGGCCCTAAACTAAAGCAAAAACGAGGGTTGGCTTTTCTGATACTGACCTCCACAGTTCATTAGTGATCAATTTTACAATTTATAACACTTAAGCCATTAAGAATAGAAAGTTTACATACAAATCAAGTCATAAAGCTCAATTCTTCCTAGTTACAACTTTAAAGTTCCATCCTTTCCAGATTTACTCTTAAAGGTCTTTCTCATTCGCAAGCATAACACTTAAATCTTTCTCATCTACAAGCATAAAGCTCAAGTCTTTTCATCTACAAGCATAAAGTTGAAGTCTTTTCATTAAATCATATGAACATGTCAAGAATTCAACAAAGTCAAATGAGAATGGTATGAATGCAAACGATATGCAATGCAATGACCAATATGCACCAGTATACACACGCTCATGCAGTAGGTTTAAGTGACCCATAGGGGACTCATGAGGTCCATATACCCACTAGGAATGTCATATCCTCCAAATCACATCAAGTATAAGCCAATAGGCTATCATATCATATATTCATCCAGAATTTCAGGTTCTCGGAACCATATCGGGTATTAAGTCATAGGCTATGAAATCCTTATCATCACACCAACCATGTACCATATACAATCGAGCCTTTTTGGACCATTACCCATGATGCATAAATATCATGCCAACAATATGAACAATGTATGTAATGGGTATGCTTACAATATGCAATTGCATAATATCAAATCAATGTCAAAGATAATTCTTTTTTTCACAATTTAGACGAGAAGTGGAGTGATGAATGCGTAATGAATCAATAGTTGCAAGTATAAGTCAAACATGACCATCAAATCCCACATAATCAACAAACATCCCAAGCCAATAGATTTAACACTACCTCTAATGTCCGAAGGCTCACATGCAATCCGCGACACAAGATTTTATCATTTTTCATTAATTATCCATACAATTACACCGGTATCCACACATGTGCTCATCACCTCACGAGTACAGGACACCCAATTCCCCATTACGCTCATTATTTACTTAAGCCAACACTAACACTCGAAGAGTCAATCCACGGTCTTTCCTTTCCTCTAAGCCTCTAAATGAGCCCAATATATTCATGTATGACATCTAAATAAGAATACAAACCTGTAGACACTCATATTTCTATACTAAAGTTTCGGGTCTCAAAAGTCAGTCTAACACCCAATCCCAAACCCCAAATATCAGTACTGTAATTTTAGCATAAATTCATCTTACCAATAGCCTAAATAGCAGGAATATCAAATTTCATGGAAAACTAATAAAAATATGACTTTCTTTGATAAATCATCCTAACCCATTTCCATAGAAAAATATTTATTTCTACAGATAAATCATGGGGGAATTCATTAAAATATAATTAGGATCCTGGGGAAATACTTAAATTAAGGTTAAAAGCTTACCCCCAAGGTTAAATCTTAAAGAAAATACTTGAAATCACTCAAATTCGAGCTCTCTGGCTCCCAGAATTCATTTAGAAATAATAAGGTTTAAACTAGGATTTTATTCTATCCAGGTTTGATTACCCTTCGTGATTGTGAAACACGACTCATAAATGCGGTCCGCCCTGACCTAACATGTCATGATCACGACAAGGCCATCACATATGTGATGAGCCTGTGTGACCCAGCCTAACCCATCTACTCTTCGCTAATGTGAGCTTAAGGTCGCAAATGGGATCCTACCCAAACCCAGAACTCCATGATCGTAGTTCTTCCATGCGATCGTGATGCAGGAAACCAGTAACAGTTGAACCAGAAAATTATTTATTTTCCCCATTTTCTGATCCAACACCCGAAACTTATCTCGAACCTCCTAGAAACAAACTAAATATGAATTTCAATTATAAAACACGTTCCATTCTTGCTCGCGCACTCAAAATTCTCGAAAGATGTCATCTTAACCTGATGTAAATCAGGGTCAACTCAAATCCTCTAATTCTATAATTTCTTGTCAAACTACCCAAATCACACTCGAACAACTCAGGACCTGATCCTAAGTCTTGAATGAGTCTAAATCACATTTCAGACCTAATGGTATTGATGAGATTTCAAAATAGACACGTTTATCCCCAATGTTTACTTTGGTCAAATATATTCATTTCCTTAACTTAGAAACTTCTAATTTTACTTATTTCGATCTAAAACTCACATGATTACCTAGAAAACTGTGCCACATATCCCTGCAAGTCATACATATCGAGATGAAGCTACGCGAAAGGTATTTTGAGAAAAATATATTTAAAAGCTCAAAACAACCTGAAGGATCGTACAAGCAAGCCAAATATATTTACTTGGTATAAAAACTTATGACTTGTTCTATAAAACACATCCTGCTATAATTAAAGGCTTTTTTGATACAACAAAGAATACTTGGCATTATGTTTTGAAAATAAAAAATTATTATTGCTAACTTTACCATGTAGGTTGAGTTTATAGTTTTAATTTCATCTAGTGAAAAAAGTGAATTTGTTTAGAGATTTATTATATCAAATACTTCATTTTGAGAAACCAATTTCTCTAA
Source organism: Anisodus acutangulus (assembly GCA_029783415.1). Lineage (NCBI taxonomy): Eukaryota > Viridiplantae > Streptophyta > Magnoliopsida > Solanales > Solanaceae > Anisodus > Anisodus acutangulus. The sequence continues at coordinate 22,963,116 of CM056490.1, read as the reverse complement.
TTTTGATTTTCAGTGAAGCACAACTACTATTGGTAGAGTACAAAACCACTATTGTGACGGTAAATTCAGGCCCTTAAAAAGAAAACAAAATATTGTGAGATCATATTCGAGAAATGATATTATTAACGTTGATTATGTCAAATCTTGTGATAATCTTGCACTGACTAAGTCCTTAGCAAGAGAAGGGTCTGAAGCACATTGAGGGTGATCAAATTGAAGCCCATAAATTCATGATTCATATTGAGGAAACCCAACCTGGGATAGAGATCCTATAACCAGGTTCAATGAAAAATAAATCATATGATAGCTCATTAGAAATGCACTATTATTTATTTTAAAATTTCCTCCCTATAGTGTGAGTGCACTTATTCTATAATGATTTTTGAAGGTTGAGTCTATGAAATTTAATAAAAATCTATAGCTTATATGAGTGGGTGTTTTAAATACATAAGAATCTTTGACAGATTTCACCTATGTGAGTGTGAAAGTAGTCCGCTATCTAAGAAAACATGGTTTGTTCTAAAAAAACACTCATGAACCGGGATGCAGAATGTCATAATGTGTTGACTATTATAGCTTATGTCAACACCATGATTATTATGTATAAGCAGTGAGCTTTATTTTTCTTAAACAGTCATAGTTCAAGTCTGAGACCACTACTGTCTCTAGAATAAATGCTACTATTTTACTAAGTAAAGGTTCAATGCACCTTCATTATGCATAATAATCTCTTTTTAACTGGTCAAATCTCTTATCTAAGTCTCCAACTTATTCATTACAAAAAGACTAATTTTTTGTTGAATGAAGGTGTTCTTATTGTTGGAGCTTTGAAATCTTCAACTAGTGCAGAGTTGTTTGAGTCACACTATGTTGTCGGATTATTATATTCTAGAGGGGACAAGTCAAGAGTCATATACTAATGACCGGTGAAGATTTTATGATAGTGGACTTGAATTTCATTAAAGAGAGCCAGATATCCGCACCTCAGCCTGAAAAATATTTATTTATTAAGTCACACCACTACCATAGGTGTTACACCCCGTAGTTTTGCATCCGAATGAGAGTGTAGTCAGTCGACTTAAGTTGTGAGAACTTAAATCATTTTCGAGGGTGTGTACGACGTATAACGATGTTATGTAATGGTTCTGAAAGGTTAGAAGTCAATAGGACCAAAGGAAGTACAACTCGACTAAAATTGACGAAGTTTTGATGATATGCTAAGAATTTCGCGTCGCGGATGCCATTCTGCTTTGCGGATGAGGTCGCAGAACTAAGGAACCATTTGCCCACCTTACTGACACAATATGTGGTGGTATATGCAGCTGCAAATGGGAATATGCGCCGCATATGGTGCCGTATATGTGACACAATGGGTTGGCCTATATAAGTCCCAAGGTCGGCCAATTTTATTTTTATCTCATTTTCGACGACTTGAGCTCCAAGGCACTGTTAAATACCCTCCAAAACCCTCTCTATCATTGAAGAACATTCCTACTTGTATCGAAGGTGATTTCTCCTTCTAAGGATCAAGAACACCTCGAAATATTCGTTAATTGGCTTGGCAAAATTGTAGACTTCTTGGAGATTGAGTTGAAGGTTGTTGTGGAAGACTTCTTGGCTGGTTAAGGTAAGGTTGCATACCTTTTATGTTTCATTTAGCTTCTGTTAATTTGTCTTTATGGATTGATGGAGATAACTTGGGAATTACGGGAGTTTGGTAAATATGATATTGGAGAAACATCTTTTGTTGTATAAAGTTATGTCAACTTGTTGTTTGGTGTTGTTGTTTGAGATTAAGAGTAAATATTGGTGTTGAATCATGTTGGTGAGGTTGTGTAATTAAGGAAAAGGGTTATGGAAGATGGTGGTGTTAATTTGAGCAAGAAGCCATGGCAGAATAACTCTAGAACTTCACATACACAAGTTGTTCGACGAATTACTTAAGTGAATTCTTTTGTGAAGTATGAGCTTGATATTGACATGAATCCCTCATTTAATATAGATAATCATACATATCATATGTAAGGAACCACGGAATGTGACTAGCTTCATCAGCAAGGTATGTATGACAACTTTCCTTCTTGGCATGACTTGACAAAATGCTATCTTAAAATAGAGTTTCATCTTGCGAAATCAAATGACGATATGCCTTACTAGACAAAATTGACCCTAATCCTTATGTAATTTCTTATCCATTGCATCTTTTTGATTCTGTATGTTCCAAAATAGTTGTATTATGATTCAAGAACGTAGAGCGAATAACAATAGTAAAAGGGTAACGACGATAGCTCACTCCGACTCTGCTTGTGATGTCCTTTAAAGTCGATCTTGCATTTCATTTATCTATTTGTATCTATTTTCTCACCAAGCTGCTCTATAGTTTGCCGGATACGACACTTATATATGCACACTATTATAGTTGGTTTGATATTACCGAGTCCTATCAAGGCCATGTACATCCGAGTCCTCTTCGAGGTCGGGTATAATACACTATGATATGATTGTCCCCACATAGTGGATGCTACTATATTATATATCCCCATTGAGTAGCTTGATTTTTACATACATGCATATATATTCATGATTGCTACATGTTATGCCCTCAGAGGCTTGTTATGAGTTTCAGGTTGACTTATGTACCCATACCTCTTATGTTATATCTTTTATTTACATATATTACATGTCTTACATATTTAGTATATCTTTCAAACTAATTCCCCCTTTCTAGGGCACTATGTTCATGCCTAGATGTACAGATAGACAAGGTGGCGCTCCTCCTTAGTAGGTTTCCTGTTCAACTGTGATGTCGCATTCCTCTCTCTTAGAGTTACTATACAAGAGTCACTAGGTACTATTATACATATTGCTAGTATTTTGGATATGGTAGGGCCCTGTACCGACTAATTGATGTATTACAACACTCTTAGAGTCTTGCAGACTTGTGTATAGTGTGTGTATGTATATCGTGGCCTTGTCGGCCCCTTTTGTCAGTGGTGTACACTTCCTGTGGCCTTGTCGGCCTTGGTTATATTTATAAATTATGTTGGGAATCTTCTGCGTGTAGGTTGTCATTTATTCTTATCTTGTTATGGTCATATGGAGGCCTTGTCGGCCTAGGTTTCATATTACAAGTTCCAGATACTACAGTTTATTCACTCAGGACTTTGGGTACTGGGTGCTGGCCACACCCCATAAGGTTGAGGTATGACAAACTTGGTATCAGAGAAGGTCTGTCCTAGGGAGTATATGAGTCGTATCTAGTAGAGTCTTATATATGGGTGTGTTGTGCACCTCACTTATACGCAGGAGGCTGCAGGATATTTAGGATGGTTACCTTTCTTCCTGATCTAGATCATGCGATAGCACTGAATCATAAGTGTTCACTCCTTGTCTTCATCTTGTTTATGTTCTCAGCTATGCATGTTACTACTAGATGATAGGAGGCTCTGCAAATGTTAGATGAGGAGGTGGGATAGGGTGCTAGTCAGGTACCACCCGCTGACCGGGTGAGAAATGAGTACCAGGATGAGACTGCATCTCGGGCCTCCAAGACTTCATCACCAGCACCACCTCCAGAGGGGCATAGAGGAGCTGATGTACCTCCTGTTCCTCCCCGATCGTTCCTGATCAGGACGACATGCAGAGTACGGTGCAGTTGTTGACTAGGCTAGTGCCTTCTCAGGACCAGTGATAGACCCTTGGTACTTTTGATAGAGCCATCAGTGCGAAAGTTCGGGATTTCATTAACCTGGACCCTCAGTATTCATAGGATAAGACCTGAACGTGGACCCGTAGAACTTTTTAGATTAGATGCAGTGTACTTTATGGGTAATGTATGGCACATATGTTGAGTCGGTAGAGTTGGTTTTTTATAGGTTGTGTGATGTCGTCGAGACCTGGTTTGAGACTTGGGAGTAGACTCGGGGACCCCGATCCCCACCTATGGGCTGGAGGGAGTTGTCTGAGGCATTTTTGCAACAATATTTGCCATTCGAGTATAGTTTGTAGTTCAATTCTTTGGGTAGGTACGCTCCTACGATTATTGGTGAGATAAGTGATCGAGTCCATTAGTTTGTTAATAGTTTGGGTAGTATTCGATGAACGAGTGCACTATAGCTTCCTTGAATCCGAATATGGATATCTCTCCCATACAGGGCTTTGCACAAAATCTAGAGGACTATAAGAGGTAGTAGTAGGCCGATCGAGAGCATGATAAGGGCCAGCATAAGAGGGTCCAGTCCGCTGATGATACGGGAGAGTTTCAAGGTGGGTTTAGGCATCAGTTTCCTAGATGCCTATCCTATCCGGCGGCTAGTGCACAACTGCAGTTCCAGGGCTAGCGTCATGATCAGACCACTTATTCTAGTCAGGGTTAGAGTTCCCGGGCACCAGGCCCGCAACATAGGGGAAATTCTAGCTAGGCGAGGCCACCGATGCCGTATTATGGTCGATGTGGCAGGACTTATTTCGGGCAATGACGCCAGGGTTTGAATGTGTATTACTCATGTGGGTGCTTAGGTCATATTATGAGGTAGTATGGCACATCCAATAGGGTCTGTAGCAGATTTTTCTTCATCGGTATGCCCTCCTGGGCAAGGTACACAAACATCGACTGGTAGAGGTAGAGTCAGAGGTGTAACATCTAGTTTAGGCAGTCCCTAGAACCGCATATATGCCTTGTCAAGCCGATAGGATCTTGAGTTGGCTACGAATATTGTTACATGTATATTATCTGTCTTCTCTCTTGACGTATATGTTTTGATAGAACTGGGTTCTACTTTTTCATATATTACCCTTTTTGTTGATAGTAAGTGTGGAAAGGAGACTGAATTATTACATAAGTCGTTCGAAGTGTATTCGCTCGTAGGTATACCTATGATTGTTAGGTGTGTGTATAAGAGTTGTGATGTAAGGATTTATGATCGCCATACTTTAGCCGATTTGAATAAAGTAGAAATGGTGGAGTTTGACGTTATTATGGGTGTGGATTCACTGGCTTCCTGTTATGCTAACATGAATTATTGGACGAAATTCATTCTCTTTAATTTTCTAGGCAAACCCATCATTTAATGGAAGGGAAATGTTGCAGTTCCTAAGGGGAGGTTTATTTCCTACTTGAAGGATCAGAAGATGATTTCAAAAGGATATATCTATCACCTAGTACAAGTACAAGATGTAGAGGTAAAGCCTTCAGCCCTTCCGTCAGTTCCTATTGTTAAAACATTTCTTGATGTATTCCTTGATGAACTTCCTAGCATTCCTCCCAAAAGGGAAATCAATTTCGCTATCGACGTACTTCCAGATACCCAACCTATATCTATTCCTTCGTATGGAATGACTCCTGCTGAGCTAAAAGAATTGAAAGATAGGCTGGAAGATCTTCTGGAGAAAGACTTTATTAGGACCAGTACTTCCCTATGTGGTGCACTAGTGTTATTCATTCGTAAGGACATATTATTAAGAATGTGTATCGATTACCATCAACTGAACAAGGTGAATATTAAGAATAAATACCCGTTTCCCAGAATTGACAATTTATTTCATCAATTACAAGGTGCTAAGTATTTCTCAAAGATCGATCTTTGATCTAGATACCATCAACTGAGAGTTATGGAGAAGGATATTCCAAAGACAACCTTCTATACCAGATATGGCCACTATGAGTTTTTGGTTATGTCTTTCGGTTTAACCAACACACCAACAACTTTTATGGATTTGATGAATCAGGTGTTTAAGCCATTTCTGTATATCTTTGTGATAGTATTTATTGATGACATCTTGGTGTATTCCCACTTAGAAGTAGAGCATGCAGATCATTCGAGAGCAGAATTATAGATATTCCAAGATCGCAAGTTGTACGCTAAGTTCTCTAAATGTGAGTTTTGATTGAACTCAGTGGCTATTTTGGGTCACGTGGCATCGGATGAAGGCATTAAGGTCGATAGTCATAAGATTGAGGTGATAAAGAATTGGTCGAGGCCCACAACTCTTACAAAGGTGAGTAGTTTTTTGGGCCTGACAGGTTACTATCAGAGATTCATAGAGAATTTTTCTTCCATTGTCGCATCACTGACAAAGTTGATTCATAAGGCAGCTAAGTTTCAGTGGTTAGATGTTTGCGAGAAGAGTTTCCAGGAGTTCAAGGGTAGGTTAACATCAACACTTTTTTGTCACTTCTTGAGGTATCCGAGGGCTATGTTATGTATTGTGATGCTTCCATAGTGGGATTGGGCTGTGTTATGATGCAGAATGACAAGGTTATTACGTATGCTTAGAGAAAACTAAGGAAACACGAGCAGAATTACATGACCCATGATATTGAGTTAGCGGTTATTATATTTGCTCTAAATATGGCATCACTATTTGTACGGGGTTCATGTTGATATATTTACAGATCATAAGAACTTGTAATACATATTCAGGAAGAAAGAGTTGAATCTGAGGCAGCAAAGATGGCTTGAGCTGCTGAAATACTATGATGTCGATATTTTGTACTATCGTGGAAAAACAAACATTATAGCTGATGCATTAAGTCAGAAGTCTATGGGCATCCTGAAGCATATGGGAGTTGGTAGATTAGAAATGGCAAAAGATTTGTATCGGTTGGCCAGCCTGAGCGTGCGATTGATTGATACGGGTGATGGGGGGTGCCATAGTTCAGAATACCATTGAAGCATCATTAGTGGCAGAAGTGAAGGCATGACAATTTGATGATCCAGCCTTGGTAAGAATTAAAAAAGGCTTTCCCTTTCAAAAGAAGTGGTTGTTCGAACTATCGGGAGATGGAGTTCTTAAGTATAATGGCCGGTTGTGTGTGCCCAACTTTGCGAGACTTTAAGGGAAGATTATAGCAGAGATTCACCAGTCCAAGTACTCCATTCATCCTGATTCCACTAAGATGTACTATGACCTTCAACAACTATACTGGTGGAATAATATGAAGAAGAATATCACATAATTTGTTTCTTTGTGTCCTAATTGTCAACAAGTTAAGGTTGAGCGTCAGAAACTTGGAGGATTGCTACAGAATATAGAGATTCTGACATATAAATAGGAAGCGATCAACATAGATATTACTACGGGACTACCTAATTCTCATCGGAAGTTTGATTCTATATGTGTTATTATGGATAGGCTTATGAAGTCAGCTCATTTTCTACCCATCAAGACTACTTAGCCGAAGATTATGCTCGATTATATTTCAAGGAGATAGTCCGACTTCGTAGAGATCCGATGTCTATTATATCTGACCGAGGCGCTCTATTTACAACTAACTTTTGAAGGTCATTTCATAAAGGTTTGGGTACTATGATTAGTCTTAACACATCCTTTCATCCACAAACCGATGAGCAAGCCAAGCGCACTATTCATACGCACGAAGATATGTTGCGAGCCTGTGTGTTGGACTTCAAGGGAAATTAGAAAGATTATTTTTCGCTTATCGAGTTCGCTTATAATAATAACTACCATTCTAGTATTATGATGGCACCGTATGAAGCCCTGTATGGATGAAAATATCGGTATCTTGTTGGATGGTTTGATGTGGGAGAAATAAATTTATTGGGACCTGACTTGGTGCAACAAGCCATAGAGAAAGTGAAAATGATTTAAGAGCAGTTGTTGACAACTCAAAGTCGACAAAAGTCCTATTCAGAGAACCGGCATTGAGACTTAGAATTCACAATAGGAGACTAGGTATTCCTAAAAGTGTTTCCTATGAAAGGTGTGATGAGATTTGGCAAGAAGGACAAGCTTAGCCCCAGATTCGTTAGAACATATCAGATTATTCAAAGAATAGGCCAAGTAGCCTATAATCTTGAGTTGCCCCCAAAGTTAGAACCCATTAATACTATATTTCATATATCTATGCTTCATAAATGTCTGGGCAATCCTTTCTGTATTACCCCTGTTGAAGACGTTCAAATTACAAAAGACTTATCGTACGAGGAAGCCCCTTTTGCTATTCTAGATTGCCAAGTCCGTAAGTTGTGAACCAAAGAAGTTGCTTCAGTTAAAGTTTATTGGAGAAAAATTAACATAGAAGAGATGACTTGGGTGGTCGAAGAGGACATGAGGTTCAAATACCCTCATTTATTCCAGACCTCATGTTTATGTTGATATTCGTGCGATACGATTCTCTTGTTCCTATCCTATTCATCGATCTTAATTCATATACCTTGGTTAGATGTTATTGTTGAGGCAGATATGGCAGACACAACTCAGAGTAAAATGAATGATAGTTAAGGTGAGTAATGGCTAACCCACTTTGATTCTTGCGTATATAGACGGTCGTGTGAGTCCAATTAGATGTTGTTATGATATTTTGTAGCCCTGTATGACATTGGATATCTATTTGGGTTGATTGGAAGGTTTCAGATAGCCCTATTTACAAGAGAAACTCTGTTGAAATTTTCGAAAATCCTAAGCGTTAGAGCAATAGTCAACATTTGAGGATGAATGTTCTTAAGGGGGGAAGGATATTACACCCTGTAGTTTCATATCCGAAGGAGAGTGTTGTCTGCCATCTTGAGTTATGAGAACTTGAAATCATTTATGAGGGTTCGTATGATGTATAAGGATGTTATGGAATGGTTTCAGAAGGTTGGAAGTAAATAGGACCAAAGGGGTACAACTCGACGAAGATTGATGAATTTTCAATAATACGCTAAGCGTTTTGCATCGCGAATGCCATTTAACCTCACGAATGGGGTCGCGGACCTAAGGAACCATTTTCTCACATTACTGCCACCATATGTGGTGGCATATGCGGCCACATATAGGAATATTCACCGCATATAGTACCGCATACGTGAGACAGTGGGTTGGCCTATGTAAGTCCCAAGGTCAGCCAATTTTATTTTCTATCTCATTTTCGACCACTTGAGCTCCAAGACACTCTTAAATACCCTCAAAAAACCTATTTATTATTGAAGAACATTCCTACTTGTATCGAAGGTGATTTCTCCTTCTAAGGATCAAGAACACGTCAATACCTTCGTTATTTGGCTTGGCAAAGACGTAGGCTTTTTGGAGATTGAGTTGAAGGTTATTATGGAAGACTTCATGGCTGGTTAAGGTAAGGTTGCATCCCTTTTATGTGTCGTATATCTTCTCTTAACTTGTATTTATGGATTGATGGAGATAACTTGGGAATTATGGGAGTTTGGTAAATATGATCTTGGAAAAACATCTTTTGTTGTCTAAAGTTACATCAACTTGTTGTTTGGTGTTGTTGTTTGAGATTAAGAGTAAATATTGGTGTTGAATCATGTTGGTGAGGTTGTGTAATTAAGGAAAATTACATTTAAACTATGTCTTGCATTTCACTTATCTATATGTATCTATTTTCTCACTGAAGCCGCGCTATAGTCGATCTGGTACGACATTTATATGTGCACACCACTATAGTTGGTTTGATATTATAAAGTCCTATTAAGGCTGAGTATGACCAAGTCCTCTTAGAGGCCGGGTACAATATACTATGATATGATTTGCCCCACAGAGCGGCTGCTACTATATTATATTGCCCCATTGAGTGGCTTGATTTATACAGACATGCATATATATTCATGATTGCTATAGGGTATGCCCTCAGAGGCTTGTTATGAGTTTCAGATTGACTTCTGTACCCATACCTCTTATGTTATATCTTCTGTTTACATATATTACCTGTCTTACATATTCAATACATCTTCCGTACTGATGCCCCCTTTCTGGGGCACTGTGTTCATGCCTGCAGGTACATATAGATAGGGTGTTCAGTTGTGATAATCGCACCCCTCTCTCTTGGAGTTGCTATACAAGAGTCACTAGGTACTATTGTATATATTCCTAGTATTTTGGGTATGGCGGGGCCCTGTCCCTACCGATTGATGTATTACAACACTCTTAGAGGCTTACAAACTTGTGTACAATGTGTGTGTGTATGTATGTCGTGGCCTTTTCGGCCTTGATTATATGTATATATTGTGTTGGGAATCTTCTACGTGTAGGTTGTCATTTATTCTTTTCTTGTTATGGTCATATGGAGGTTTTGTCGGCCCATGTTTCATATTACAAGTTCCAGTTACTACAGTTTGTTCGCTTAGGCCTTAAGGTGCTGGGTGCCCCGCCCCCCAAGGTAGGTGTGTGACACTAGGTGAGGTGGATAGGCACCTAGTACCTTAGGTATGTGAGCAACCAATCTTATAAAACCATTAAACTTACTGCATTTACACACTTGCAAGCAGAAATTCCAACAACATATATGTATCATTCGCATGGGCCTATGAGGCCTCGACATGTGCATATATTGTATCAACATATTGAACCGAAACACAAGTATACATGCAACTACAAAAGCCTCTAAGAACATATGACTGACATAATATAGTCGGGACAGGAACCTGGCCTACCCATAACATATACATATCATCATACTAACTCAAAAATAACAACTCCAGAACAAAAGGAGTGCACCAACCATAGCTGAGCTGAGAACATACTGGTGAGGTTGTCAATCCGTCTATTTGAACACGCGGGCATGAAATGTAGTATCCCCCAACAAAAGGGACGTTAGTACGAAAGATGTACTGAATATTTAAGGCAGTAAAAGCATAAGTAAGACATCAATGGAAAAGAGTCAAGAAGGATCAACCTGTAACTCGTACTTACCACTGAGGGACATGACATGCATAGTGACTATACTTATATGTAATTACACGTTACAGAGCTATATCATTTCATATCGAGTCACTCTTTGGGGCTAATATCAATATCATAAACTTTAACTGCCCAATTGATCAGTGGTAACTGCCCTACCGACCATAACTCGGTGGTAAATACATAATTGCATAACTACCCAACCAACCGTAGCCCGGTGGTGGATACATATCATCTAATTAGCCATCGTACGGTGGTAATAAAGGGTACATAATCTGCCCAACATACATATCATCTAATTAGCCATCGTACGGTGGTAATAAAGGGTACATAATCTGCCCAACCGGCCATCGCTCGGTGGTAAAAGCATAACTGCCCAGCCGGTCATCGCTCGGTGGTAAATACATACATGCTAAGCCAACCATCGCACGGTGATAAGTAGCGATACACAATCTGCCCAACCAACCATAGCTTGGTAGTAATCCATACTACAATATCCATGACCCTATTGGTATTACGTACATACATACATGAAGAGTCATAAGAGACTTCTATGAACTTAACGTAATGACGTAAGATCCTTAAATTCCTTATTAGCATTTGAGGACTATCGTAAACAATACTCACTTTATCTTAAATCTAAGGGAATCCTTTTAACACGAACACACACATCATACGAGGCTATAAGTAGGAGCTTCTAATTCACTAAGAATGATGTTGTTACTCTTCCGTCCATCCTTATTAAGATAGCATATAGTTTTATTCTTTCATACGAATCAACAAGATAAGATACATCATTTTTAGCTTCTGTGTAACCAACAAGGGTCCATAAGATGTCAACAAAGACGAGATGATATAAAGTGCGGAAAGTACTCCCAACAAGGGAAAAACAAGAGACGTGATACATTAACTGAACACAGAGAGATGACATCTCATACTGTTAAGAATGGATCATTTTGAAAGGCGTTTTGTTTCATTTTTGTTCTTTAACAAAATCATGCCAAAAGAAGGAATAAGCCTTAACATATCTTATATCGAATCCTTATGTATCCTCATCCACCCGAGCTTAGCCTCTTTAACCCTGAATCTACAGTCAATAATAAGGACACTAATGTCAGTACAATGAGCTTAATAACATTTATCGAGTGGCAAACTCGTTCTTATATGAATTCAGACAGCACCTCCATGCTTTATTTACTTCCACAACTCTCATCAACACCAACAACACAATAATAACATCATATCCAAGCTATTCCACCTATCTCCAACTACAACACATCATAACCATGACTTCGAATAGTCATGTACCACATGACATCAATAAGCTCGTTCTACATCAATTGGATAGCATCTCCCCCATTTATTTTACATATCCCCAAGTTCATAATATCACAACAACACACAAAATATCATAAACAACCAGCAATCAGACGTTCATCCCTTTAATAACACAATAATAGTCCCAACAACCCACTACAACAATATTCAACACTAGTTTATAACTTTTAGTTGCTATTCCACATTTTTTCATAGAAATAACACAACTATATCTAGCACCAGCTCATATACATCAAGGGTAAGGGATTTATTACCTTCAATACAACCAAAACAATTCAGATAATAGCTTTCTTCAACCCGGAACATCTAAAATAGATCAATATAACACAACAATTTAAACATGGTTTCCAACCTTTATTTCATAAGTTCTTAACCAAACAACACTTCGAAGGCTTGAATAAAATCTTATACACATAAAAGAAGAGAAACCCTACCTTATATATCAACGGCATTCCATTCTTGGACCTTACTTCATCATGAAGCAACTTCAAATCAAACCACAATAAGAAAGAAGAGTAATCTAGCACCATGACATATTGGAAGGGAAATTCATGTTGTAATCTTGGAAATCTTTACTTGAATAGTAGGAAAACTCTTAGATGATCTTTGGATGTGTTTTCGGATCCGTTGGGTCGAGATATGATTTAACATAAGGGTTGCACCTCTTAAATAAGGAATTGGAAAGTTCCACCGCCTATGTGGGTCCCAAAGGGAGCTGCTTGCGCGGTCTTGCAAAAATACGAATATCTCTCTACTCCGACTTCATATCGACGAACAATTTAATGCATTGGAAAATAAACTCATAGATATTCAATTTTATGGGTTGATCACCTTGTAAATCCAAGTATATTGGGAGGAAAACTCAGTGACATATGACCCAAATTTCAACAAACTTATGAACGTAACTTGCGACGACTTTTGTCGACTTCCATTTTACAAATCACTTGACTTCAAAATCAAACATACGACTATTTTAAGTTTCAAACACCTAATAACATGACCTTATAATGATAAGCACTCATAGTCTTACCCCAAAAAGTACGGGTTATAACATTTCCAATCTTGCCGACTTTTGACAAAACTTATTTTCTTCGATTCGTTTAACTTCTAAACCTTCCAACTCTGTTGGTACTTGATGATCATGATATTAAACCTTTGAATCTTCTAAGGTAACATGATTAACTTACTTTTTATAATTTCAAGGACGGTTTCATTTCTGAGCTTACGTCAATTGACTTGCTATGTACTTGATGTATGAAAATGCGGGATGTAACATATTAGTTATTTTTTATTTTAATTTTTAACTGTAATTTATTGTATTTTCACCAACACATTCTTTTAGTTGAATTTGTGTATAATCACACATTAGTTCCTCTTACTTAAAAGGAGAAGTCGACACGCAAAAGCTCTCTTCTCTCTCATATTCTCATGCAAACCCTAAACCTAATCTAATCACCTATGATTGCATTGGCCACTGGTCAACCATCGGTGGCGGCTGGCCAACCTTTGGCTATCAATTCCATGTAATAATTCCCACCATTGGTTGATCCATCTTCTTCTGCAATGGCGTTAACACCCACACAATTGATACCAAACCTTAACATACCTTTGATGAGCCATGCAATTCTTGAATAGGATTGTATAAAGAAGAATTACGCATACTTGGTTAAACCTAATGGCAGTGCAAACATGTAGACGAGGGTTAACGACATTGAGCCTATTCCAATCAAAGAAGTGGAGATGGTGGATGGTGAACCCGTGGTAGAATGGATGAAAACGAAGGTACAATGTATGAATATCATTGAAAAGCTTCAATATGCAATGATGGCTAAGTTCTCCTATGTTTAGCCTGAGCTTGAAGAACTACGAAAATAGATTCCTTTATAGTGTGGGATCAAGGGAGAATGTCATATTGGTTTATTTAGAAATTGTCACATTCTTTTGCAATTTGATCTATTTGAAGACTACTTACAGATGATGTCAAAGGCAGACACTATATCAAACATATGGATGGAGGAATGTACCAGATGAGGCCTTTGATATATGATACAATGTTTAAGATTGATGAGGAGACAACAATGGAGATGGAATGGATATCTTTTCTGAATTTACTATCAACTTTTTTTGTTAAAAATGCTTTTTTACTTTATCCTCAGTAGTTGGTAAACCATTGCAATTGGATATGGCTACAATTAATAAGACATGACCTAATTGTGCAAGGGTTAAGATATTAGTTGATCTTATTACAGATTTACCAAATGTGGTGAATATGAAAATTATAGATGAGAAAACTGGTGAATCTAGATTAGTTAGTGCTCACATTTAATATGATGTGTTACCCAAATATTTCACGCGCTGTAATCTTCACGGTCATAATGAAGAAGGTTGTAGAATCTTGCATCCGAAATTGAGAATTATTTATGATGAAGGTGAACAAAAGCAGGAATGTACTAAAAATACAACCAGGAATCACGAACAATAAAGGAATCCTAGAAGGCTAGCTCGTATATTATCCAGTGGAAAAGTTGTTGGGGATCCTGGTAATTGGAATACAATTAAGGACAAGAGAGTGTTTACAATGGAAAAGAACCCAAGCAAGTTCATAGATGGAAAGCCTACCAATGGGAATGTAGATGAAGTTCAAACACAAGATTCTTTTTCTGCTCTAATTGTGGAAAATAAGGGTGTGGAAGTTGTAAATGTAGAGGAGCTAGACAAAGAGAATAGTAGCAAAGAAGATACTGATGCTTCATCAGGTTCCATGGAGAAATAATGTAGGGAGAAGGAACAAGCAGATATAGGTTGCAGTAGTCAGAATGTTATAGAAGAGCCACTTACAACTGTCATAAATAAGATGGAGGACAATGTGGAGAAGGTTGCTTCAAAATATATAAGAGACTATATTGATAACACTTCTTTGGAACAACAAAATACTAGTGTTTGGGATGGGATAGAGGAGCTAGGTGTTTAAAAAATTGAGGAGACTGAAGTAAATGAGGCATGTTTTCAATCTCTCTCTACCAAATGTGGTGTTAGAGTGGAAGAAGAAATGGAGAAAAAAGTTGACAATGTGAAAGAGGTAATTCTTGAAGGAGGAGGTGGACTAGAACAAATTGAAGATTTGAACTCACTCACTCCTGGAGTGAGGGATGAGGCCGGGGAATTAACAGGAGAGAAGTATGGCTATGAAGAGGGTATAATTGATTTTGTAGATCTAGGAGGAGGAAATCCTATGGAGGAAGGGACATATAAATGAGAGGGGGTTAATGCATCTTCACCAATAGTAGATGTGGTGGAGGGGATTAAGGGATCCTCACCTGCTGAAGATATCATTGAATTAGTAGCACAACAGAAAGATGAGGTAGAGGGGGTTAAAGTTTCTTCACCTATAGTAGAAGATGGAAATGGAACAGTAGCTCAACAAACATATATTACTCTAAGTGTTCTACTGTTCAACCTTTACAAATTGCTATACTGAGGATAAAGTCACTAATGAAGAGACTTAATGATATTGTTGTCACACCCCAACCTAGGGGGGTGGCTGGCACTTGGCGCCCTAAGGCCTGAGCGTACCAATCCTGATATCTGCGACCTACTCAACGACACCTAGTCCGACCATGCATGTGATAAAAGATTTTTTTAAATAAAAATACAATTTCCTGCATGCAGAAAATCCCAACCTATACATATATATGTAACAAGGCCAACATAAACACAACAAGTCTACTGAAGACGCTGACAAGTTTACACATCAAACCATAATACACAATACAACTATCTACAAGCTTCTAAAGAGCATAACAACAATATCTGGTTAGGACAGGACTCTACCATACCCAACTATGTACATATATACACTCATCATACCTATCAGCTCACTAGAAAGCTCCGGAAGAAAGGAGCATGACAACCTTCAGCTGAGTTGAGTTACCTATGCTAAGGAATCATCTGCATCTCTATCTATACATACGGGCATGAAACATAGTGCCCTAGAAAGAGACATCAGTACGAAAGATATACTGAATATGTAAGGTTGAAGCAGTAAATAAGTACAACACTATAAATGAAGCACAAGTTGAAATTGTAACTGAATGTACAACTGTAAGGTAAAGCAATGGAAATACAACTTGTGCTCTGAGTGCCTCTGTGGGCTAAATTATGCATAATGAAATATAATTGCATATATAATGCCATAGGCCTCTGTGGGCAGTATTATCAATATCATATGTGTATGAATTGCATAATAGAGCCATAAGCCTCTGGTAATATCATTAAGCTCATATTTATATAATCGTGTTTATAACGCCACAGGCCTCTAAGGGCAGTATAGATATATGATATATGCATATGATGACCTCTTTAAGGATTATCAAATACTCTTGAACTCATTGAAGTGATGTAAGGTTGTTCCACATCTGACTCCCTTATGAGGGTAAACACATCGCATGTTACTCTTTCAATGACTTTATAAGCACCATAAATCACATTGTAAACTTAACTTTTAGGAAACAATAAGGAGTCGGCCTTTTTGGACATCAAAAGAATACTTGCACGAAAATATAATCTTGACAAAGAATGATAGTACACAACAACACACTTATAAGAGAATCACCAGTGCCTTCGTAAGGACTTTTAGAATAGAGTTCTTATCAGATTTCATTTCGTAATAATCATTTCAATATGATCATGCCAAAAGAAGGAAGTGAGTCTTAGATAGCTTTGTTTTTCTGAAAATGCTAGCTTACAATCCTTTGGTTGCGTCTCGAGCGATATCCAACATATTAGAGGCAATTCGATCAATATTAAGTTGATAAACTAAAGATGATTTCATTATGATACTTTATCACACACTTGATGTACTTGAATCCTCGTATCTTTGTCGATGATCATTCAATATCGGAATACATCATGAATTATTCTAGCTTCTTTCCTTCCTCCATCAACTTATTAATAAAATTCAATAACTTAATACCAAGCTCAACTCTAATCAAACATCCCAAACATAAGTTAAGAACGATCTTTACGTGTTTTCTAGTTATTTCTCCTTATAGCTTGTATTTCCATTAGTAAGACCAATACCATAAATGAGCTCATCCGCAACCTCTAAACATAATCAAATCATATCCCATAATTCTCGGTCATAACTAATCATATATATAATCTCCGAACAATTTGAAATCAAAACAATAACATCCTTTGTCATTTAGGGTGTTAACTTGTTGATTATTTACCCAAGCACTTAATTAACACTTGAATAATCTTAAGTACAAGAAAGGGAGTGTAACTCACACCTTATTCAGCAAAAATAACATTTAACCCAATTGCCTTAGTTTCAAGAACAACCTTCAAGAGCGTAATAATTCCATAGAAAGGTTCCTCTTTACTTGTCCTAGCTTTTTGATGTAGAATTATGGTGTAATTGATTTGAAATCACCTTGAAATCCTTGAAATCAGTTGGGAGGGTTAGAAAGAGGGTTAGGGAAATGTTGGGTAAAAAATAGATCAAAATTGGTCAAAAACCACTTAAACACGTAACTAAGTCGGCGGCCGACCAATTTGATAGTCTGTAAAATTTTGTACGTTCCGTCAAAATGGACCATATAATCGGTCTTAAAAAATACATGGGGGTGGACCATATTGACGGTCTGTCAAAATTTATATGGTCCGTCAAAATGGGATTCCGTAGATTTTCATCGAAATGCAATTTCATTGATCCGTTTAACTTTTATACCCTATGATACTTCCATAAACATTCTATAAAATCTCACTGTCTCCCCGTAAGATCACATGTCTTCCAGAAATATCGGTATCAATTGACGACATGATGAAATGCAAAAGTTATGTGGCGTAACATGCTTCCCCCTTAGAAATATTCATCCACGAATGTTGAGGATATTCTAACTCTCAACTTTTCCAGAAATTTCAGCATGGTTTCTTTTATAAACAAGACTATCTAAAACCTGTCAAGCAGCTCAAACACACATCCAAGACCATACATGGCAATATAATAACAAAGCAATATCAAATCAACCTAACACTACCGCTTATAATTATAATGACAGAGAAAAATTAGCTGTAACTCACCTTAACATTCTTCTGTTGGCCTCAGTACTGCACCTAATACACTTATTTCAATAATACCATTTTAAATATAGCACATGGTTCAACTTTGGTAAATAGAATAGGAATAGAAAGATCATATCACACGAATATTTGCATGAAGCTGATGTTTGAAACATCCGAGTATAGCAATTCTTATGCTTTCCAACAATTCTGGTTGAGTTTTTCCGTATATAGGACTATCTCAACCTGTCGCGCAATCTGGATGTCGTGGCTAGTGTTTCGTAAGATTACACAATCATAACACTGTTGGTACATCATCGACCTCCACCCTATCATTTATTTCTTTTACAACATTGCTAGTAATTCATTCGAATCACTAAACTATTGATGTAAAAATCCATGTGAGCTCAATGTTCTAATTTAATCCTCGAGGCATAATCTCGGAGTTCCAAAGATGGTGGATCATCCGATGATAATATGCTTAAAATGGCATGGAATATGGAGCGGGATTGAAGATTGGACTTGAAGATTTTAAGAAAAATACATTTTATTCGGCCTTCTTATTTGGTCATGGCCGAGACCATGTATATTCTTTTATCTTATCATTATTTACTAGGTTAGCTATTATCTTAGGACATAGTATGCTATATAATAACTACATTAAGACACAATTAATAAGTCATGAAGATGACTAGGCCAAGAGTATACCATGGCAAGGACAAGTGATGACTTGGACGACAAAGTGGGAAGGACAAGGGATATCTAGAAGATGGGGATTTCAAGGAGAGATTTTATGGACTAACAAACTCTTGAATTTGGCTACATTGAAGAGCTCAAAATCAGCCAAGGATAAGTTCAAGTGTTCGTCAAATTGATCATCCAAACAAATACCAAGAATGGAAGCTTCCAACACATTCCAAGAAGATGAGGTTGTTGGAAGAATCAAGTTCATAAATCTTGCTACATAGGAGACAACAATTTTGACTGACAATTCCCACATCAAACTACAAAATCTGCAATATCTCTCTTCATCCGACCCCACCAATAGTGCTATCTCAAATCGCGATAGATTTTGGTAGCACCTAGATGAATGGAATAACGGGAACTATGAGCCTCCTCCAATATCACATAAATAAAATTGCCAACACGAGGAACGCATAATCGTCCCTTGATCCTCAAAACCCCCTCACTATCAAGCACGACCTTCTTGGCCTCACCACACAATACTTTGTCATGAATCTATCATAACTGGGGATCATCAAACTGTCTAGCCCTAATCTCCTCCAAGAGAGACGATCTCTCCTCGACACACGCTAAAACTCGGCCGAGATATGAATGATCCAACTACACAAAGATGTTATCCAGAGTCTGAACCTCTATGGATAAGGGACGCTCAGAAGCAACCAATCTAGCCAAGATACCCATACTCATCGCCTTGCAACTCAAGGAATCAGCCACCACATTTGCCATACCCATATGGTAAAGTATGGTGATATCATAATCTTTCAGAAGCTCCATCCATATACGCTGGCTAGAATTGAGATCTCTTTGAGTGAATACGCGTTGTAGGCTACGATGATCAACAATGTTTCATGAACATGTGTCAAATAAGCCAAACATCCCTTATCAGCAATCTTCTTCCCACAGCGATAAGAAATAATCTTCTTCGGAGCGTGACTAGGAGTACCCCTCCACTCAAGTCTAGGAATCCTAGTCATGGCTAATGTAATTATCTTGGCCTGATAGTCCAAGATCGCATAGTATGGAGACAACCATGTCATGCCCAATATAATATCAAAATATAACATATCTAGGATCATAAAATCTACCCACGTGTCATACTCCATAAAAGTAACTTATTTTGATAGACTCTATTAACCAACACATAATCCCTAGCCGGAGTAGACACATATATAGGCAAGTCAAGATGGTCATAAGTCAAATCCCAACCAACAACATGATAAGAAGACACATATGAGTAAGTGGACCATGGATCAAACAAGACAATAGCCAGCCGATGGCAAACAAAACTATTACCTGAGATCACAGCATCTGAAGCCTCTGATTTTGGTCTACCTGGAAATGCATAACACCGCACATCAGCATGGCCGCTCTGAATAGACTATGCTCCTCTTCTGGAGAACTATGTACCACCTCTCCCAGACTTATGTTTGCCCTTCGATGATTGGAAACCACCGTGGCCTGACTGAGCACTGCCCCTGGCTGAAGAACCACCCCGACTACTAGAAAATGACGGATTCCTATGGGTCTGGAACTTAGAGTCCTGCTAAGTCCCACTCTGTCTACCACGGGGATAATCTCTCCTGAAATGACCCATCTCACCGCAACCATAACACAATCTAGGCACTAGAAATTGATGTACGGAAGCTGAAAAACAGGATGGACCATCGCGATTGGCTGGTCTAGAGAATGAACCTCCATGAGATTGTCCATCCCCATGCCCACTCTGCCTAGAAGGGCCACTAGAAAATGTTTGCAATGCTGAATGAATCGGAGGATTGAGGGCTGAATGATAGGTCCTAGATGACTGACCGTCTCTTTGGTGACTGGTAGATCCACTAAACTAACCATGCTGATAGGGCCTCTTCTAACTAGACCCTCCATAAGCTCAAATTGTGGCAGCCTCAATACTCATAGCATGATCTACAACCATTTGAAATGAAAATCCCATAGCAACATGCTGAAGACAGGGAACATAAAGCAAAACACCAACCCATTGATGAACATACGGACTCTATCAGCCTCTGTTAGAATTAAGTGCGACGCATACCTAGCCAAAATAAGAATTTGCTCATACTCAGATATCGACATACCCTTCTGTCGCAAGTGAGTGAACTCATCTATGCACTAATCTCTCAAAAGAAATGGCGCATATTTCTCTAGGAAACTTGGTGAAACTATACCCATGTAAGTGGAGGTGAACCAGCTGGTCTGCTCTCAATAAAGTACCTCCACCAAGTCTTCGCATCATCGCGAAGCTAAAAAGATACGTAGTACACTCCATGGGACTCCATAATCCCATCTTATAAACCTCTCATGCATGTCAATGATGAACTCAAACGCATCCTCATTGCGGGTACCATGAAACCTGGGCGGCTCCATTTTCAGAAAAATACCGATA
This sequence comes from Anisodus acutangulus, assembly GCA_029783415.1. Lineage (NCBI taxonomy): Eukaryota > Viridiplantae > Streptophyta > Magnoliopsida > Solanales > Solanaceae > Anisodus > Anisodus acutangulus. The sequence goes on along the minus strand of CM056490.1, from coordinate 22,941,932 downwards.
AGCTCCTGATCTCTGAGTGTCAACACTTGAGCTGCTACTAGCATGGGAATGCCCTCAGGGGATGGAAACCCATCAATACATAGGTCCATAGCAGCAACAGGATGCGTCCCTTATGTCTGTCCCTGCTCGGGAGTATGCAACCCTGCCCTGGTATGTGATCCATAAAGAGTACCACTGCCAGACGCCTATTGGGCATCAAAATAAAGGAGTGTGCGAGCCAAAGTATCCTAAACTGCTAGGTCTAACATAATCTCAGGGTGAGTCTGGGATGGACCCAAACCTCCCCCATCAGCCTACTCAACCTAGGGCTCACACTTTCGAGATGCTGAGCATACCCGTCCTATCATAGGGGCCATATCCTTGGCTGGTGCAACACCGTGATGTTTGGCTCAGTCGCGCCCTCTCTCTCATCCTCGAGCGCCAGCTCCAACAATAATGGGCTCGGGCTCATTGTCTCTTGCATGATCAGCACGTGTCCTCACCATCTGTGAGAAAATGGAAATTAATAAGATACCAATTTGAACATTCTAGATACCAATTTTAATAAAGTAGCACAAAAGAATGAAGAATTTGAAGTTTCATAAATGTCACATAGCCTCTTGCAGAGACTGAGCTTTTTGTATCCATCTATAAGACTCTACTAGACATAATCTTGTACTTACAGACTGGGTAACCTAGGGCTCTGATACCAACTTGTCAAGACCTGAAATCCCTAAGTCATTAGTGCACCAACCAATTCCCACCACGGTAGGAGGACCCTTCCTTTATACAACAATCCAATGCATAATTATAGTAATCAAGCAGAATATCATAGGTCTAACTCTTAACATAAATAGAAAATGCAGAAATATCATACTAATACAACCCCTACGAATAATGGTCTGAATCGTACAAGAGCCACTACCAAAATACTATATTTGATTAATACAAATTTCATAGAGGGAATACTGTCTCAGAAATCAAATAAAGAAAATAATGGGAAAAAGTCTCCGGACAGCTAATCGTCCAACATGTTCATCCTAGAAATACTCAAGAGCAACCTCGATCAATCGCCGGGAGGAGAGGTAGAGCTTTTCATGTACTCTGCACTCAAAAGAATGCAGCAAGGTTGTATCAGTACAAACACTATGTACTAGTAGATATCATAGGCCATCAACAGTTAGCTAACATATTTGTAAGAAAGAAACTGAAATATAGACATGCTCACATTCAAGTACAAGTAATATCACGGTCCAAGAATAACTACCCAAGTATAAAAATTCAAGTTAGCATATGTGGTGAGGCTTTTCTACATATATTTCATGTTTTGCATATTTGTCTAGAACTTGCCCTGCATGTTATTTAAGAGAAATAAAAAGTGTTGCTCTGTTTAGAAGATGATAATTGGCTTTCTTTGATATATCTTGTGAATTTAGCCTTTTCAGAAATTGTTACCACGAGTTAGCCCTTTGAGCATGTAGCCTTTTATTTGTTAGCCATATTTTTTACCTTGACCCACTTATTGAATCCCTAGTTTTTGCCCCTTGCTTCTTTGAGTGTTGTAGCTAGATTGTGATATAATTGTTAAATCTAAAGAAAAGGGATGCTCGAGTGTAAAAGGTGACCAATGATAGCTGCAAAGTGATGAAAATGCCCTCATAGAAAGAATAAAAAAATGAAAAATTACTATGATCAAAAGATGATTGAAATGTTCTTGATATGAGGGAAATACTTGTGAAATAATTGATGAAGAAAGGGCTGAAAAATAAAGTGAAAAAATGAAAATAATGGGTGATGAATCTAAAAGTGCAAAGTGCTTAGGGAATTGTAAGTCACTAGTATACAGTTTTCATATCCGTCCCCTAGCCAACATTAAAATTTCTTAAATTCCTATTTGATTTTATTTGATCACGCTTAATTAACAGAGATGTACATAATGAGCAAGCCTATGGTTCTTTGTGCATACATGTGTATTTCATTGTGAGTGCGAGAGTTGTGCTTTGATGCTAAGTCCTTAATTTACATTCATTCTTTGATTTGAGTGTGTGGACTATTTCTTCTTGCGAGCGCACTTATTTCATGATAGATAGGTGATGTTATTAGCTTCTTTGACAGAATAGGTGAGTTAGCTTGAATTTGATGAGTTAGAGTCCGTCTCTAAGGCTACGAGGTTAGAAGTTTGTTGTTTGTTTGTTCATTGTATATCTTGTAGGATGACCAGGAAGTGTATACTTGGTGAATTGAGTTGCTATAGAGCGTAATTGTTGGTATCAACTAAAGTGATGGTGTTCCTATGCTTGATTTATTGATAGTGATTTTAGTGCTTACTCGAGGACGAGCAAGAATTTAAGTGTTGGGATGGTGATGTTAAGTCAAAAACACATATATTTAATAATTGTTGCCCACATCCTGAAACTTTTAATCGTCTTTTGGATATTATTATATTACTTTGTGCATAGTATTGTATTTTATTGTATAGGTACATTGGAGACGGAATTTGGATCTTAAATTGGGTGAAAAGTATTAAAATAAAGAAAATGATGTTCATGCCCTCATGTAATATCTTCCAACGTGGCATCAACAATTGCCAAGTTCTTGAGATTGTGACATGGTTCATTGACACCTAATGATTATGCATATCATTGAGTAATGATTTCAAAAGCAAGATGAAGAAATAAGCGTTGAGAAGTAACACTTAAAATTGAAAGAGAAAAAGAGATGTACCTGTATCAAGCACCTGAAAGAAAGAATTACGTAGGCAGCAAGCACTACATGGATTAAAGAGAATGCAAACTGGACTTGGATGAAATTCGTACTTGGGCAGTAGCACTTCGCTGGGCGATGCCCATAGCGAGGCACTGCCTTGCTGTGTGTTGCTCGCTCAGCGAGGTCGCATGATTCGAATTAAAAATTCTCCCAATTTATTTTGAACTCAGTTATTTCTTCTGTGTTTTTCCCTACACCTATAAATAGTGCCCAAGACATAATTTTTACACACTTTGAGATAGCTTGTGATCTTGAGTTCAGAACTTTTGACCGAGGGATAGCTAGGAGCTTCCGTGAAGGCCGGAGATTGTTGGGTTTTACCTTTTCTTCTCCTTACTACTAGTTTTTATATTTTCTTTGGATGATTCGTTGTTTGTCCTCCATGTCTATGTGGAGCTAAAATTTTCGTTCTAGGATTGTGGTAAACCATGAATATTGATTAGGGATGTCAGTGGGGCGGGTAAATGTGGATACCGCCCCGCACCCGCTCCAGTTGGGTCGGGTATGGGGGATGGTTTGGTGGGTGGTGAGGCGGGCATGGGTATCAAAAGTGCTACCCGCCATGGGTAATGGGCGGGGTGGATTTCATATAAGACCCGCACCATACCCGCCCCGCTACCCGCACCGTACCCGCACTGCCCATACCCGCACCGCCCATACCTTCACCACCTATTAGTTTAATTAGGCTCTAATCTATTGCCATTTCTTGATTTAAAATGTGACTTGGGCTAATCCCCTTTTTATTAAACATTTAGCCGAGCTGAGCCGAGCCTAGGCCCAACTCAACTCAGCGAAAGGGCAAAGGGTTCAAGAACGCTAACATCTCATTATTAAACATTCAGCAAAACGGAAAAGGGCCTTTCTTATTTGGAACTTACATTCAAAGGGTTCAAGAACCCTAACATCTCATTTGTCGTATTATACCACCGATACACCACCACCACCACCCCAGGTGAGGTCCCCCCTCCCTCTTGTACCGCACCGCCTAGTAACATAATGTGTTTTGGTTTTGGAAGGTAACTTTTAATCATTTTTTATTTTTTGTTTTCGCGGGACTGTTGCGATTTTTTTTTGGGCGTAGATGTTGATTTGTATGTTTTCATAATCTCTGATTGATTTATAGTGGATATGTTAATATGTTTTTTGTGTGTATTATTGTTGTTTCAGTTTTGGCTACTCTGATTCAGTTAGCATATCTTCTTCGCAGTAGGGTTTCCTCTTTAGCAGATCGGTGCCTGAGCTAAAAACAGAAGCTCCAAACCAGTTGGGTCCTCTAAATCAAACCACTTAATTAGTGATTCAACTCAAATAACCAATGGTCTAAGCTCCAATCCAGCTGAAAATTCTTAATCGAGCTGCAATTTCAACCCAATCAACGACGGTATGTGCTCAGGTATATTTCTTTACTCTTCACTATATTTGTACTGTCAAAATCCCAATTTGTGTAGTCATAACAAATTTATAATTCGGATTGAGTGTTTGTGTACGGTCTTCTTCGTTGATATTATTCTTCCAATTGCTAGCCTTCCACAACATTGAGAACAAATCTCAAGTCTTACCTTGTTAGCTTACAGATCTTGACTCTTGTTTATGTAGCATTTCATTCGCTCGTTGTCTACCCTACTGCGAAGAAGATATGCTAAGAAATTCCCAGTTGTCTGCTGCCATCCCAGAAAGCAGAAGACTCCTTTGGTTGTACCAAATTAGTAACATATCTTTTATTTTAATTGTACTAAAGTACTCCTACTAATACTTATAAAATTTATTAAACATCTTGAAGTTATTCTGTAAATGACAATCTCAAGTATTATTATGCCATTCTTTTTTTTCTTTACAATGTTACAGCCATGGGAGATGAAAACTTTAATTCCAGGACAAGACCTTCCGAAATAAAAAGTGGTTTTGAAGGTTCTTCCAGTGCAAATCTGATTCCTTTAGAGGGTCCAAATGAAATAAAATCAGACATATACCCTTCTATTATACCTCTTACTAGTAGACATACATCCGAAGTTTGGAAAAATTATAAAAGGAAGAAGGTTAATGGTCAAACGAAAGCCGAATGTAACTTTTGTGCTAAGCTTTTGGCAGGATGGCCAAAAGCTGGCACATCTCATTTGAGATATCACACTAAGTCTTGTCCTAAGAGAGTATGCCAAGATCTTCGACAAACTAGATTGTTTGGGTCATTATCTAATCCCGCCAATAATGGTGAAACACTATCATTGGCGGCATATGAGTTTCACCAAGCGGATGGGAGACGAGATTTGACAAAAATGATTATCCTCCATGAATACCCATTAAATATGGTTGAACATTACGGGTTTAGAAAACTTTGTAAGACATTGCAACCGGGTTTCAAAGTACCATGTCGTAACACGAGGGTTTCAAAGTACCATGTCGTAACACGACTAGGAATGATATTATCCTAAGGTATGCTACTGGGAAGGAGTTAATGATTTAGTTATTGGACAAGGCCAAGAGTAAGATTTCTTTAACAACGGATATGTGGATTTCAAGTAATCAATGGAAAGGCTACATGGCAGTCACTGATCACTTCATTAGTAATACATGGAAGCTACGAAGTCATAGTCTGAGGTATATACATGTTTCAAATGCGCCTGTTTTCTATTTGAAATGTGCTATTTTTTATCTATAATATTCTGTTTTGTGCTGAAATTTGCTATCTCGTGCCAGAAATGTGCTGAAATATGTTGTTTCGGGCCATATATGTGCTATTTTTTGCCCGATATCTGCTGTTTTATGCCCGATATCTGCTGTTTTGAGCCAGATATTGTTGTTTTCAGCCTAAAATGGATTGTATTGTGCCTTATATGTCGTTGTTTTTTAGATTTTTATATGTGGAGGCACCTCATACAAAGGAAGTCTTAGCTGAAGCTTTGTGTCAGTGTATTTACGATTGGAATCTTGATTGTTCTATCTCTTCCATCTCTTTGGATAACTGCACAACAAATGATGTCGTAATGGAAATTTTGCGTGGTAAACTTCCTAATGATTCACTTATTTTGCGTGGAAAGTTTCTACACATGCGTTGTTGTGCCCATATTTTAAATCTGATTGTCCAAGATGGTTTAAACATAATTGGTGAGGGTATTGAAAGGGTTAGAAATAGTGTGATTTTTTTATTTGGAGGTGGAGAAGGTGATACCACTTGTTCGCTATTACTACAAGCAACTTTACGAGGACTATGAAGTTGATTTGGAGGTGGAGAAGGTGAAAGATGTTTTGACGGATTTAACGAGTGAATATGGAAAGGGTAAAGGAAAAGAATCAACTTTTAATTCCAAGCTACCACCATCTGGTAAAGTTAGTGGAAAAGGAAGGATGAGTGGCTTTGCTAAATATTTGGAGGTGGAGGAGAATCAAGTTCAAGAAAAATCGGAGTTGGAGAAGTATTTTGAGACTCCTAATATACCTCTTGACGATGACTTTGATATCCTTGTTTGGTGGAAAACCAATGGATCAACATTCCCGATTCTTCAAAGGATAGCAAGGGACATCCTAAGTATCCCCGTTTCTAATGTTGCTTCTGAGTCAGTTTTTAGCACATGTGGCCGTGTGTTGACTACTCATCGTAGTCGCCTTCTTTCGTCAACCGTCGAGGCTTTAATGTGTGCTCAAATCTAGATTTGGACTAATATTAAAGGTAAGTAGAAGTTTTATTTTAAATTCAATTCAACTTGTTTCTTTATATAATCCATTATTTTAAATTTGTATTATCTCTTAATTTTAATTATTAGGTGATGGTTGGCTAAAAGAAGTTGAGTATCGGAAAATTATTGACGAAATGGAGGAGAAAGAATGTATTACCAAAGATGAGGTATTAAGTGTTTTAAATAGTTCAACTTAATTAATCATTTGCCATATATCCTCCAAACAGTGTAAATTTTTATATTTCTATATTTTAGGTGAAAGAGGTTGTTGTATGACAAGGATTGATTGAAGAAGCCATGGATGCAAAAGTTGAACTTCAGTAGCTGAAGAGTTGTATCAATCAATGTAGAATGTTTGTTTTTTTAGTTGCTTTAAAAAAAATTATGGGAGCTATTTTTTTTAGTTGCTTTGTTCAATGAACTTACTATGGCTATCTTTTATTCTTGTTGGTGATGTTGTTGATGTTTCTTTCCTAACTTTGATCTGTGAGGATTACTTGACTGAAATGTACATTGATAAAGTAATGTTGTATGGATCAATGGGTCACTCGAGGAAAAATGTACACTGATAAAGTAATGTTGTATAAACGACAGATTTCATCAAATTTGTGGGAGTTGTTTAGGTGGGTAGGTGAGGCGGGTAGACAGGTATGTGGGTACCCAATGGGTGGTGAGGCGGATAATGGATATCCGTCGGGTAAGTGGGGTGGGGGCAGGTGTAATCCTATACCCGCCAGACGGGTATGGGTGGAGGAATTACTACCTGTAATGGGTGGTGGGGCGGGTGTGGGGTGGGTTTTAGGTGGCGGGTATGTGTATGGGGTACCCTTCTCCCGCCCCCGCCCTCGCCGCACCCCGTTGAAATCTATTGATGTTTGATGATTATTTCTTATCTTAATACGAGTTGTTGATAATTCTGTGTATAATTGCTTGATTGTTTGGCCAACAGTTAAGTTCTATCGACAATCTAATATACATACTTGTAAAAGATGTTGTGGAGTAAAAGAGTTGATCTTGGTTAAAATCCTGAATTAAAAATGATCCCCGGAATTTTAAATACAAGTCTAAATTAAAACGCGTCGTCCATTATAATTGTTAGAGTGCAAAATCCTTTTCGGCGATACGAGTATTTATGCCAAAGCATTTGCTCTAAGTCTGCGATGACCCATACTATTTCATAGATGTGTTTTAAATATAAAGGTAAAGGATAAACTTTTGTGGGTATTTACACCAAAGTATTTTCTCACAAAGGACAAATTTACTTAGATATATAAGCCCAGTAGTGTAATGGGGTTGACTTGCTTAGACAAGTCTTGGCGTCGAAGTGTCGGACTAATCTAAGGACGCAAGATTAAATGTAATATTTGATTAACCAAGAGTTGCAAATAAGTTTTGCAATTGGTTTAGAACCTACCAAGATGTGTTGTTGAAGTTATCAGCCAAAGCAAACGCGGAGATAGCATAGGCTTGGATCTTGGCCCATTATGACCTCAATTAATATAGGTCTGTATTCTACTATGGGGTCGTAGAAGTATGTTAAAATAGTGAGAGCTAATTAAACAAAAGGCCATGTTTATTAACCTAAACGAATGTGTATAATAGGAAATAGATTTTGAGTTTGATTTTCAGTCTATCTAATTCTTCAAATTATCAAAGATGTCGAGCTTATTATTGAAAATATTGATTGAGATGAACAAACTTACTGGACAGAACTACCTTGACTAGATAATGAATTTGCGAATAATTACTGAGACAAGAGAAAATAGAATACGTGTTGGACACGGTGTTCCCAACAGTCCCTGCGACAGACTCTGCTGAATATGCCTCTTTTGATAAGGATGCTTACCAAAAACACCTAGATGATGCCACTTCAGCACAGTGCGTGATGTTGTCTTCCATGTCTATGGAACTTCAGAGACAACATGAGAATATGGGGCCCAATGAGATGCTCAAACACTTGAAGAGTCTATATGACTCACAATCCCATACTATGAAATATGAGTTACTGATAGAACTCTTTAAGTGTAAGCTCAATGAATGGGGCCAGGTCTCGCAACATATATTGAAGATGATAGGGCTGATAGAGAGGCTTGCTTTAATTGGAACGAATCTTGAAAAAAATGTCGCTACCACCCTCATCCTGAACTCTCTCCCTCGTTCCTTTGAGAACCTCATAGTGACTTTCAATATGAATGGAACGAAGGCGAGTCTGTCAGAGCTGCACAACATGCTCAAGACCTTTAAGTCTTCCACCTCCAAAGACAAAGTTGTGCTCATGGTGAGCTCTTCTAGCCGACCCAAGCTGAAAGGTAAGGAATGACAGAAGAAGAAGGGCAAAATAGTCACTGCGCCCTCAACTATGAAGCCCAATGGAGGTGTGAAGAAGAAGGGAAATCTGGCTAAGGATGAATGCCTCAACTTCCACAAGAAGGGGTATTGGAAGAAGGACTGCACGGCACCAGGAGGAGGAAAAGCATCAGGTGCTTCTGCCTCTGGTGGATGTGTGGCGTGATAAGGAATCCTAAAAAAGATCGATTGAGACTCCCTCCATGGTCCTACTGGGTATTGGATACCGTTTGTGGCTCACACATTTGTACAAATGTGTAGGGGCTAACTGATAGCAGGAAGGTTGGACCAAAGGAGGTAGACATATGCGTGGGAAATGAAGCACGAGTGGATGTTGAGCGCGTAGGGACTTATAGATTAAATTTACCTTCTGGTTATTGTTTAGTGTTGAATGAATGCTTCTATGTACCCTCGTTAATGAGGAATATCATTTATATTCCGGTTTTGGACATGGAGGGTTTTTCCTCATATATTTATAATGACAATCAAGTACTGTCTTTTGATAGTATTATATATGGAACTGCTCCTCTTGTGGATGAATTATATAAACTAAATTGTAGTCGAGTACAAAATAAATGAGTCAAGATAGGTAATAGAAACTCTACCTACCTATGACACTGCAGACTTGGTCATATCAACAAATCAATAATAGCAAGGTTGAGGAAGTTAGACTACCTCGAACCATTTGACTTGGAGTCTTATGATAACTGTGAATCTTGCTTGAGAGGAAATATGACCAATAAACCACTTTCTGGGAAAGGTGTACGAGCCAATGAGGTGCTTGAGTTGGTCCATACTGATGTATGTGGGTCATTCTCGACTCAAGCTAAATGATGTTTCCCATACTTCATCACTTTTACTGACGACTTCATAAGGTATGGATATGTGTATCTTATGAGACACAAATCCGAGGCTTTTGAGAAGTTCAAGGAGTACAAGTCGGAAGTAGAGAAACAACTTGCAACAAGTATCAAGACCCTTCGATTAGATCGAGGAGGTGAATACTTGACCAAGGATTTTCTAGATTACTTGAAACTATATGGAGTCAAATCAGAGTGGACACCTCTTGGAACACCATAAATGAATGGCATTGCCGAAAGGAGAAACCGAACCTTATTAGATATGGTTCGATCTATGATGAGCTTCTTAGCTCTATCGACATACCTTTGGGGACATGCTATACAAACCTCAATATATGTTCTGAACAGGGTTCCTTCCAAGTCAGTAGAAAAGACACCCTATGAGATATGGTGTGGCAAGAAGCCAGCTCTTAAACATATGAGACCCTGGGGGTGCCCTACATATGTTAAGAAGATGCTCACTGACAAGTTGGAATCTAAAAGTGAGAAATGTTACTTCGTGGGGTATCCAAAGGAAACTAAGGGATACTACTTCTATCTTCCAGGAGAACATAAGGTCATTGTTTCCAGGAACGCAACTTTCCTTGAAAAAGAATATATCTACAAGGAACATAGCTGCACGGAGATAGAACTTGAAGAAATTCAAGAACCACAAGATAACACAGATATTGAACCCTTGTCGAATGACCTAAACAAGGATTCAATGGGAGTATCTGGTGAATATTGGGTACTTAGAGTACGCCCTTCAGCCAGTGAGAGTGTTGTGATAGATAGTGCAGAAATGCAAGGCTCTCATACACAACCAATGGAAGATGATACAATGGTTGTACATCATTCCACTCAGGAAATACATAAAAATGACATTCCTGAAAGCTCTCAAGGTGATGGATTGTCAAACACATAAAGACCTTCTCACAATCAGAATACAACAAACACTGAAACGCAGAATAATCAACTCCGTAGGACCATTAGGACTCATCGTCCGTCTGAAAGACTTAATCTCCTTGTTGAAACACATAATGAGATAGATATTCCTGATGACGATGAACCTACAACTTACAGCAAAGCTATGTTAGACATTGATTCGCAAAGATGGAAAGAAGCCATGAAATCTGAGATGGACTCGATGTACATAAATTAAGTTTGGAACTTGGTTGATTTTCCAACAGGGGTTAGACCCATAGGATGCAAATGGGTCTTCAAGAAGAAGATTGATGCATATGGCAAGGTACAGACTTATAAAGAAAGATTGGTGGCTAAAGGTTATAATCAACGGCCTAGGGTCGATTATGATGAAACATTTTCACCTGTTGCTAAGATTAAGTCCATTCAGATTTTGCTTGCAATAGCTGCATATTATGACTATGACATTTGGCAGATGGACGTCAAAACTGCTTTCCTCAATGGTAATCTAGTTGAGGAGGTGTATATAAAACAACCTGAGGGTTTTTCACTTGAGTCCAAACCAAATGTTGTATGCAAGCTACAAAAGTCCATTTATGGGCTTAAGCAAACCTCGAGGAGTTGGAACATTTGCTTTGACAAAGCTATCAAGTCATTTGATTTCGTCAGAAGTAAAGAGGATCCATGTGTTTATAGTAAACGCAAGGATGTGAGTATTGCCTTCATTATCATATATGTAGATGACATATTGATAATGGGAGACAATAAGACTCTCCTGCAATCAGTCAAAGAGTGGTTGTCCAGTACCTTCCTGGTGAAGGATTTAGGTGAAGCCTGCTATATTCTGGGAATTAGGATCTATAGAGATAGAACTAATAGATTGTTGGGGCTGTCACAGTCAGTCTACATAGACAAAGTGCTTAGACATTTTTCTATGGAAAATTCCAAGAAAGGCGATCTACCTATAGGACAAGGAATCAAGTTATCTAAGAAGGATAGTCCTTCTAATACTATAGAACTTGAACACATGAAAAGGATCCTAAATGCTTCGGCTATAGGATCGATCATGTATGCCATGACCTGTACTAGGCCAGATGTGGCCTTTACACTTAGTATGACTTGAAAATCCAGCAGAATCCAGGGGAAGAACACTGGAAGGCAGTCAAGAGTATTCTTAAGTATCTTAGATGAACTAAAGATTACTTCTTAGTCTATGGTGGGGAAGAAAAGCTAGTTGCTACTGTGTACACTGATGCTAGCTTCCAGACGGATGTTGATGACTACAAATCTCAGTCAGGGTACAAGTTCATTTTCAATTGTGGAGCAGTAAGCTGGAAAAGTTCCAAACAAGCTACAACTGCTGATTCGACAACAGAAGTTGAGTATATTGCTGGATCGGAAGCTGATAAAGAAGCTGTAGATATTTCTGAGTTCCTGAAGGAACTAGAGGTTGTTCCAAGTGCCACTTGTCCAATAACGATTTATTGCGACAACACTGGTACGATTGCGCAAGCTAAGGAACCAAGATCAACCAACAAAAACAAGCATGTACGAAGGAAGTACCACATACTCAGGGAGATGGTAGAGACTGAAGAGATTAGATTAGACTATGTTCCCACAGACGATAATCTAGCTGACCCATTCACTAAACCATTAAGCTTAGTCAAGCATAATGATCATTTGGAGAATATGGGTGTTAGATATGTTAGAGATTGGCTCTAGGCCAAGTGGGAGATTGAAAGTATATTTATGTCCTAGAGACAATCTGTATTAGGACAAATGTACCTTATACACATTCGTATTATTATTAATGGAGATTAATATTTTGGCATTTGCAATTATTGAATTATTAATTTATTGTTTATAATAATCTATAATATGCATCCCTGGAGGTTACGCTGTTATTAATAGTGTGAGATATTAATATTATAATGTAACTCTTAAAATAGCCTCGACTAATGATCATCGAGAATGGGATATCGATGATATGAGATAAGTCGACATGTGGTCTGCATCACATCCTTAGAGGATGTAGTATGTCTCACCTGCTACGAGTAATAGCTACTCGTGATGGACACATGGATACTTTGGAAGTATTGGTATACCCTGCTGATATATTGTTTGTTATACTTGTCTAAAGTATGATCAGCGTGTGGGAGATATAAGTCCTTAGACTTGAGGTCAATACGCACCTTGTCTACAAAGTAATGTACTTTGATTATGTCCTAAGCTCAAATGCCTTATAGGTTGAGATACGGCTTGTATTGAGTACATTATGATGTGGATTAAAGGTAGTAGTTGAGCCAAGTTTAGGATTCATTTCTCGAATGTATATTCGAGAGAACACTAGGATTCTCAATAATATTAGGTTGACTAAGTCGTTGGCCAATGCAATAGACATATTTAGAATATGGTCTAGTTGTCAACTAATATAGATGAGATACAATGATTAAGTCATTTGGATAGACACTTGACAAATCCTAAGCTTTATCGGGTGTGTCGTGAATGAAAGGATTTTATCTTACCACATAGAGGTTAAGTTTACTGGATTCGTGTAAACGTACTTCACATATTGAGTTCGTCTTGCGGCGTCGTCTAGGAGTTCCGCGTAGACCTTAATTTGATTAATGTCGATATGTGAAGGCATGTAGGGTCACACTATGCGATTGTCCTTTCTATCTAAGGATGTATTGATAGAGTAATTAAATGTTCGATTTAGAATGGAGATATTTAAATAAATAATGATTATTTTAATTAAGTCACAATAGGATTTTGGATATAATTAAGAATGCGCAGAAAATAAATCGAGACAATGCAGTAACACGTCGAGCGCCGTAACGCCTCTGCCTCGATTTTTGGGCTAGGTCCAAGATCAAACCCTAATCCGGTTTGACCTAATTTTCACCTATAAATAGTGACATTCTCTTCATTATTCATACACCAATTTCAGATTATCATTCTAAGCCTTAGAGACTTAGAATTAAAATACTCTCTTGAACCTTTGCCGGATTTTCTAGCTTTCCGAAAGAGAAATACATTGAAGCTTGGAGCTTGCAATCGAAAGGGCAACCGCGTGTCATCCCTATAGTAGATAAAGGTTCCAGATACTATAACCTGTAAGTTTTATGCTTTATGTTACAGGTTTTGATTGTTGTATAACCATACCAGAACAAGTTGTTGGGGTAAGTAAGAAACAAAATTTTAAACTTCCGATATGCCTTACTTATGTATTTTGAACCCAATAAATTCCTACACACACAACCCGTTCCCGAAAGTATTATCACAGTGTGGCCATAAGTGGGGTCCTCCACATACCACACAAGGATCACCAAAATAAGAACAACCTACATTCAACCAATTTTCGTTCCAAGATGTCATGTCAAGAAGAATACTCAAAATATTCAATAAAAATAAATAAAATAAAATAATTTTTTTTAATAGACAACAAGAAGTCTAATCTAGATAAATAATTAATTTTTAAGTCCCCAGAAACGGCACCAAAAACTTGTTGCTATCAAACGCACAAGCAAGTATATGTGGTCGTACAACTAATATAGTAATTTTAGAAATCGGATGTCGAACCCACAGGGACTTGTGATTAACTATTTACTAAATTAAATAATCTTAATTAACTAAACAAGAGATGAGATACAAGATTTTAAGTATAAACTATCTAAAAATAAAAATATATAAATAATGAACTTCAATCAAGAAGAGCGGGGTTTTATGTTATCAATGAGATGAATGTTCCAGGATTGCAGTGGGTTCACCAATCCTATTGAGCTATCAAACTATTTCTCCTTAATCTAAATTATTGACGATTGGTAATTAACTGGATTATTAATCTCATAGTATTCTCCTGAATCACTACTCGCCGATTCAGAACTGTTCGCCGCCTATATTCCTATGGAATTGACCTGTTAAGAACGTAATTTATCCACAGTATTTAATTGAATGTGGCGTCTAGGTATATTCCTATCCTAGTCACAAATCCTAGCCCAACTGTAGGGATAATCAGATCACGCCCTCTCTAACCCTCCTTTAATCCAACAACACCTTTCCCAAGTACGTATATTAGATAGCCGATAGAACTAAACTGTTGGCCAAACAATCAAGCAATTATGCACAGAATTAAAGAAATAATCAAAATCAACAACTCGTATTAAGATAAGAAATAATCATCAAACATCAATATTCATGATTTACAATAACCTTAGAACGAGAAGTTTAGCTCCACATAGACATGGAGGATAAACAACGAATCATCCAAAGAAAATATAAAAACTAGTAGTAAGGAGAAGAAAGGGTAAAACTCAATAATCTCCGGCCTCCACGACAACTCCTAGCTCTCCCTCAGTCAAAAGTTTTGAACTCAGATCACAAGCTATCCCAAAATTGTGTAAAAATCATGTTTTATGGACTATTTATAGGTGTAGGAAAAAGCACAGAAGAAATAGCTGAGTCCAAAATAAATTGGAAGAATTTTTAATTCAGATCCTGTGACCTCGCTGAGCGAGCAACACAGCAAGGCAGTGCCTCGCTATGGGCTTCGCCCTGCAAAGTGCTCCTGCCCAAGTATTCTATTTAATCCATGTAGTACTTGCTGCCTAAGTAATTCTTTCTTTCAGGTGCTTGGTATCAGGTACATCTCTTTTTCTCTTCCAATTTCTAAGTGTTACTTCTCAACGCTTATTTCTTCATCTTGCTTTTGAAATCATTGTTCAATGATATGCATAGTCATTAGGTGTCAATGGACCATCTCAAGAACTTGGCAATTGATGATGCCACGACGGAAGACATTGCATGTGGGCATGCACATCATTTTTTTAATTTAATACTTTTTATCCAATTTAAGCTCCAAATTCCATGTCCAATGTATTTATATAATAAAATATAATATTAAGCACAAAATAATATAATAATATTCAAAAGACGATTAAAAATATTAATATGTGAGGCAACAATGATTAAATATATGTGTTTTTGACCGAAATCAGGATGTTAGTGTAGAATTGTATTAATTTTTCTTGGGGAGCCTTTCTAGTAATACAATATATATAGTGTGTACAATGTAGAATCATAATATAAAAGGGATCATATAATTACCATAATTATACAACACTATTAATTACAAAATATATGGTGAATATTCTACTAGTATTCACTAATACACCCCCTCTGTCGGAGCGGGAGGAGGTCGGACGCTTAGACTGGATCTGAAGTCGAGGAATAGTTGTCTAGGTAGTCCTTTAGTGAATATATCCGCATACTGATATGAAGAGGGCACCTATAATTACCATAATTATACAACACTATTAATTACAAAATATATGGTGAATATTCTACTAGTATTCACTAATATATTGGATGTTGGGCTCGTGATGAGGGCCCAGTTCGTGTCCAGCTAACCAGGGCAGTGGTTGTTTGGTGCTGCCGTACGAACTGCCAGAGGTTGGGTGAGAGTAAAAAAATTATGGGGGGTTTGGGACGTATGTGAGGTCGTATACGAGGTGTATAACGGCGTAGGTAGGTTGTATACGTGCAGTTTCGACCGTAAACTAGGTGTATATCAGCTTAGGGAGGCTATATACTAGTAGTATATAGTGGCCGGAGAGGTATATCAGCCGTATACAGGTGTATATCGGCATATATGGGTTGTATACGAGGGGTATACAACCTGTTGAATCGATAGGGAGGGAAATAGGACGGTATAACAGTGATATATCGGATGTATACAGAGTTGTTTGTAGAGTATAAGGGTTGGACAATTGTATATCAGCGTATATCAGATGTATACCGGTGGTATACGGGCGGTTTGGTGCCGGAAAAGGAAATGGGATGGCGGCCATATTTTAGGTTTTAGGTCGGGAAGGATTATTGGCTCTGATACCATGTAGAATTATATTAATCTTCCTTGGTGAGCCTTTCTAATTAATACAATATATATATAGTGTGTACAATATGAAATCTTAATACAAAAGGGATCTTATAATTATCATAATTATACAATACTATTAATTACAAAATATATGGTAAATATTCTACTAGTATTCACTAACTGTTAGAATTGAATGAGACTAGCTCATTCATTTACTGGGGCTCAACACTCATAAATGTTTTTACATTTGTAGCTAAATTAGCATTGAACTAGTCCTCTTCGTTCTCTCCAAATATGGAGAAGAAGAAAAAAGTAACAACAAACAATTGAAAAAAATACAATGATATTACAAAAAGTACATCCGACAATCAGACAGCACGAAAGTAACGTAACTTCCAGACATAGAAGCCGAAACTTCAGATTACTCTTTCCGAAAACCTCGACAAAAAACATTAAATTATAAAGTCATAAGCATCAGACTTACTAATCGATCCATTCTTTCTTTTTAAAATCTTCCACATTTGCACAATGTCATCATTCCAGCATCATGAATTTTAGTTTCAGCAACACAACTACGTAAAATAATCAATTTGGTTCCATGACTTAATCCCAACTTCTAACTTTAAGATGGTCGATATTTGACTTACCATTTGATACAAATTTCATGACGTTATGTATTACGTTGCACAAGACTTTCTAAAAACTTACTTTGTCGGTTTTATTTTATGTGGTATTACTTTCTTTATTAGTCTTGTGTAAAAAGAATTAAACTATAAACTTTTTATCGTATTATTAATGACATGTTTTATAGCCACATAAATTTTATGACAGGTTTAAAATTTTAAGTTCAAAAATTCTTTCTTTCTTGTTTAAACTCCTAATTCAATAAATTGAAACATAATGAGTAATTGTTGAAGTGCAACACAGCAGCATGGCATGCGGAGTGCAGCAACATAGCATGCAATAGCACCACTCCTATTTTTGTTTATATTGTTGAGTTTGTTAGGAGTTTGTTAGAAGTTTGTTGAAGTGGTTGCTTAGTCATTTTACTTGCTTCATACTAGTATAAATAAGGGTTGTAATATACATTGCATAAGGAAGAGAAAAGTTCCCACAAAACTCTTCTCCTCTCCTTCAAACTAAACCTACATTTCTGCACTTTTAATCCCACAATTCAGTGTGCAATTGTCCAAACTTCACACATGCAACTTGTGGTTAGCTCAGATCATGAAAGATAACATGGTATCAGAGCAATTGTAGGGAGAATCGAGGTATTTTCTGGCGAAACACGACTGGAAATCGAGGGATTCTCTGCAGAGGCTCTAAGCTGATTTTGTCTTCGATCAGTGAGATATACAGGTCAATCTCCTACTTGATTTTCTTTCCTAATCATCGTAGTATATTGTAGCTGTAATTCATGGAAAATACATCACCAACTGCATCGTTAATTTTCGATGAAAGTTTGAGTTCAAACTCGAATATCATCGACCACAATCATCTATTGTTTTTAAGTGCATCTGATACACCTGGAGCAGTGCAAGTGGAAATTCAATTAATAGGTATGGAGAATTATACTTTGTGGAGTCGAGCTATGAGATTGACTCTGCTAAGAAAAAACAAAATTGGATTTATTGATGGAACTGTTAAAAGAGATACATATTGTGCTAATCAAGTGAAACAATGGGATCGATATAATGTTATGGTAATCTCATGGATTATGAGAAATGTGAATAAAAATCCACTTAGTGGAATACTCTATAGATCTACTGCACATGCAGTGTGGAAGGATTTGAAGGAATGATTTGATAAGATTAATTTGTCTAGAGTGTATCAACTAAAAAATGAACTGGCTATGTTGCATCAAGGTGTATCACATGTGTCTAGTTACTATTCGAAGATGAAGGATCTATGGGATGAAATTGATTATATCATTCCTCCTCCAATATGTGACTATGACAACCCTATGGAGTACATTGAGCATCTAGAAAATCAGAGGAGTTTAGAGTTTCTGATAGAACTCAATGACAGCTACAATCAAGCAAGAAGTCACATTCTGTTAATGTCACCTACTCCTAGTGTAAATCGGGCCTACGCTATGATTGCTTAGGATGAAAGTCAGAAAATGATTATAGAAAGGTATACAAGTATGGGAGAATATGTTGAGCCTACTGCTTTGTTCAGCAGGTCACCACAGTTTAAACAGAAGAAGCCTTATTCTCCTAATGCATTATGTGATTTCTATCAAATGAAAGGACACACTAGGGATACATGTTACAAGTTGATCTATTGTGATTTCTGTAAGAACAAGGGACATGTCAGGGATAACTGTTATAGGCACATAGGTTATCCTCCTGATTTCAAAGGTAAGAAGAATGCCAATGTGGTTATGACATGTGCTCATCACATAGATCTTGATGGATCACAACATCATTATTATGGTGGATATATAGGACATGAAAACCAGAAGAATGCAGGAGAGTTGAGACAATTATCTCCAGAGCAACATGATCAGAGCAATTTCTTACTGAGAACTTGTACTCTATATAAATATGACAAAGTGCTCATAGTGTTGAATCATCAAGCAGATACTGGTGGATATCAAGGCAATACAACAATACATGTTGGTGCACATCATGGCAATGCAACAGTACCAAGAGTTCACATGGTAGGTAAACCTGTATTTGATAAGGAACATAGTAGATGGATAGTGGTTTCAGCAGCAACCAATCATATGGTGAGTAATAAAAGCATGATTGAACAAATTGATTTTATAGAAAATACATGATAAGTACAATTGCCTACTGGCCATACAGCAGCAATTACTCAAACAAAAAGTTGCAGGTTGACAGGAGGTGATCTCACAAAATATGCGTTATGTGTGCCAAGCTTTAAGTTCAATCTACTTTAAGTTTCAAAGTTGACAAGAGAACTAAATTGGAGTACAAGTTTTTTTCCTGATTTTTTACTCTTATAGGATCTCTTCACTGGGAAGGTGAAGGAGATTGGTAGGGAAGTAGATGGATTATACATGTTGGAGTCACATAAGGGATGTCCTAAATTTACAGGAGTACAAGCACATATGTCAACTACAGCCACAACAGCTGAGCTTCAAGCAGGGCTCTGGCATAGAAGGATGGGACATGTACCAATGAGTGTTCTTAGGAAGATTGACAGCATTGGTGACAAATCTAGTTTTACAATAAAGCATTGTCACATATTTCCTTTGGCTAGACAGACAAGGAAACGTTTTCCTGTTAGTAGTAGTAAGTCAAATTTTGCTTTTCAGTTGTTGTATCTTGATGTGTGGGGACCTTACAAAATTCCCACTTATTCTAGAATGAGGTATTTTCTTACAGTAGTGGATGATTACACCAGATGGACTTGGGTGTTTCTACTGCATGCTAAGTCTGATGTTTCCACTGTTCTTAGGAATTTGCTTGTATTAATAAGAACACAGTTTAATGTGATGGTTAAGAATGTTAGAACATATAATGGTACATAATTCATTAACAGTTCATGTGTTGAGTTGTTTAATCATCATGGAATTATACATCAGAGCTCTTGTCCATATACTCCACAATAAAATGGGGTGGTGGAAAGGAGGCATAGACACATTTTGGAGATTGTCAGAGCTATCAAGTTTCAAAGTCATTTGCCAGCAAGATTTTGGGGAGACTGTGTGGAAATAACAATCTATGTGATTAATAGGATTCCATCTGTGGTGATAGAAAATGTGTCACCTTATGAGAAGTTGTTTAAAATGACACCTTCTTTGTCTCATATGAAAGTGATAGGGTGTTTGTGTTATGATACTAACCTGGTCAAAAGGGATAAGTTTGATGTTAGAGCCACTAAGTCAGTGCTACTTGGATATGCAACTAGACAGAAGGGATATAAACTACTTAATCTAGATAACATAATTATTTTTGTCAGTAGAGATGTAACTTCATATGAGGATATCTTTCCTTTTAGACAGATCAGACAGTGTGGTGTTGACACACATATTGCATGTTCATATACTGATTATCTTCCTACTCTTAATGCACATCCTGATATGGGCCTGCAGGAACGTGTTATGGTTGAGAATGCTGCTGAGCAGGGAGGAATAGAATTGTCAATTGGTGATCAATAACTAGTTGAAGTGGTACCAGGTTCAAACACTGATGAAGATGAAAGGTTTGATGATGTTGATCCTACACAATCTGATGATGAAATTCTTGTATAGAACCAATATGAGATTATGTGATCTTCACAGAATCATTCTCCTTCGAATAGCTTGGAAGCTAGGAGGTCCACCAGAGACAAAAGACCACCTACTTGGATGAAGGACTTCATTCAACCTAGTGTGAATGCAAGGAATGGAAAGACATGTCCATATCCTTTGTCTGATGTAGTTAGTTATGCTGGATTATCTATGTCCTATCATAATTTTATTTCTAAGATGTTAGAAGAGCATGAACAAAAGTCATACTATGAGGCAGTTAAAGATAAGAGGTGGATAAAAGCCATGAAAGCTAAAGTTCAGGCTTTAGAAGAAAATAATACTTGAGAGATAGTTGAT
This sequence comes from Anisodus acutangulus, assembly GCA_029783415.1. Lineage (NCBI taxonomy): Eukaryota > Viridiplantae > Streptophyta > Magnoliopsida > Solanales > Solanaceae > Anisodus > Anisodus acutangulus. The sequence continues at coordinate 22,920,968 of CM056490.1, read as the reverse complement.
CTACCAAGTAACAAAAGAGCAATAGGCTGCAAGTGGGTGTACAAAATTAAGTATAAAGCATCAGGTGAAGTTAAAAGGTTTAAAGCAAGGTTGGTGACAAAAGGATAAAACCAAAGAGAAGGTATTGACTATCAAGATACTTTCTCACCAGTAATGAAAATGATGACCGTCAGATCAGTCATTTCTGTGGTTGCTGCAAAAGGATGGGTTGTGTACCAGATGGATGTATTTAATACATTCTTACAAAGGGATATTAATGAAGAAGTGTACATGAGTTTACCTCAAGGCTTTGTACATGAGCAAGAAAACGTATGTAGGTTGTTTTAGTCTCTATATGGACTCAAGCGGGCTTCTAGACAGTTGAACATTAAGTTAACCACTACCTTATTATCTTCTGGTTTTACTTAGAGCCACGAGTATCTCACGTTTCACATGCGTGAATACTTCTCCATCATTCGTCACCACTGGAAAGAAAGAGAAAAGTAGGCCAAACTTGTCAGGAGGGTCTCTTAATGCCTTCTTTTTTCTTCTCATCGGAGTTATTTCACAAAGACTTGCCAGGGTAAGGAAGAAGGGCAATCACGCCTTGCTCCCTCCTGACATCTATTGGGAGGGAACCTCCTTTCAGAGTGTGATTCATCATTTCCAATGCGGTGGTTTGTCAATTTAAATCTATTTTCTTTATGCTACCGAAAGATGGAAAAGGGAACCGACTCATTCCTTTCTTGCGGAGGGCCTTTCTTGGTCGGACCAACCCAACCGACGATTTCCGATAAGTCTTTCTGAATTGGAAGAGCGAGATGCTTCATACAGGTGTTCCAGGACTTCACATTTAACGAGTTAAATAAGACTTAAAAATAGATCGCTCAACCGATTAAAGCCTATCTGCGCCCACTCCGAGAAAATGGTTCACATACGGTATGATTCGCGGAACAGACCTCATGCGCTCTTCTCTTTCTCTCGGCTGAAGCTATCATTAGTATTCACCGACTTAACGGATCTTAATAGGGGTGAATCCACTGTCTTGATGTATGTGTGAGTTCCCCCGTATACGGCTCAAGTGGCGAAGGCCACTGCAACCTAGAGATCACCAGGCAGTTCTTTCGCTCTATAGGGATGTCAACAAACAATTCGAAATACCTCGACTTTTTTAGAACAGGTCTGAGTCAAATAGCAATGATTCAAAGCACTTCTTTTTACACTATTTAGGAAATTTTTTTGATGTTGCGATCACATAAAACATAAACTTTGAGGCTCAATAGCTAAATACATGGCAATTGAATCGACCCCCCTAATCTCGTGCCTTTTCTCGAGAATGGAATCATCTGAAACCCTGTCCGAACGAAGGGCTTCCTCCATTTTAAGCTTGGTCATTTATGACTTTCGCCTTGCACCTTTCCATTCTTTTTTTACCATCTAAAATCGAAGAAAAGAAAGAACGGCAAGATAAACAAATAAAGAGCGGAGCAATGCTGCGTGGAGGTAGAAGGCCCATGAAGGGGAGGCTCGTATTCAGATTTCTGAACGGGAAAGCATTTTTTGTCGACCTATAGTGGACTATTCTCTTCTCACAAAGAAGGACAAAGACAGGATTGTGATAGTACTGATTTATGTGGATGATTTGCTTATTACTGGGAATGATGCCAAGTTGATTACTGAGACTAACGTTACATTGCAACATCATTTAAAGATCAACGATCTGGGGGAGTTGAGGTATTTTTTCGATTTTGAATTTGCCAGAAACAGATTTAGCATTATGATGCATCAGAGAAAGTATGACCTCGAATTGATAGCATACATGAGCCTCACATGAGCAAAACCTGCAGGGTCTCCAATGGAGTTGAATGCCAAATTGACTTTTGCTGTGTTTGATCAACATGTAAATGATGTAGCAACTATTGAAGGGACTGAAGATGTGATCAATGATCCATTGTTAGAAGATCCCACTAGTTATCAGAGGCTAATTGGAAGGCTTCTATATCTTACCAACACAAGACCAGATATTGCCTTTGCAGTTTAGTGTTTAAGCCAGTTCATGCGGGCACCAAAGGTATCACATCTAGTGGCAGTTGGGAGGGCATTAAGATATATCAAACATGCACTAGGTTTAGGCATTTTCATGCCTGTAGGGGGCACTAACATGTTGACTGCATATTGTAATACTGATTGGGCATCATGTCCCAATACTAGAAGGTCAATTACAGGATATCTTGTATTTTTTAGCTCTTTTCTTATCTCCTAGAAGTCAAAGAAATAGCTCACCATATCCAGAAGTTTTGTTGAAGCTGAATACAAAAGCTTGGCTTTAGTGGTAGCAGAAGTGGTGTGGATTTCTGGTTTGTTTGCTGAACTGAATGTTTGTTTACAACTTCCTATTTCAGTATACAATGATAGCAAATCTGCTATTCAGATTGCTGCTAACCCAGTGTTTCATGAGCGTACAAAACATATAGATATTGATTGTTATTTCATCCAGGAAAAGGTTCAACAATGTCTGGTATCTACTTTATATGTAGCCACTGCATAGCCGCCTGCGGATTTGCTGACCAAGAGCGTAACACAAGGCCATGATGTTCATTTATTGTCCAAGCTAGGTCAGAAGAATTTATTCTCAGCACCTAGCTTGTAAGGGGGTGTTGAAGTGCAGCACAGCAACATGGGATGCAGAGTGCAGCATCACAGCAACATAACATGCAACAACATCACATTAGCACCACTCCTATTTTAGTTTATATTGTTGAGTTTGTTAGGAGTTTGTTGAAGTAGTTGCTTAGTCATTTTACTTGCTTCATACTAGTATAAATAAGGGTTGTAATCCACATTGCATAAGGAAGAGAAAATAAGAGAAAAACTCCCACAAAACTCTTCTCCTCTCCTTCGAACTAAACCTCCATTTCTGCACTTTTAATTCCACAATTCAGTGTGTGATTGTCCAAACTTCACACATGCAACTTGTGGTTAGCTCAGATCGTGAAAGATAACAGTAATATATTTATGATGCATACTCCTCCATCTAGTTAGAGTCTCGTATTCAACGTTTATTAGGTTTTCTTGCACATTTAACCGAGTACAAACAAGTTTTGAAAAGCTTAATTTATTAAGGAAAAAGACCTTAAGGTGAAAACATACTTAAGTAATTAATCACAGAGCTAAGCTTATTATTTAATTAATAATATTGTTAAATAATTAATGGATGCATGACTAAGACATGGCACCCAATAAGCCCCAGAAAAAGCTGACGAGTACCTGATATCGTTATGAAATATAAATGACATTCAAAGTACAATCGTATTAAGACTCAGTCTTATATAATAACCACATTTTTCTTTATTTTAATCAATATGTTAATAAATATTTTGAGTTCTCCTAAGCTCATTTCAAGAAGCTTGCTGCCGCCTAAGGCGTTTATTGTTGATAACATATACTCCCTCCGACTTGTCATATTTTCTTTTTGCACACTTAAGAAAATATTAATCAAATGGTAATTTGACTAAATTATTTTTATTTTTATCTTAATTTTATACTACTCACTTTTCACCATATTAATCTTTATCCACATTTATTGTGTAAGAATAATGGTGAAAACTAATAATTAATTATGTCTTGATTTTTTCAAATGACTATTATTTCAGACCAATTAATTTTATTAAGCACGATATCTTAAATAAATTTGAAAAGACATGGTTCAGCTGAAGGGGAAGAATGTAAGAATTAAGTATCAAACAAAGTTCAATTAATGATTAATATAATCACTTTTTAATTATTATAAGAATAAGAATAAATCAATAGGGGATTATTGTTGGGAAGATACTTGCTTGGTGGGTCATTAACCCACTAAGAATAAAACGTTTGTGATAGCGATTCATCCACGCGATTGATGGTGGGAACTCGCCGAAAACCTTATTCTTTTTTTAACCTAAACACTTGTCCTAACTCAAAATATACACTTTAAAAATAAAATGTTTATCTATTTTGACAATTTTAAAAATTTAAAGGAATTTTGATCTTTGATCATAGATAAAAATATATACAAAATTAATGTATGATGAGTCTCAAATATATATGTTCTAATTCAAGCAAACTATTTTGATCTTTTCCTCTCTTTTGCTCTCCCACTAATTAAGGAACAACTTAGAAGTTTTTGCAGTGAGCCTAATCATACCCACTACTCTTTGAACTATATATAATAGAAATTTATGTATGTGTGTGTAAAGTTCAAAAAATATTTGTCACGAAGAAATATTAATATATCGCGCATGGATTTAAAATTTTGGAATTGTCTATGTTCTCACCCAAAAAAGACAGGAGAAATTGAGCATAAGTCCTTGTTTGCTTTTTGTTCCTTCCTCCATATATCCCTTTCAAAACTAATGAGCCAAAAGAAACCGGAAAGAATAGAAAGCAAAAACTCTTTATTTAAAAAGAAGTTCGAAACAAACAAGTCAAATAATGTAAGCAATCACCAAAGATCCTCACAGAATGATGAGTATTCTTCTATTCTTAACCAAAAGTTTTAAGTTTGAATTTTGAGAATGAAAATAAGAAATACTTTATTTCCAAAGTCAAATGTTTCTGATATAAATTTAAATTAATCGGACTCTAAAACAAATATTAAATACCGAGTAAGAAACAAATGACTAAATATGGTAAGCAAAATAGATAAAGATGGAAGGCTATAAATCATGGAAGGAAATATAAGTAATAATTTTAGCAGCATGACATCTAATCTCCCATCTTGTCGGTTTAATACTCCAAACGCCTTTGTGTTTAAAAGTGAAAGAAACTTGTTCAAGTAATTAATTACTAGTATTCTCTCGGGGTGTTCATGGAAAATTTAAAAATCGAATCAAATTGAAAATTGAATCAAACCAAAGAAAAAACTCGGTACTTTTTTAGTTTGGTGTGATTTTAGTTTTTACTTTTAAAAATTGTTACAATTTGGTTCGATTTTGATTTTAAGCAAAAAATAACCGAAACAACTAAATATTTAAATATCTGTCTAAAAATTATAATTGCACATATATATTTATATATGTTTATTTTAATATAAATGTTGTATAATTTTATGGTACATATTAATCTTTTGTACTCTGGGTTCATAATTTAGGTGTTTGCTTTTATAGTAATCCAATTCTTTGCCTTTACTTTCTAATTTGATTTGTAATATTTGTTTTGTTAATTCCAAAAATCGATTTTATATTCAAGTAACTTATCTTTGAGTCCTTCAATTATTCATTATTGTTTAATTTAATTATCTTCAAGATATCTTGGTTATCACCCCTAGATCTTTAATTTGCACAAAAGCAAATTCATTGTAAGAACTTCTTATGGATTCCTATAATTTAAAATGGTTAAATTCTTAGATAATGCAAACGATTTTTTGGAGGAAGCTACGTCTATATTTTATTCTTTCTCAAATTTTAATTAATTTGGTTGTGTTGTGTTAGAATATAGTCAATCTAATATGTGCTTGGAATTAAGTATGTCACATATTTAAATAAAAACAGAAAAAAAAACATAATAGCCAGAAAAATTGACAAAAATCAAAGCAATGAAAAGCCGACTTAATTGGTTTAATTTGATTCTAATATTTAAAAACCCGACTAAATTGGTATAGTTATCATCTAGAGGAAAATCGACTCAAACCGAACCATAAACACCCCTAAATTATTCTCCTAGCTAGCACATTAAATTTTATTTAATTACTTTAATTTACATATAATTAAGAGATGAGCTAGTCAGGAAAGCCCTAAAATAATGATGTGGTTTTGGCACCAACCATGGTGATGATGGCATATTTCTGTAGAAACCAAACAGAACCTAACAAGTTAATACCCACAGGAATCATCAACCAATTGAGTTTTAGCTGATCTCATGATAAGATGCTGACCCCTATTTTAGTCATTTTCACTCGAAAAGGTACCACAAATAATTCATTCTCATGTACGTAATAGAAACAAATAAAATAAAATAAAAATAAAAATAAAAGGAATTAAACGATGCCTAGATCAGACACAATTATCTTTATAGTTAACAAGACCAATAATAATACGGCTAATTAAGCCACTATTGGTTTATTGATCATGCATATTACGTTGTACATTTGTCTCTTAACAGTTATACGTTTTGACCTTTTAATTTGGAAGACAACTATGATGAACCACGTCATCAATCACTATACATGCAATTATGCTAATACAGGTTCACACCTTCACCCCAAACAATTATAAGAAAAAGATTCACAAGTGTTATGCTATGTGTTTTAATGTCTGTACTTATTACCAAAGCACAAGAAAGGTTATGAACTTTGACCTACAAGTTACATGTTATTAACCTCTCATACAAAATTAGAGTTACAATTTACTATTTTTATTTTGTTTTTCACCAGATATTAATTGGGGCTGACTAATTCAAATTTGCGTCAGAAAGTTTTTTCTCTCAGAAGTAAAACACTTCGTGCTATCAAATGTGACTCTATATTCAGAGTTCAATCTCGAAACTTCTAGTTAACAATGAAAAAAATACTTATGATCTATGAGTTACACAATTTAAAGTCCAATTACAATTGTACTTCCATCTTCTACCCTCTTTAGCCTTAATATTCACATGTTCATCTTCACTCAACATAACCAAAAAAAAAATCTCCTAAACAAATCTTTTCATACTCCTCTTAATTCCAAGCCATTGGGAGCTACCATGCGACACCTATTGATTCTGATCTATAAGTTGTGTAGCATTAATACATTTATTATTATTTTTAAGAAACAATAAAAGCAAAAGGGGAGTTTCCCAAACCAAACACCAAAAAGATGTGTAGTCCACCAATATTGAAAAGGGATAAACTTAAAGTTGAAATAAATACGTGACGTACTCATGCGCAATCAATAATGTGAAGAAAACCTTTTTAACTTTTGAACACACTTGGGCAATCAATTGAAGCATTTTTATAATTCCCACTTTCTAATGATTAAAAAATTTCAATTGTTTTGTAACACTTTGTATGGGTCCTGCATACCCCAAGCTAGCTAGTCACAATCGTGCAGGCAGGCAAAATGGCTCTTTCAATCATTGTAATGTTACTGACACGAAGAAAAATATATGGCGAGTGAATGTATCTATCATCATCCAGCACTTGTCTTTATACTCTCATAGTATAAACTTATTTAACGTCATTGACTGAATTAAGATGAGGTCCATAACCATGCATGTCTTCAAATAGTGGTGATGTAAGATAAGTCCAATCGAACATAATTAATTTCGACATATAGTTATTTTTCAGTGTTGGTTGACAAATGTAGAATTTTTATGATTGACAAAGTAAATAAATAAGGTGAATGAATCATGTCTGTGGACTTGATTCAAATGACAAATACAGTATAAAGTTAATGAACCAAAAGTGAATGAATTAGATACATAGATGAAGTGAATGAAGCAGGTCTACGAACATGTTTCATATCAGACATAGATGCGAGATAAAGTCGAATGGAACAGATGCTTGAACCTGGTCCAAGAACATGTTCCAACTTAGATTCTAATGTGAAACGGGCTAGGGAATCCAAAGAAATTGAATAACCCCACACGAACACCAAGAACAATTATAGAAAACAATAAATGATAGGAAGATTAAGAGAATTTTTGGGGTAAACACACACCTAAGTAATTAATTACCTAGATATATGTAAATGCAATCAATAATCTTCAATCCACGATAATAAGAAAGAAATGATAAATCTAGCATTTAAATGCAATCAATTAACCTAAAGAAACAATGAAGAGAATCTAGGAACTAATTTGATTAACATTCAAATACGAGATATAATTCAAAGAGAGAAGAGACATGAACTCATACATGAATTACCTACTTGTAGTAATTCAAGAGATGTTCAAGAAGAGGTATGGAACAACCCCCAACTCTCAAAAGAGTAATTTACATCCATAATCCAACCTAATCTATCTAAAATAAAGATCAAATAACCTACTTATACAAGGGTTCATTGTTTTAATTAAAATACTAAAGTACTCTTTAACATAAGGCCTCTTAATTGAAGACCAAAGACATGGTCTTCTTCTTCTTTTGGGCTTCTAATTGTCTTGTGCCTTGTTCTCAATTCTTTAAATATCAACATAAATATATTGTGGATCTTGAAGTTTGGAATTAAGCCTCCAATTTAATGATGACTATCCCGTATCTCATCATTTCCTCCTTCTTTAATAAATTTATCCTTAAATTTAAACCTTGAAACATAAGTAAAGGCGCATGCATTAACTTAAGATTACCATGGGTATAACCAAGCCTGATAAGAAACCACACAATCGACATGTGTACACATTTATGGTAAACCCAATCATCTAAGAACTCAATAAAGACAAGTTTGTCATACAAATCAGTGATTGAAGAGATCAAAGGACAAGAATTAGCATGAGAGATACCTTAAAAATGAAAATCACTAAGATCTATTCCCAAATTACACACAAAATGCGCCTTATTATAAGAATTATCAAATGAATCGACTCTCGTAGCTTTATCAAGTCCAAGCATAAGCATTGTATAAAAATCATTCTTGACTTTATGAAACTTAAAAAACTCACTGGATAGGATACCCCCCAAATTAAAGCTCAAGGTTTTCATTTTTCTTGTACAACTTCTTTTGTTGATCTTTCACAAATAAATCAATAAAGTTAGTGTTGTTAGGCACACAATATCCATTCCAAATATCAAATAAAATATTCATATCCTTTTCCCTAAAAGAATTAGCAGAATATTCTTTCAAAATTAAGAATTGAGCACGTAAAGAAATTAACACTAATGGTAACATCAATCACTTTATCTTCCTTCTAAAATCTTTATTTTCACTAGCACACTCTTCAACATCAATTTCAACTCCATATAAAGGATTATCATACACTTTGAAGCCATGAGAAGAAGTCATGTCATAATTGTTATCGTTCACTTTTACGCAGGCATAAAAACTATTAAGAGGTTGTTGGACTCTATTCAGATATTTATTTTTTAGAGTCACCACCTTAGGAAAATCAGAAAAACCAAGTAAAAAAGTTTTTTCAAACAAAAGAAAAATCTTGTAAAATCAAAGTTCGAGGTAAGTGTTCTGGTGATTCCTTGGGGAAGACATGAAACACTCTGATAGTAAGAATCCGTAGAATACGGTTGACCTTCGAGTTCCATGGTATGTTTTACTTGTGATTAATTGCTTGAAAGAGTATTTAAATTCTTGCAAAAATAAAAGTCATAACATATCATTTTTTTTTAATTTAAAATCTTGAGGAAAGAGTTTTGAAAATAAAGGATAAATTAGTCAATCTATTTTTCGGACTAAGACACTCAAAGCTATTTTGAGTAGAATCCCACTAGATTTTAGTCCAAAGGTCATGTCTTACTTATCCTCATGTCTTTAAAAGTCTTTTGAAAAGTATAAATTTTTCTTTAAAATGATATGTCATGGTTTTGATGAAAAGTATATTTTTTTCTTTATTATGTAGGTCAATCAATATCCTCTTTAGAACCACTTTATTTAAACTTGGGCTTTTAAATAATCTTCTATTTTTTAATCAATTTGAGTTGGGTCTGGCCCAAAATAGTCCTTTGAGGTAAAAGGAAGTTTGAAAGTTAAGTTTATCTACAATAACAACAACAACATACCCAATATATTTCCACAAAATGAGTCTAGGGAGAGTAAAGTGTACGCATATTAAACAAGTTTTGAAAATGAATTCTTCTCCTTTTTGAATTAAAACAATCTGAATATTATGTCGAAAAATCAACGTTGTGCAAAAGTATTTTCCAAATATTCAAAATGTCCAACTTATATAAGAAAAAGATATTATTTATTTTATATTTGTTTTAGAAAGAGTACAAGTCCTTTTATCTTTCGGGCTGATTTGAAAACACGATTTGGGGACCCTATCTATTCTAAACGATATACGCATCGTTTTTCGTAAATCCTAAGTCGTAACCATTCGGGTTCCAATATAATACAAGTATGTTTTATAATATTTATAAGTAAATACATAAAATAAAAGAGAGGGTAAGGCTGGTGGGCATACTGAGCCCACCAGTTAACCATTTTCACCCATAGTTAGGCCTTTAATGCGTTACCAATTTTATGAAAGAAGGAATTGTTGGGCCAGCGGCCCAACAAGGTTGATAGTCATTTGGCCTAAATGGCCCGTGTCACCAGTCATGCGAGGATTGAGAGGGAAAAGGAAAAATCCAATTAGAACGCACACAAACTTATCCAAATTAAACACAATATCTTAAAAGTATATACATGTACCACATACAGCTAAGAATTATATATATAAAGAAAAGGCGAAGCCCAAAATTGGACGAGTTCACACAAGCTGACCCAATTGCTTTTTGGCCAAGGTCAACAGGATATAAAAGTACAAACAGTTGGCCCACTTCAAGAATGCAGTGGTAACAGAACACAGAAAATAACAAGTAGCAGGCAAGTAAAACATTTAAGGACAAGCAGAGAATGGGCCAGGCCCAAGACTACATATGATATTCGACTCAAGTGATATGCATAAGAATATATCCTTGACATATATACTTGTATACTGAGTATACATGGTACATAGCATGTACACTCTCATGTATATCCATAGTATACTCCAACCGAAGGCATAATAAAAAATAAATGAATACAAGTAGGATAACCTAAGGGTGTCCAACGGGGCGGGTCCCTGCGAGACGGGGGAGGGTTGGGACTCGAGTTCCGACGAGCCTGGCGGGACAGTGGGAGGTCTCGTCCCGTCCCACATCTAGCCGGAATGGGGTGGTCGGGTCGGGACTCGAATTTTTTTTTTCCACTTAATTTTAAAAAATAATATATAGTTATTTACAAACACTTCAATAATTGAACAAGATAGTGTAATAAAAACATCTCAAGGTTGTTTTTGTGCCTCTTATATTATAGAAATATTACATAGTAATACAATTTCAAAATTACAACTTTGTGGTGTTGTTCAAAAGTTACAAATGACACAATAAAATACTAAAATTGCAATTAAAAAAATTACATATTCAACCATACTCTTTCGAATTTTCTCACAATGTCTTGAGGATCTTCTGTTGGAATTGGAATTTGTTTGTCAAATTCTTCAACGCCGCTTCCTGCTCCCTCAGACAAGATTTCTTTGTAGTTGTAGTCTTCTTCTTCGTTGGTCTCCGATTGGCCGCACCTCCTACGCTCCGCACGAATTCAGTCTCTGAATAGAACTGCAATCTCCAATGTGTCTCCCTCCAATGAATGTATGTGCTGTCTAATTTGAAATCTTCCCGCGGAAAAGGCACTTTCAGACGCTGTTGATGATGCTTGAATGTTTAACACATCTCGGGTCATCTTTGTTAGCGTCGGAAATGTCTTCTCATTCTCCCTCCAGTATTTCAGCAAGTTTTCTTGTCCTTCATCATTGGCAATTGATTCGTACGGTACAATACCCTGCAAAACATAAACATCAAATTCGCTAACTTGTGAAGAAGTTGAACCACTACACATTTTATTTCTAAGGACTTGAATACTAGCAGCAGAAACCACATATTTTTTATAAGGTTGCAGCGAAGTAGTAGAAGATGGTACAGAAGTCGGTTGATTATTTACACTTTGTTGTTGGTAATACGTATATTTTTTTTTGCATTCGGTGTGTATGCTAGACGTAACTGCTTCTTTAGTTGGTGTGTCAGTTGGTTATTCAGTTAGGTCTGTTGGAAATACTTCTACAGAATCATAAATCGTTTCTACAAGTGTTTTACAACCGTCTACTTTAATAGTTGATTTTAATACAGCACCAACAATATAAATAGTGGGGATAGAAAAAAATATTTTTAAAATTTTTTAAATATTTTTTCAATAACTGCCTTACAAGTTGGGTTTTGCATATATTCATTAAGTAACAAAAATATTAGAGCTATATAAAATAACATATTTGAAATAGTAGGATAATAAATACCGAAAAATTCTTTAGTAGCTTGATAAAATTTCTCTAAAAATTCATTATGTTCTAAAATTTTATCTCAGTCACTATCTAAAAGCACATCCCTTAAATTTTTATTATGTGCGTTAAATAATAAAGTAATAGAACAAGTAGTTGCTCATACAGAGAATTCCACCTAGTCGAAACTTCTTCTAAAATTTTTCTATATGATAATCCACAATCATGACATATTTTTTTATACTTTTGCGTCTTTGTATTTTTTTACCTTTAAAAATAAAATTTATAGCAAATTGTATTTTATCAAGAATGCTTTCAAAAAGTTTTAGGCCATCCTTTACAACTAAGTTATAAATATGGCACGCACATCTTATATGAAAATGATCAGAAAAAATGGAGTTAATCTAAGTTTTAAAAGTCTTATAGCGTAATCATTAGAAGAAACATTATCTAATGCAATAGTCATAATTTTGTCATTTATTCCATCGTATTCACAAATTTCATTAATATTATCTGCAATAAAACTACCAGTGTGCCTATCATCTATATATCTATATGCTACAATACATTTTTGCATATACCAATTTTGATCTATCCAATGACATGTTACCTTTAAATAATCATTATCGTTAGTACTACGACCTATGTCAGAAGTGATAACCACTTTGCCATTAAAATGATACAGTGCATAACGTACATACTGCTGATATTCACTTGCAAATTTTAAAACATCCTTCTAACAATTGATCTAGGAAAATCATTAAAAGTAGGATTATATGTTTTCCGAATGTAATGAATAAAATCAGGAGAGGAGGGAAATGAAAAAGGCAAACCCTCCACCGCTATTAATTTGGCCATATTTTCCCTTTGTTTTTATCATATTTAGGACCAAAAATCCCCCCTTCGTCGGGTTAATTTGACCTTGTACTAGGTCGGGGACACTATGGGAACCTTGTCCCGATTCAGATGGCATTGGCACACCCAATTTTTTAGCCAGGTATTGATTACACCTAGATGTGTGCTCGCTTTGTACATGTCTCAGTAAATCTCCCGTCCCACCTTGACCTTTTCCGATTTTAAATTTATAAACATTTTTACAAGTTTTACATCTAGCTAGTTGATTTTCTTCATCCCTATAAAAAAATGTCATGCATATGATTTTAATTTTCATTTTGTGGGGCCTTGATTCATACTAGGGGGAATAAGAGACATTTCAGTTTCAATTTCAGCCTGAGACTCGATCTGAGCCTGAGGTTGATGTGCACTAGTGGGTGTGTTATCTATATTATCGTCTAAATTGAATTCTGATTCATCTACTTCATCATCTACTGGTATATCATTAAAATAACATTTTCATCAATATTACTGAAATCAATTAAATCATCGGGATTAGGAATATGATTACTAGAAGTGTCCTTACCCTTATTACCCCCTACTAGAAGCAACACTCTTACCCTTACCTGTAATCAAACGTTTAAATCATTCCATTTTAATTATACAAGTAAATAATTAAATAAAAGAAATTAAGTGCGAAAATTAAAATTAAGTAACAATAATAATTTAAAGAAGGAACAAAGGTACCAAACGCCGACGTAACGTCGACGTGTAATCGAGGTTGAAAAATTAAAAATTTGCTCGATGGATGATCCTCAAGCTAGTTGCCAACTTCACTCTCAATTTTTTAACTTTGATATAATATTTAATAGTAGAAAGATTTGTAAAATTGTAGAGAGATGGTAGGAAGATTTGTGAGAATAAATGAAGAGGAAAATGAGTTATTTATAGTTGAAAAATAGGGTTAAAGTGTAAATATATTAATTTAAGGGTTAAAAATAAATATTAAGGGGGTAGGGGATTTATTGGATACTAATTTATGATAGTAACCACATTTAATTGCCAATAATTAATACACATCCGCATCAACCCATCCTTCTTCTTTACAAACAATACAGGAGCACCCTAAGGAGAAACACTCGATCTGATGAAGTTGATGTAAAAAAGGTCCCGAACTTGGTTCCTCAACTCAAGTTAAGAAGTGACGTCCCGAGAGTGCCAATGGTTAGCCTTCATATACGGCTAAGGGCCTAGAATTGTATGGGCTATGGAGCAGATTAGGAGACAATACTTCATTGTCTTAACGAATTGTCAATTATTCGGCCATAGTGTTGGTCTTAGCCGAGACCATGCTTTTAATTTGTTGTCTTTAATTTCTTAGATTAATTACTACTTCACTTAGGACACCATTAAAGTCATGTAATAACCCCTAGCTTCCCTTAGGACACATTCAATGCACTATGTAGGAAGGGTGACTAGGCCGATGGGGTTTCATCCAAATGGTGACTTGGCCGAGGATTGAACAAGGTAGCAAAGGCAAATGCATCATCTAGAAGGTATGGTCTTCAAGAGGATAATTCGTGCATGAACTTCCTTAATTGAAGGACATCAAGATGAACTTGAAGAAGCCGAAGAGTTGGTCGAACCACTCCCCCAACGGATCGGCGAAGATGCATGCTAAGGGGAGATGATTCTCCACTCTCTCCAAGAAGTTCATTTAAGAGTTAACTAGTTCATATGTGGAAGTCACCAAGAAAGGTTCTAGAACACATGGGAGATCTGTATTCATTCCCCTCGGCCGAAGATCCCTCCCACCTTGGCCGAATACCTTGTGTTTGTATCCCATGTATTTCCCTTCTAGAATAGTCCTTTTGCTACTATAAATAGGACACTTAGGGAATTGTAATGGGGCAATTGTTGATGATATATAAAAAGTGAGTTTTACTCAAAAGCTAAGGTATTCAACCCGGGGTTTATACATTAGTTGGTCCTCAATGAAGGTCGTGTATCTTGTGTTATATTTTAAGGTTCCGATCACCGTCACTTGGTTAGTATTTAGCATTGTAGTCAGCAACCTCAATCTAATCCTTGTCCAATTTACCAAACGCATCTTGGTGTCAACTCGAGGAATAAATCCCTCGTGTCAATATCCTTGCCATATCGACCGTATATCACTTGGTGTGTACTCGAGTTTGCACCTAGCATCTCGTGTCCATTCTTCATCCAAGTTACTTGTTTCCTTGCTCTACTATACACCATACCATCCCTCTAACCTCCATTCAAAGGGCCACTACTCGAATCCACCCGTATTCCCACGCAAACACAACCAACCTTACCAACATCCCCACCAAGTTCCCCTTATCGGACGTCAGTATCCCAGTTCATCCCCGAGACCTTACCACCACTAAGCCACCAAGGTCCTGCCACCACAATCTCCCGAGACATCCCTCTACAATGCCAAAACCCACTTCTTCCTAAAACTACTCGAAATAGTCACAAAACTCCACATTACCAGCATAACCTGATAAACCCCGAGACCTCACTATTTCAGCCTTATTCCGTCACCTCACCACCACTCAACCACTAAACCCCGAGCACCATCCCCACCTTCAACACACCTGTAACACCCCCAAAAAATGTCTAACCCCAACTCCCCCTAATTCCACCCGAAATAGCCTCCTAATACCCACTGCCCGGCAATAGCCGATAAATCGAAAACCCCACTTTCTTGTCCATTTTTTGGGTCGACCCGAATATAACCAAGACCCGACCCACTTACACACATACACCCCTCCTTATATACATCAAAAACCCTTGCTCAACAAGTCTTGCAATTGTTCTTTAAATTCTCTCAACTCAACAGGTGCTATCCTATAAGGTGGAATAGAAATAGGCCAAGTGTCCGACTCCAAATCAATACAAAAGTCAATATCTTAATCATGTGGCATACCAGGCAAATATGTTAGAAACACCTCCAGGAACTCCCTTACTATCGGTACCGACTCAAGTGGCGGAGGGTCTATGCTTGTATCTCGAATATGGGTCATGTAAGCAAAACACCCCTTACTCACTAACTTCTTCACCATGAGAAACGATATGATCTTTTTAGGTGCAGGGCTAGGAGTACCCATCCACTCTAACCTCGGAATACCCAGCATGGCCAACATGTCTGTCTTAGCATGACAATCCAGAATAGCATGATAAGGCGATGATCAATCCATACCCAAGATGAGATAAAAATCTATGATGCAGAGAAAACCTATTTCTACCCAAGTATCATAACCCATAAAGGTGATTACACATGACCTATAGGCTCTATCCACTACCACAGAATCACGAACAGGGATAGACACATGAATATGCACATCAAGTAAATCACACAACATATCCAGACCCGTAGAAAAATAGATAGACACAAGGGAGAAAGTAAAGCCTGGATCAAATAAGATTGAAGTTGGCCGATAACAGATCGAAATAATACATGTAATGACTGCGTTAGAAGCCTCGGCCTCTGGACTACCAGGAAAAGCATAGAAATGGGAACATCCGCCCTCGAACTGTGTGCCACTACAACCTCCATGGCCTGACTGAAATCCACTTCAACCTCGATGAGTGCTGCCCCTACTTGACTGAAAACCACCCCTGCCGGACTAATGACCACCTCTACTAGATTGCGAGCTACCTCTACCAAAATGCTCGCCCTCTCTAGCTGGCGGTGCTGGGGTCCTAAATGTCTGATATCTAGAATCATGTTTGAGTCTAGGACACCCTAGAAAAATTCCCTATCTCACCACACTCAAAACATGCCCCTATGGCCGTAGGCTGCTGAACAATCATAGAAGAACCCGAGTACCCCTCCCGCAGTATGAAGATCAAGTGTAAGAACCTTTGGAAGTCTGTCTAGAACCATGCCCACTATACCGTGAAGAACCACCCGTGAAAGTCTGAAGTGCTTCCTGGACAGGACCACTATATGGATGATAACGACCTCTGTCATGGTGTCCTCTACCCCGAGAAGGACCTTTATAGCTATTAACTCTGGGGGCCTTCCTGTTGCCCCTTCCGCCATATGACCGATCTCTCTCTGCCTTAACTCTCCCAACATGCTCATCTATCTTCCGAAATGAGACGCCAACGACCTCCAACTGCAAATTCGATAAACGAATTGGAAGATCCAAGCCTTTCATAAATCATTTGATCATCTCGGCATCTGTAGGAAGTAATGTTGTCATATAGCGGGTCAAGGAAATAAACATGTTCTCATACTCTGCAACAAGCATACCACGATGCTCCAAAGTCAAAAACTTATCTTTATTGTTCTCTCTCAATGTACGAGGGACGTACTTCTCCAGGAATACCTGATAAAACTGAGTCCAAGTCAAAGATGATGAGCTAGCTAGTTGACACTCCATCTAAGTTCTCCACCATTGCTTGGCATCCCAACCAACTAAAAAGAAGCATAATCTACTCTGTGAGTCCCTACCACACCGAACTTATGAAACATCTCATGACAACTAACAATGAACCCATACACATCCTCCCTCGAGTACCATAGAACTAAGGAGGAGACATCCTAGTAAACCTCTCGAACAACTTCCCCTACTTAATAATCAACACAGGCCCATCCATAGGCAGAAAAGCAAAATCAGGGGCCAGAAATGCATCGATACGGGGAGCCACTACGGCTGTCGAAAGAATCTTCGGAGTCTGAAATCTTAGAGCAACTCTAGCATTAAGAGTCTGACTCCCACTCTCGTCTGTGATCCATTTGGAGTAGCTGGAATCAGGCCGCTTGGGCCAAACTATCAAAGTACCCCAACACTCTAAACACATCCTCTTGTAGATCAGGAGTAATAACACCACTAGGCTGTGCCGCTGCGGCCCCAACCTCCTCAGTCAGAGTCGGCTCCTCATTCGAAATATCATCCAGCTTTGGAGTCAAATCTTTGTCGGGGTCCTGAGAGGGTGCTAGTGCTCGGCTCCTAGCTGGCACAGCTGCACGACTTCTGCCCCTACCACGTCCTCTGTTATATCTCATAACTCGCCCACAGACAGTTTCTCAAGCGACTGGTGCGGATGTAGGTACAGGTGCAGATGCGGGTGCAGGTGCGGGTTCGGGCGCAGACTCATGGCCTCCAATAGTAGTCGAACGCATCCTCACCATCTGTGAGAGAACACAAGAATAAACTCGCACAAAAAGAATAAACCAGATACCAATTGGATTAAACTAGCACGACTAGAAAGAAAGAATAAAGTGTTACCTAAATGTCCTATAACCTCTCGAGGATGGTATGGACGTCTACGTACCAATCCGCAAGACTCTACTAGATATTGCTCTTGTACTCATTAGACCGATTAGCCTAGGGCTCTGATACCAATTTATCACGACCCAAATTGTAGGTCATGGTGGGCACCTACACTATCCCCCTAGTAGGCGAACCACATCCCAACGGTCCAAAATAGCAAGTTAAATAAGCATAAATTAAATAAGAAAGAATTATCAAGTCTAAAATACAATCATAAATGAAAATCAAACATCCCCAAAGATCTAGTCAAAAGTGTACAAGAGCTTTAATATATTTAGAAAATATAAGTCTGAAGATGCCTGAAGGGTACATACCATCTGTTGGAAAAGAAAAACAAAAGTAAATAAGGAGGATTATTTCAGGGGCTACGGATGACCAAGTAGCTCACCCTGAATGATCAAAGATGTCAACCTCGCGTATCAGCCAATGGGTGTAGAACTGGAGTATGGATCGTATTCTGCACTCAACAAAATGTGTGGCAAGAGTAGTATCAGTACAACACTAGTACTGATAAGTATTATAGACCGACTAAGATTAGATAACGCAATAAGAAGTAGAAACCAACAAGTAGCACATAGAGCAAACATGTAAGATCACGTATCATAAACAAGTTATCAAGGAATTCAGGTAAATCAACCAAGACATGTATAAGTTGTGAAAAGAACAATTAAGAATGTAGGAATAGGTGAGTACAATACAATACACTAGCCACCTCTCTCACTCCACTCTCGTACACACATGCTAAGGACAAAGTCTTAGAGCCATGTCCCATGGGGGACCCGCGAAGTCCATGTACCACTTGGGTTATCCGGTAAAACCTCGAAAGCATCAATCATTATCGTCTCTAGCAGAAACCTCAGAGTATCTCTGTCACTATCACTCTTAATCTCCGGCAAAGACCTCGGAGTATCTCAATCACTCACCTCACTATCATGACCATATCATAGTAATGAGTAAAGCATGCTTGCATGATATCAATCTCATTAGTACTATCAACAATTAATCAACAAGCACAAGTCATGTTACCGTTCGCATTTCAATTAATCAATACTACTCTTTCTTTTTCTGAGACAAGTGAGCTAGTAGATGACAGAGAAACAACCAATCAATAATATAACATATATGGCAACAAGCCCATATAAATAACAGTCATACCTAATCAGTGGGATTTATCACCACCTCCATACCCGAAGGCCTATCATGCTATCCCCGTCAATTTCTACGACATATATACGACTCTCTAATCAGATTCTAACTCAAGTAAGTCGTAACATACCTTGAAGCCAACCGGGTGAAACGAACAATCAAACTTGAGCCTTTCCCTTCCGGAATGCTTCCAAACGAAAAAGGTCTATCAAACATATAATTTACGTTAAATTACGAATCTAAGGACATTCATATTTCTAAGCTTTAATTTGGAATTAAAATGGACCCAAAAGTGAAATCTGAGCCTCGAGGGAAAAACATAATTTTTTTTAAAATTATTTTACCCATAGCCTAAGGGTCATATATCCAGAAAATTAGTCAATTTGATCCTCAAATTAACTCTCAGTCATAAATTATCATTTCTTAAGACTAGGCTCGAAACCTTCAATTATCCTAAAAATCTTAACTTAGGATTAAAATCTGACTTCCCACAACTCAATTACCATGAATTTGAAGGTATACATATAATTCAATATCCTAATATACGATTACATATACCAATATGTCAAAAGTTAAATTGTAATGTGAAAATAATAAGAAAATTACGAAACTGAAGCCAAATTTCAAAAACCAGTAACATGAACCACAAAAAAACAATATGCAGAACCTTTACCCATAACTATTCATCCACCCTATCATCACTTTCCCATAATTAGCTCATCATTGCACTAATAATTAGCCATCATATGATTTGTAATCATTATGCCATGATAAATCCCTCAATTTTCTCTATTCAAGTGGATTGTGGAATTGTCGTGTAATGACCACTTTGAAATTTGATTTCATTCTACAGCACATTATCATAAGGATCATGAATAGATTAACTCAACAATATAACATAGAATCTAACCTGAACTTAATTGAGCACTTTCTCCTAGTCGGCACCGTAATGTCCACCAATTATTTGATTAAATATTTTTTTATCCTTTAACATGTCAAACCCTACCCACTTAAATTCATTTCTATATATGGGCCATGTAACATAGGGTACTAAATGAATTATGAACATGGCACATTAACCACCAACTCAAGGTAAAAATTGACCACTTTATGAATTACATTAATCACCAACTTATATCTTATACATGTGCCAATAAAATGCCTATAAATAAAATATTCACAGCTTGAATAAATATATTTTAAAAATTACCGATTAATTAAATAAATGTAGTTAAAGAGATAGCCCAAATTTTCATTTTCTTAACTTAAAGAACTTTCAATTTTATTAATCTTCTCTGATACACAATGAGTTGTCTCGAGAAGGGTGTTTTAGGGATGTTAGGCCTAAAAGTGCTAAACGACCAAACGAATCGTTACAACTTATAACTAGTACAACTGGGCAGATACTTAAACAAAAACAACTTCCACAAACTTAGACATTTACATAATAAACAGACATGTTACCTTAAGCTAGCATAAAAATCATGTAAACATATATTAGATAGGGCCAAAACATCAACATACTACATGATGTTCCAATTTTATACCTTAGTTTTCAGGTTCCATGTCAACAAATAGGTATTCAAACTAGATGATTAGACTCAAACCAACAGTTTCACCTAGATACATAGAGGACAGGGCAGACTTGACTTCAATATGTCATACTTGGCAAAGATTAAAGATCATTTCAAGTTCCTAAAGCCTAACATCATTAACCTAGACAAATGTGCAAGTGTTCTATCTAATAGAATTCAAATCCACAAAATAGGGACATTGCATGATCACAGAGGACACTAAAACAAACACACAAGCTAATCATAAAGAAAATGTGTATATATGAACATGACAGGGATATCAACAAATTAGTTCTCTAGTCTAAAGTCTAAACCACCAACAAAGGATCATAGGGCATGTATGAATAGCTTATACAGGCATACAAACTATTTTAGACAGTCCAAACCAACACTTATATATATATTTAGGAACACATGGAGGTGTTAAATGAGTACACATACAACCGTTAGTAAACATATGATCATGTATAAGGCTAAACAAGTATCAAGACCACCATTAGTAAACATATGATCATGTATAAGGCTAAGCAAGTATCAAAGACTATATTTAAACCTACATCATACCTAAATCATCTAAAGTGAACACATGATATGTATAAAATAAGCTTCATTATCATACAAGAACACATAGACTAACCATAAAGAATGAAATAAGGGCAAAAGAAAAGCAGTTTACCTTATTGTGAGGCAGCCTAGGGTTGAGTTATGGGGATTAAACACCACTTTGCACCTCGAACACTCACACACTCACAGAAAAAAAAGATTTTTAGTCTAAGGGACTAATTTCAAGTTTGTAGGGTTTCGCCAAAGGAATTGGATCCAAAATAAACTAAAAATTGGTTAAGTGTTTGTTGAAAATTGTTCTTGAATGCAAAAACCTAAAATTCAAACTTGAACGGAGCACTTGACAATGAGGGATAGGGTTCCTTTTATAGGACCTAAAATCCGTAGAAATTTCAATCGAACCTGATATGGGAATAGTGGAATGGGGGGGGGGGTTCTCTTGAATTTCCTCCAATTGTATGACTACCCAATCAGATTCGAGAATTCAAAAGATGAAAAGAGATAAAATTTATTAAGATGTCACAGAAAGGCAAAGAGAGAGGGGTAACCTCACCTTTGAGGGTGATGGTGGTAGTTCTGTGGCGGCAGAGGAGAGAGGAAGAGCGATAAATGCTATTTTCCATTTTGCCCATGCAAAGGCCTGTGTGAACGTCATACACATTGACCTTGATAGAAATGGCTAGGGCTGGCCAGTGGGCCGGGACGGCCCGACCCAGTCCCGAGCCCGCCCCGGTCCCGCCACGACCCCGCTAAAAAAAAATAATGGGGGTGGGACTCGAACTCGGGACGAGACGATGTCTCGTCCCTTGAACCGAGTCCGCCCAGGCCCGCTGGGCAGACCCGCCCGACCCGAGTCCGAGCCCGCCCCCGACCTTTTCCCCCCTTTGCAAATATGGCCGTTGCACCAACGACCATTTTAGATTATGGCCGTTGGACAACGGCCATTTTAAACCCCTCCCCAACCCCTACCCCTTAATATTTATTTTTAACCCATAAGTTATTATATGTACACTTTAACCCAATTTTCCAACTAAAAATAACTCATTTTCTCTTCATCTTTCTCACAAATCTTCCTACAATCTCTCTAATTTCTCAATATATCTCTCTACAAGTCTACATTGTTTGCTAAATATTCAATTTTATTTATTCATTTGGGAATTGGGAGTGAAGTTGGCAACTAGCTTGAGGACCTTCCATCGAGCAAAGTTTCAATTTTCAACCTCTCGAGCAAATTATGACTATTACATTAGATAACGTTTCTAATAACAATTACGCAATTACAATTTTAAAAAATAGTTTAACTCCATCTTTTCCAGACCATTTTCATATAAAATGCGCTTGCCATATATATAACTTAATTGTAAAAGATGGTCTATCACTTTTTGAAGACATTCTTAGTAAAATACAATTTGCTATAAACTTTATTTTTAAAAGTAATAAAGTACAACGTAGAAAAGAATATAAAAAAACTTGTCACGATTGTGGACTACCTTATAGAAAAATTCCACAAGAAGTATCCACTAGGTGGAATTCTTTATACGAGCAACTACTTGTTGCTTATGACTATAAATTACCTATAACTTTATTTTTTAACTCTCATAATAAAAAGCCAGTTGATATGATTTTAGACAGTGATTGGGAAAAAATTTTCAACTTTATTGTATTTTTAGAGAAATTTTTTCAAGCAACAAAAGAATTTTCCGGTATATATTATCTTACTATTTCAACTATGTTATTTTATATAACTCTAATATTTTTATTACTTAGTGAATATATGGAAAGACCAGCTTATAAGGCAGCTATTAAAAAAATGTTTGTCAAAATAAAAAAATATTTTATTCCTATTCCCTCTATTTATATTATTGGTTCTGTATTAAATCCTACTATTAAAATAGACGGTACTAAATCACTAATTGAAACTATTTACGATTGTATAGAAGTACTACCACCTCCAAGTCCCAAAAATCTAAATCACCCATCACCTATTGAACAAACTAAAGAAGAAGTATTGTCTAGCGTAGAACACCAATGCAAAAATATATATAGATTTTATCAACAAGAAAATGCTAGTAACTTACCGGCTTCCATACCATCTTCTTCATCTTCAACACAACCTCACAAAAGACATGTTGTTTCTGCGGCTAGTATTGAAAGCCTCAGAAATAGAATGTGCGGCCGTAGCTCTACTACTAACCAAATTAGCGAGTTGAATATTTTTGTTTTGCAGGGTTCTGTACCGTATCAAGAAGTTATCAATGAAGATGGACTTGAAGACTTGCTGAAATACTGGAGGGGGAATGAGAAGACCTTTCCGGCACTTTCATTGATGGCTCGAGATGTTTTGAACATTCAAGCATCATCAACTGCGTCTGAAAGCGCTTTTTCTGCAGGCAGATATCAAATAGGAAACCACAGACACTCATTAGCCGGAGACAGCTTGGAAATTGCAGTATTATTCAGAGATTGGATACGAGCGGAGCGGAGAAGGTGCGGTCAACCGGAGATCAACGAAGAAGATGATGAAAACTATAACGAAATCTTAACCGAAGGTAGTGGAAGCGACGTGGATCAATTTGACCAACAAATACCAATTCCAACCGAAGAACCACATGAAATCATCAATCAATTAGAACAGGTTTTTTTGAGAATGTAATTTTTTTAATTGCAATTTTATTATGTAATTTGCAACTTTTGGACAATACCACAAAGTTGCAATTTAGATTTTAGACAATTGTATTTGTATTACAAAAAATCATGTCTATTAAATAATATAAGAGGCACAAAAACAGCCTTGGGATATTTTTATTACACTATCTTGTTTTGTTTATTGAGTTTTTTTTATACATATGTTATTTAAAAAAAAAAAAAAGGAAAACCCGCCGTACCCCACCCCGAGCCAATACCGATGGGATCGGGATCGGGACGGGACTGGAGCAAGTCCCGCCAGACCCGACCCCGCCAGACCCCGCCGACCCCGACCCCGACCCCTTTTCACGTCCCGCCCCGACCTCGACCCCGCCAGACCCGGCCCGCCAGACCTGAGCCCGGCCCACTGACCACCTTTATGGCAAGAGAGAGGAGGAGCAAGGCAGCAAGCTAGGGTTTTAACCATAAAGGCATTGCGATTATGTCCCTTTATTTTGGGGTTTGACCATTTAAACGGGATATGGCAGTGGATCCTGGATCCGGTCCAGATTTGGTGAATTCAGATCCGTTTTATAGGATATGGATCTTCAAAATTTGGACCCGACGGATCCAGATCGGACCCGAATCCGTTTATGATGGATCGGATCTGGATCTGGATCTGGATCTTGTATTTGAGATCCGTATCCGGTCCAGATCCAACCCGTAGATCCATTTTTTATTAAATATATTCATAACCTAGAATGTAATTTTATAAGTATTTTCTTAAAATTGCTAAGCACATCCTTGCAAGTTTAATTCTCAAAATAAGTTTAATTTATCCCCGCGTTAACTCAAAAACCAAAAAATAAAGAGGTAATTTCGATAATAAAATCAATGTTATATTAGTGAATGACTAACATCTCCATAGACAAGTAGTTAAAATTTTATTCACTTCATTTGTGAAGATTCCAAGCACATGCAAGTTCTGCATTGTAGAAATACCAGTCACCATTTTCCACAACTATTGTCATTGTCCAACATTTTCAATTAATAGCTCACAATCAAAATAAGACAACGAACAAAATATATCAAAACGAGACAACGAACAAAATATCTTATATGAACATTTCAAAATTGAAACACAGTAAACTGTTAGCTAAGTAAAAATCGTTTGTCAGTTCAAAAAAAAATTCTTAGCAAGGTTACATTCTTAGCAAGATAAATTTTTTAAATGTGAATCCAGATCCGATCCGTGGACCCGGTAGATCCGATGGATCTGGATTTGGATCTGATTTTTATGGACCCGACGGATCTGGATTCAGGTACGAAAACGGATCTGGATCTGAATCTAGTAGGATCCGATCCGTTTCCATCCCTAATTTAAACAAAGAAATGGGTCGTGTCTGGGTCTAATTTGGACTTGATCTCGGCCAAAAAAAATAAAAAAAATGAGCCCAAATCATTTTTAAAAAGAAGGTTGTTGAATAAGTGGCCACATTTTTTCAATTCGAAATAAAGCAGATTATGGCCATCAATTAAGTTTTAGAGAACCCGATTTCTTTCAATTGTAACCACAATGAAAGAAGCTGTTTAAATGAAATACTAATTGACATTATTTAAAACAAAATCCTTTTTGAATTGTAATTAAAATTGTAAATCTTTTCAATTAAACTAAATGACATGAAATTGAGATGTATTTTTGATAATCTATTTAATTATGATTTTTTTTTGAATTTGATGGAGTAAAATATTTATCAATTCAACCGTGAATAATTTTGAACAATCAATTGCATAATTGTTTTTTTCTTCACTACTTTGCTTTTAAAATTGATAATTATATATTTCAAAATCTTTAAAATATACGAGAACGAGCCATGATATACAATAAATATACTGGATGATATTTTGTCAAATAAAATGAAAAAATATTTCTAAGATAATTTTGTGAAATCATTTTTTCCTTATAAAATACTTCATCCGTCCCAATTTAAGTGTCTTAGTGAAATCATTTTTTCCTTATAAAAAAATATACTTCCTCCATCCCAATTTCAGTGTCTTAGTTTGACTTGACACAGAGTTTAAGAAATAAATGGATAGTTTTGAATCTTGTGGTCTTAAATGGAAGATGTGTGGGGTCTTTTAAATCTTATGGTCTGAAACTTGTCTTGAAAGCGGAAAATATACTAAATATAGAAAGAGACACTCTTTCTGGAACATACCAAAAAGGAAAGTAAGACACTTAAATTGGGACGGAGGGAGTATTTCACTATGTCTCTGACTCAGGAACCTTGAATAATTAAACAAATGTTTTGGAGGGCAAAGACTAGGTGTCAACAATTTCCCCTTCGTTTTTTAGGGATGGCGAGACCATCCATGAGCAACGAAAATTGACAAACCTAATTTTTGGTCGACCAAGTCAAGAATATTTCTCATTTTTATGAAATATTTAAAAAATTACGGCCGGACCCTGATTTATGAGTTTCCTACATATCTCAGGCTATATGAGAATTCAAGACAGTTGTAGTTCGACTCAATAAGCTAAAAAGGACATCTCTTATGCAGGAATGTCTTTTCCGATTTAAAAAAAAAATTATGATATATATCTGACTAGTCGCAGGATTTTAAAAAGATAAGACTTTCCTATTTATGTGATTGCATGTGGTGTGAAGTGATCTTAAATCCTATCCAGAGAGCTTGACTCTCGTTGGCAAAAAAGTTTCACGTTTGCTCCGTGTACGTCTGGATGTTATCTACTTGCTTTCCTCCATCGGCAACTTCGGACCTATTTCCAGTTGTTGGGATAGTGATGTGTTTGATTGTTTTGTCCTACCACACATGCGTGGTTTTTGTTGTTGTGTCCTCCTAAGCAACCTTTCTGAGCGGGTGACTCTTTTGACACCATCTGACTCATGCGACTTTCTCAGTTGAACTTGTCATGAACATGTGACTCGCTTGGCACCGTCTTGATCATATGGCCCTCTCGGCAATTTGTAAGTATGAATAGCTTCCTCGGTAGTTTAGATAATGCTTAAACATCAACATACTACATGATGTTCCAATTTTATACCTTCAGTTTTTCAGGTTCCATATCAACAAATAGGAATTCAAACTAGGTGATTAAACTCTAACCAACAATTTTCCCTAAATACATAGAGGACAGGGCCGACATGACTTCAATATGTCATACTTGGCAAAGATTAAACATCATTTCAAGCTAATAAATCCTAACATAATTAACCTAGACAAAGGTGTAAGTGTTATATCTAATAGAATCTAAATCCACATAATAGGGACATTGCATGATCACAGCGGACACTAAATCAAACACACAAGCTAATCATAAAGAAAATGTGTATATATGAACATGACAAGGATACCAACAAATTAGTTCTCTAGTCTAAAGTCTAAACCACCAACAAAGGATCATAGGGCATGTATGAATAGCTTATACAGGTATACAAACTATTTTAGACAGTCCAAACCAACACTTATATATATATATATATATATATATATATATATATATATAGGAACATAAGGAGGTGTTAAATGAGTACACATACCACCATTAGTAAACATATAATCATGTATAAGGCTAAACAAGTATCAAGACCACCATTAGTAAACATATGATCATGTATAAGGCTAAGCAAATATCAAAGACTATATTTAAACCTACATCATACCTAAATAATCTAAAGTGAACACATGATATGTATAAAATAAGCTTCATTATCATACAAGAACACATAGACTAACCATAAAGAATGAAATAAGGGCAAAAGAAAAGTAGTTTACCTTATTGTGAGGCAGCCTAGGGTTGAATTATGGGGAGTAAACACCACTTTGCACCTCGAACACTCACACACTCACAGAAAAAAAAGGATTTTTAGATCTAAGGGACTAATTTCAATTTTAGTAGGGTTTCGCCAAAGGAATTGGATCCAAAAAAAACTAAAAATTGGTTAAGTGTTTGTTGAAAATTGTTCTTGAATGCAAAAACCTAAAATTCAAACTTGAACGGAGCACTTGACAATGAGGGATAGGGTTCCTTTTATAGGACCTAAAATCTGTAGAAATTTCAATCGAACATGATATGGGAATAGTGGAATTGGGGGCGGGGGGATTTTCTCTTGATTTTCCTCTAATTGTATGACTACCCAATCAAATTTGAGAATTCAAAAGATGAAAAGAGATAAAATTTAATAAGATGTCATCGAAAGGCAAAGAGAGAGGGGTAACCTCACCATTGAGGGTGACTCTTGTTCCAGACTTAACAGAGGAATTTTTGAGGTCCTTTCAAAATTTCTGCCCAAGTTGCAAGTTTGGGGTCCACAGACTCTAAAATGATATTTTTAAATCCACATGCCTCAAGGGCTTTCTAAGGGTTTCTTGGGTTTTTTTATTGGTGCGACTGAGCTCGAGGAGCACCTACATATCCTGTCGTATCAGGAATCAGGTCGAACGTAGTTTGGAATAAAAACAATTGATTTTTATAATAATGTGACCGAGTCCTATGTGGGCTGCCTACGTATTCCACCTGGGAAATCAGGTCATCACATAGTTCATATTACAAGGAATGTAATTTGGTTTTCTATTACAAGAGAAGAAGATCGAATCCGATGAGGAGTTTTGTACGTATCTCTACCATAAAAGATAGGTCCTGGTGTAGTGATTACAAGTAAAATTGCGATTACAAGTTGAAAAGCGTGCCTTGATACGTAATCTCTTGATTGCATTTGAATTGATTTCTTTGGGCCACTCCTGGCCGTCTATTTCTATTAAAATCACAGCTCCTCCGGATAACACCTTACGGACCTGTAGGGACCTTGTCGATTGGGTGCAAACTTTCCTTTGTACTCGTCTTGATGTGGAAACATGGGTTTGAGTACCAGATGTCCTATCTGAATGAACAGGGTCCTGGCCCGCTTATTGAAAGCACAAGCCATCATCTGCTGGTACAATTGGCCGTGACATACACCGATCATTCTTTTCTCATCGATCAGAGCCAGTTGCTTGAATCATTTTCGGATCCATTTTGCGTTGTCCAATTCCGCCTCTTGTATGATTCTGAGTGACAGTATCTCTACCTCATATGGTATTACTGCTTCAGGGCCGTATACAAGCAAGTATAGAGTTGCTCCTGTTGATGTCTGAATTATTGTTCGGTATCCTAACAAAATGCGTAAGGAAATTGGTCATGGAAACACTTGTAATTATTCATCTTTTTCCTAAGTATCCTCTTGATGTTCTTGTTGGCTGCCTCTACAACTCCATTCATTTATGGCCTGTAGGCTGTAGAATTCAGATGGGTTATACAAAATTGTTCACAAATATCTTTTATAAGATGACTGTTTAGATATTTTCTATTGCTAGTTATGATGGACTCCGAAATTCTTAATCAACAGATGATGTTGTTCCGCACAAAGTCAGCTACTACTTTCTCTGTCATCAATTTATGTGATGTAGCTTTGACCCACTTGGTGATGTAATCTATGGAGACTAGGATGAATCAATTTCCGTTGGATGCGGACACCTCTATGGGTCCAATGACATCCATCTCAAAGTAGTCATGGCATCGGAAAACAATAAACTAGAACTAGTCCTCTTAGTTTCATTTTTAGCTCAAACTAGCTTTTGAAACTAAGTGTGATATGATTCAAGCTTAGACATATCATCTACCCTAAAATCATTAATCAACAGTTGTTTTAGATCATTTTAAACTTATATGCCTTTAACAAATTCTAGATTGATATTTATGAACTCAAAACAAGTCCATCATAAAATTTTATAGACCCATTATCCCTTTCAATCATCTAATCCTATTCTTATACCCTATTAAAATAGATTTGAAATCATACCAAACATCTCACATATGAGTTCAAACTAAGCTGAACTGGAAACCAGAAGACCACCACAAGAAGCAGACTCATATTTTAAATCACATAGGTTCTTCCATATATATATTGAATACACATAGGTTATTTCATGCTTAACATTAGTATTACACTATTTCCAATATGGTTAAAGGAGGGTCAGTATTATACTGATAAATCCATAAAAACATACTTCATGATCCTACTAGGCATATCCACAAATGTATACCTTGTTCAAATCATCAATAAAATACTGATAGCACCTTAAAATGACTATAGCTAAATCATAAGGCTAATTGGACTTAGTTAAGCTAAATGTTGACCATTTAATGAACATATACAATCAATAAACTAACTAGATATGCTAGTAATCATTCAATACACATAAAACTGATCATGAAATAGAACTAAAATATGGAAACTAAATGGAAAGGGGTTTACCTTGTTTAGAGGCAGCCTAGGGTCGAAAGGAAGGACTTGTTCTCCAACTTCAGACATCAAAGTCCGCAAACAATACAAAAAAGGGAAGGTTTCAGATTATAACAATCACTTTAGGCTAAGTAGGGTTCCACCAAAGTTCTTGAATATCAATTAACTAAAAACTAATCAATTTTTAACTCAAAAATGACTCTTAAGGATAAAAAGCCAGAGATTTGAGTTACAGACCTTTCATAGAATGGATGGGGTTCAATTTATAGAACCCCCAAACCCTTGAAACCTTGAACCCAAGGGTTTGGGGGTTCTATAAATTGAACCCTAACCTTTCATTATGAAAGGTCTGTAACTCGAATCTCTGGCTTTTTATCCTTAAGAGTCATTTTTGAGTTAAAAATTGATTAGTTTTTAGTTAATTGATATTCAAGAACTTTGTTGGAACCCTACTTAGCCTAAAGTGATTGTTATAATCTAAAACCTTCCCTTTTTTGTATTGTTTGCGGACTTTGATGTCTGAAGTTGGAGAACAAGTCCTTCCTTTCGACCCTAGGCTGCCTCCAAACAAGGTAAACCCCTTTCCATTTAGTTTCCATATTTTAGTTCTATTTCATGATTAGTTTTATGTGTATTGAATGATTACTAGCATATCTAGTTAGTTTATTGATTGTATATGTTCATTAAATGGTCAACATTTAGCTTAACTAAGTCCAATTAGCCTTATGATTTAGCTATAGTCATTTTAAGGTGCTATCAGTATTTTATTGATGATTTGAACAAGGTATACATTTGTGGATATGCCTAGTAGGATCATGAAGTATGTTTTTATGGATTTATCAGTATAATACTGACCCTCCTTTAACCATATTGGAAATAGTGTAATACTAATGTTAAGCATGAAATAACCTATGTGTATTCAATATATATATGGAAGAACCTATGTGATTTAAAATATGAGTCTGCTTCTTGTGGTGGTCTTCTGGTTTCCAGTTCAGCTTAGTTTGAACTCATATGTGAGATGTTTGGTATGATTTCAAATCTATTTTAATAGGGTATAAGAATAGGATTAGATGATTGAAAGGGATAATGGGTCTATAAAATTTTATGGTGGACTTGTTTTGAGTTCATAAATATCAATCTAGAATTTGTTAAAGGCATATAAGTTTAAAATGATCTAAAACAACTGTTGATTAATGATTTTAGGGTAGATGATATGTCTAAGCTTGAATCATATCACACTTAGTTTCAAAAGCTAGTTTGAGCTAAAAATGAAACTAAGAGGACTAGTTCTAGTTTATTGTTTTCGGATGCCATGACTACTTTGAGATTTTAATGAGATTTAATGTTGATCCAAAATATCTGTGTATGTTGAAGAGTAAGTTAGTCTACATTCTACTTTAAGAAGTGCATTTGCTAGCTTATGTGAAGTCTAGTAAGAGTTTGCACCTGGTTGTGTGTTTTGCTACTTTTCTTGGTTGTGTATTATGCCTGTCTTTGCTAGTTTAAACTTAGTATGGGTCCAGTTTAGTTCTTCTTGACACTTTTCTGACGTTGTGTCATAAGCTCTATGGTATTTGAGCATTTATTGAGTATTTCTACTAAGTCTAAGGTTTATGTTGTATCATTCTGAATCAATTAAGTACTAGTATGTTAAATCTATCCATCATGGGAAAATTAAGTTATAATCAAGATCGTGAAACCACCTGTATGACATATTTGATCATGTCTGTGCATACTATGTCTCATACATGCTAGTTCAATATAATATGCAGCCATGCCCTTCCTTCATGCATGGATATTCGAGCTCTATTAAGGGTCTTATTGACATGATCAGTCTAAGTTAATGTACATGAAGCATTTCAAGATTTGTGTAAATCCATGACTTCCTATTTTAGGGTTTCTAACTGAGTACTCTTGAATGACTACTGAATTTTTCTTAACTTATATGAATCCCATTCCATGCTCAGAATCACATATTTAGGATGACAATAACTCCCAGCCATGCCATGCCTCTATTTGTGTCAATTAAAAGTGTGTTAAGTCATATCATGTGTCACGTTTCAGACTTAGATAGGTCTAGACATTAAGGTAGTGGCTTATATATGTGTTTGTGTGCTAAATGGGTTTTCATCCTAAACACTTATTTTCTAGAGTCAGATGATTTAGTTTGAACATTCAATCAAAAAAGAGGCTTTGAAATTTATTTTGTATGCCTCTTAATGTTTGGTGTCTATTAACTAGTCCATGTCTGGATCAGTCCCATTTTAACTTAAGAGACATGTGGCTATTTGCTGGTATCTGTATTAAATGCTTTAGCATGTACTTGCTTGATTGAGAATCGGAATACACCATTATCTGTCGAGACTAGAAGAGTGAAATGAAGAGATCAATATGCCTATTTGTCATGTCTAGCTTATGTTTTGGTGATTCTTTTTAATCATGTAATTATTAGGAACCCCCCTAAGTTGTCAATATATTTTTAATTTTTGCTTGATAGTGTTTTCATGAATGATCTTATGATCTTCTATTGTCCTTGAGTTCTTCATAACCCCACTTGTACTGATATGGTTGTTGACTTAAGTTGCAATGATTTTGTCTTCACTGTTTGAGCCACATATACATGATATAGAGGTTTGTGACTTGATAAATTAGCCTAATAAGAGATATAAAACTGTGCAAGTGATCTAATTGCCCTGGTTATTCTATGTTCTGAATGTTAAAGTATATGATTTATTTGTTTTAGACTTGAAATCATGAGGTATATAAGATAGCTAAGAGTATGTGTGACATGCATGATGTATGCCCCATCTGCTTGCCTTATTTTGTATTGTTATGTTTGATATACACCCTCATATACAAGTTGTTTACTAAATATATTTACTATATGAGGTATACATGTTGAGTATATTATTAGTGTATATAAATAGGAGCTCATTCATTTTAAACACCTCTCGACTTGGCCCCAAACTTCCATCCTTTTTGACATGCTTCCTCTGAATTTGTTTAGGGTTAATCTCTTGGGCTCGACCCATTTGATCTTTTTTTCTTTCTTCATACATGTTTCTTTGTTTACAATCTGGGCTCAACCTATATATATCTGTCTTCCGTGTTTATGCAATAACTAGGCTCAGCCTATATATATGATGTTCTTTCTATGTTTGTGCAACAAATGAAATGAGATCAGTCGACTGTTGCGATTTTAATTGAAGCATTGGCCCATTTTGTCGTGATTTATTTATGGCCCATGAGTGGCGTTGCCTTTAAATATTTAAATTCTCATTTTATTGCGTATTAATGTTTAGATTACTTATATTATACTTAGATAAGTTTAGGTGCCTTCTAACCATGATTTCCCTTTTCCCTTCTCTTTGTCTCTAGATGACACGGACGCGGGCCCTATAGGCCCAAGCTTTGCTAGCCAAATTGGGCCAGGAGTCTAACAACCTCATTTCTTTCATAGAGTACGTTGTAACTGCGCACTAAGGCCAAATATGGGTAAAAATAGCTAATTGATGGGCTCGGTAGGCCCACTAGCCTAACCTTTCTTTTTCATTTAATTTTATTTTGCTATTGTATTATATGTAATTATACATACATAAAGACTTGGCAAAATTATTGGAACCCATGTGATTACGACCTAGAATTAGGCAAAGAGGATACGTACATCATTTAGAATAGAGTCACCATAACTATTTTCAAATCGGACTCAAATGAACTCGTGTATTTTTATATAACGGAATAATTTTGACAAATTTAAACGTGGACTGATTTGAAAACCTGAAAGAATTGGACTGCTTTTTATAAAAATGGATTGGTTCATATCCGAACACTTGGGCTATTAAATGTGAAATTTGGACTGGACAACAAAAAAATGAAAAAACTAGACTGCTTTTTTTATAGGAAAACAAGCTGAAAACTTGGCTTGAAAAAATGAGTTTCAAAGTCGATTTTTCATGAAACTGGGCTAATTTATAAGACCTTTTGAAACTGTTTTGGGCTAGGCCCAACCAAGTTGATTTCTAAACGACAAATAAAACTTTTAAGAAATTAAGTTGAGGTAATTGATTTGGGGAAGTAGGATATGAGTTGACCTTCAAATAATAATAAAGGAAAAGACTTGTATTTTATTTTCTAAAACCTTAGCATGTCATTCTAAAGAAATTACACTCTTTTGTCTTCAAAGATTTTTAAAGAAAATGTATATGGAATATTTGGTCAAGCCATTGGACTAAAAATAGTGGAGTTCTACTCAAATTAAGTTTTGAGTGTACTTTAGTCTAAAAATGGATTGAAAAAATTACCCATACACGAACCTTTCTAGGCGGAATTCAACTATTGGTTTTTGAAAACCCCCTTTATGATTTGAAATGAAATGCATGACATGTTAATGATTTTTTGCGGAAAGTAAACATGCTATAGAACCCGAAGGTCAAATGTATTTTATGGATCCTTAATACTAAGGTGTCTAACACCTTCCCCCGGGGATCACTAGAACTCTTACCTCGAACTCTAGTTCAAAAGAAATTTTCACAGATTTTAAATAAACCCTTTTACCCGATTTTTCTAATTTACCTATCAATTAGGTGGCGACTCTAAAAAATTAAATATCTAATTAGATTTCCATCAACCTCCTATTACACCCCGTACTTTGTGCGTCGTCTTCATCGTGGGTTAATTAACATAAGCTTAGTAAGGTTGAGATCCCGTCACAAGGTTAAAATGGTTTAGATGCATGTTAAGTATGTTTCTTAAGAGCCCGGGGCTAAACGAATTGAAGGAAGTAAGTTCGTTGAAACTCGGGGAGAATTATATAAAAGTTTGGACAAAAATTTTCCCGATATCTTTGGGGGTATATATTTTATCATGTAAGGCATTATGGATCCCATAGTATATCCAAATTCAAGTATCGAGAGTCTAATTTACAATTAAACAAACCGTTCGTTAATTGGAGCACTGTACAAAACATTATGTGCGTTTTAAAAAAATGCATTTCGGCAGATGTAGAATGCGGCCGCAAACTCAGTTTGCAGCATCGCATTTAGGTCGCATTCTTGACGTTTTGGGGGTGCCCACTGCCTAGAGAGTGTGATGGACTTGCGGTGCATCAAGTGGTGACTAGCGACTGCAAGTTCCACCGCAAACTCGAAGCGGCGGGGCGGTTCCAAAGGCTTATAACTTGATTTAAGGCTTCTCTTTCACTCTTACACCACAAAACACATCCATCACCTCACTACAAGCCCCCTAAAGGTTCCTAAGCCATTAAATAACACTCCTCCAAGCATTCAAGGTACTTTCTTCCTTTAAGAATCAAGAACACCCCGGAAATTTTGTTAACTAGCTCAGTAAAGTTGCAGACTACTTTGAGATTGAGTTAAAGGTTGTTGTAGAGAGCTTCTTGGCTGATTATTGTAAGTATTAATCCATTATATGTGTCCTTTAGCTTCCCCTAACTTGGATTGATTGATTGATGGAAGTAACTTGAGAATTTTGGGAGTTTAGTCAATATGCTATTGGAGAAACATCTCTAGTGATGCGAATGTTATGAGAACTTGTTGTTTGGTATTGTTGGTTGAGATTAAGAGTAAATATTGATATTGAATCATGTTCGTAAGGTGGTGAAGTTGAGGAAGTAAATTAGGGATGATGATGGTGTTATATTGAATAAGAATCCATGGTAAGGTAACCTTAGAACTCCATGTACGCAAGTTGTTTGATGAAATTCCTAAATGAAATCTCTTGTTCGATGTGAGTTCGATATTAATACAAATCCCTCATTTAATGTAGACAATAGTCAGCTTCATCGACGAGGTATGTAGGGCAAACTTTCTTTCTTGGCATGACTCAATATATCATTTCTTTGTATATAACTCTCTCTTGCAAAATTGAATGCCACAAAGCCTTCTTTGCCAAATTGATCATAATATTTGGGTATTTCTAATTCGTAGCATCTTTCGGAATCTATGTGATCCAAATTGATTGTATTGAGATTCTTGAATGTAGCGCCAATAACAATAGTCGAAGGATAACTACCTACTGATGCAACATAATATCAAATTAGAAAGCACTTTATCGAGTGAGAGTAACACCATAATTGAAGGAATGAATAAAGCTTGCAGATACAGTCCCGAAGAGAAGAAATACCAAATTGAAAGATACAGAAGCAAGCAGAATCAAAGAAATTTAAACAAGAAGATTAAGGTAATTAATCTACATTTATGACATATTTTTACTCGTCTATATATATATATATATATATATATATATATATATATATATATATATATATATATATATTTATATTTACATTTTTTACTCGTCTATTCAATGCTTTAGATCTGCTTTATTTTTAGCTTACTACTGTTCGACTTCACTCCGGCTCTGCTTATGGTATCCGTGAATTCTATCTTGAATTGCACTTATATATATGTAGCTATTTTCTTACCGAGTCGCGCTATAGTTGGCCGGGTACGACACCTATTTATGCACACCACTGTAGTTAGTTTTGATAATACCGAGTCCCATATCAGGGCCGGGTATGGTTGAGTCCATCGAGGCCGGGTACAATATATATATATATATATATATATATATATATATATATATATATATATAAACTGCCCCATATAATATCTTGATTTACAGAAATGCATATATATATATCCATACTTGCGACATGGTATGCCCTCAGAGGTTTCTTATGAGTTTCATGTTGACTTCTGTATTCATATCTCTTACGAGATATGTTCTGTTTACTTTTGTTATCTTCCTTACATATTCAATACATCTTTTGTATTGATGCCCCCTCTCTGGGGCACTGTGTTCATGTCTGTAGGTACAGATAAATAGAGCGGTGCTCCTCCTCAGTAGGTTGTCGGTTCAGCTGTGATCGTTGAACTCCTCTCTCTCAGAGTTGCTTTACAGGAGTCCTTAGGCACTATCATATATGTTACTAGAATTTTGGGTATGTCAAGGCCCTATTCTGACCTGTTAACATATTGTATTACTCATAGAGGCTTGCAGACTTGTGTATAGTTGGATTGTGTATGTTGTGGCCTTGTCGCTCTTGGTTTTCTGTATATATATCATGCTGGGTCTTTTTTTAGTACATGGTGTTATCTATTATTGTCTTATACAGTATTGTAGAGGCCTTGTTGGCCCAAGTCTTGTGTTACAAACTCCAGTTACTACAGTGGTTTGCTTAGGCCTTCGAGTGCTGGGTGCCGACCACCCCTCAAGGTTGGGGTGTGACAAACTTGGTATCAGAGTAGGTCTGTACTAGGGAGTCTACAAGCCATATCTAGAAGAGTCTTGATTATGGGTGTGTTGTGTACAACACTTATAAACAGGAGGCAACAAAATATTTAGGATGGTTACTTTTTTTTCTGATATAGATAGTGTGATAACGTTCAATCATAAGTATCCACTGCTACCCTTGGTATTGTTTATATTCTAGGCTATGCCTGCTACTACTAGATGACTTGAGGCTATGTAGAGGTTAGATGAGGAGGCAGGAGAAGGTGCCGGTCAGGTACCACCCACTGACTCGGGGAGATATGAGCACCAGGATAAGGCTATATCTCAGGCCTCTAGGACTCCAGCCTTACAACAACCTCCACCAGGGAATAGGGGAGCTGATGTACCTCCAGTTTCTCCTTCGGTAACCCCTAATCAAATTATAGATATGTAGAGTGTGGTACAATTGTTGACTCGATTAGTGGCCTCAGGTCTAGTGTCAGACTCCCAATATTGCTGATAGGGCTGTGAGCGCGAGCGTTCGGGAATTTATCAAACTGGACCCTCCAGTATTCACCGGGGCTGATCCTAATGTAGACCCATATGATTTTAGGGATTGGATGCAATAGACCCTATGAGTTATGCATGCTACCGATATTGAGATGGTAGAATTGGATTTATATAGGTTATGTGATGATGTCATGACCTAGTATGAGACTTGGGAGTATACTCAGGGACCCAATGCCCCAACATCGATATGAAGGGAGTTCTCCGAGGCATTTTTGCAGTAGTATTTGCTGGTTGAGCTCCAACGAGCCAGGCGAGACAAGTTCTTACACTTGGAGCAGAGTAATATGAGCGTCCGAGAATATATCTTGCAGTTCAACTCCTTGTCCAGGTATGCATCTATAATTATTGTTGAGATGAGCGATCAGGTACATCAGTTCGATAATGATTTAGGGCCACACTTAGTGAATAACTGCACTACAGTTTCTATGAACCCGAATATGGATATCTCCCGCATCTAGGCCTATACACAAAATCTAGAGGATCGTAAGAGGCAGTAGTGGGCCAGTCAAGAGCATGATAGGGGCCAGCATAAGAGGACCTAGTTCGCCGGTGATCCAAGGAAGTTTTGAGGTGGATTTAAAAATCAGTTTCCTAGGCGTCCAATTTATCCGGCAACTAGGGCACCATCACAGTTTTAGGGCCAGTATCATGTTCCAGCCCTTATTCTAGTTAGGATCAGAGTTCATGGGCACTAGATTCCTCGTATAGAGGAAGGTCCAGTAGAGTGAGGCTATCGATGCCGTATTATGGTTGATGTGGTAGGTTGCATTTCAGGCAATGCCGCTAGGGTCCAGATGTGTGTTATTCGTGTGGGCAGTCTAGTCATATTATATAGTTTGGTCTGATAATATAAAACGGTGGTATAGTGCATCTGATAGGGTCTGTAGGAGATTCTTCTTCATCAGTACGCCCTCCTGGACAAGGTACACATACATCAGTTGGTAGAGGTAGAGGCAGAGGGGCATCATCAAGCTCAGACGGTTCTCAGAACCGCATATATTCTTTGTCAGATCAACAAAACCTTGAGTCATCTCCAAATGTGGTTACTAGTATATTGTTATATGAGTGTACATGAATTGTGATGTAAAGTTCTATAATCACCATACAATAGCTGACTTGAATGAGCTGGAAATGGTGGAATTTGATGTTATTATGGGTATGGATTGGCTAGGTTCTTGTTATGCTAATGTTGATTGTTGGACGAAAGTCGTTCGCTTTAATTTTCTAGGCGAGCCCGTTATTGAATAGAAGGGGAATGTTACAGTGCCTAAGTGACGTTTTATTTCCTACTTTAAGTCTTGGAAGATAATCTCGAAAGAATATATATACCATCTCGTGCGAGTTCAGGATGTGGAGGCAGTGCTTCCAGCCCTTCAATCAGTTACTGTCATTAATGAATTTCTTGATGTATTCCCTGACGAACTTCCTGGTATTCCTCCTGAAATGGAAATCAATTTCGCTATCGACATACTTCTAGATAAGTCTATATCTATTCCTCTATATCGAATGGATCCTACCGAGCTGAAAGAATTGAAAACCTAACTGAAAGATCTTTTGGAAAAAAGGCTTTATTAGGCTTAGAGCTTTCCCATAGGGTGCACCAGTTTTATTTATTCGTAATATGGACAGTCATTGAGAATGTGTAGCAATTACAGTCAGCTGAACAAGGTAACTATTAAAAATAAATA
The DNA here is from genome assembly GCA_029783415.1 of Anisodus acutangulus. NCBI lineage: Eukaryota > Viridiplantae > Streptophyta > Magnoliopsida > Solanales > Solanaceae > Anisodus > Anisodus acutangulus. The sequence continues at coordinate 22,881,168 of CM056490.1, read as the reverse complement.
TCCACTTCCCAGGATCGAAGATTTGTTTGATCAATTGCAAGGCGCCAAGTATTTCTCAAAGATTAATCTTTGATATGGATACCATCAGCTGAGAGTTAAAGAGAAAGATATTCCAAAGACAGCCTTCCAAACCAAGTATGGCTACTATGAAATTCTGGTTATGTCGTTCGATTTGACTAACAAGCCAACAACTTTTATGGATTTGAAGAATTGGGTTTTCAAGCCGTTTCTAGACATCTTTGTGATAGTATTTATTGATGACATCTGAGTGTATTCTCGCTCAGAAGTAGAGCACACGAATCACTTGTGAGCGGTATTACAGACGCTCCAGGATCGCAAGTTGTATGCCAAGTTCTCTAAATTTAAGTTCTAGTTGAACTCGGTAGCTTTTCTGGGACACATATTATCGGACGAAGGCATTAAGGTCAATAGTCAGAATATTGAAGACATAAATAATTGGATGAGTCCCACAACTCCTAAAGAAGTACGTAATTTCTTGGGCTTGGCAGGTTATTATCAGAGATTCGTAAAGAATTTCTCTTCTATTGCCACTTCACTGATGAAGTTGACGCATAAGGCAGCTAAATTTCAGTGGTCAGATGCTTGTGAGAAGAATTTCCAAGAATTGTAGAGCAGGTTAACATTAGCACCTATTCTAGCACTTCCTGAGGGATCCTAAGGCTTTGTTATGTATTATGATACTTTTAGAGTAGGATTGAGTTGTGTTCTGATGCAGCATGGCAAGGTCATTGCATATGCTTTGAGGAAATTAAGGAAACATGAGCAGAATTACCTGACTCATGATCTTGAGTTGGCGGCTGTTATATTTGCTTTGAATATATGATCTCACTATCTATACGGGGTTCATGTTGATATATTTTCAGATTATAATAGTTTACAATATATATTCAGGAAGAACGAGTTGAATTTGAGGCAGCAAAGATGGCTTGAGCTGCTAAAAAACTATGATGTAGATATTTTATACCATCCAGGCAAGGCAAATATCATAGCCGATAGGTTAAGTTGGAAGTCTATGGGTAGTCGAAAGCACATGAGAGTTGATAAGTTGGAAATGGAAAAGATTTATATTGGTTGGCCAGTGTGAGTGTGCGATTGATTGATGCAGGCGACGGAGGTGCCATAGTTCAGAATGCCGCTGAATCCTCCTTGATGGCAGAAGTGAAGTCATGTCAATTTGATGATCCAACCTTGGTAAGGATTAAATGAGGCGTTGCTTCTCAAAAGAAGCGGTTGTTTGAACTATCAAAAGACGGAGTTCTTAAGTATAATGGCTGGTTATGTGTGCCTAATGTTGTGGGACTTCGAGGGAAGATTATGGCAGAGATTCATCAGTCCAAGTACTCCATTCACCTTGGTTCCACTAAGATGGACCATGACATTCGACAACAATATTGGTGGATTGATATGAAGAAAGATACCACAGAGTTTGTTGCTCAATGTCTGAATTGTCAACAAGTTACATTAGAAACAGGGGGGATTGTTATAGAATATAGAGATTTGGATATGGAAATGGGAAGTAATCAATATGGATTTCCTTACGGGGCTACCTAATTCTCATCGGAAGTTTGACTCTATATGGGTTATCATGGATAGATTAACAAACTCGGCTCATTTTCTACATGTCAGAACTACTTATTCAGCGAAAAATTATGCTCAGTTGTATATCAAGGATATAGTTTGAATTCATGGAGTTCCGATATCTATTATATCTGACTGAGGTGCCTAGTTTATAGCTAACTTTTATAGGTCCTTTCAGAAGGGGTTGAGTACTCAGATTAGCCTTAGCACAACCTTTCATCCCTATATAGACGGGCAAGCCTAGCGCACTATTCAGACTCTCGAGGCTATGTTGCGAGCTTGTGTGTTGGACTTCAAGGGAGATTAGGAGGACCGCCTACAACTTATTGAGTTTTCTTAAAATAACAGTTATCATTCCAGCATTCAGATGGCACCGTATGAGGCTATGTATGGACGAAAGTATAGGTCCCCTAGTAGGTGGTTTGATGTTAGCGAGACAAAGTTGTTAGGACCAGACTTGGTGCAACAAGCCGTGAAGAAAGTAAAAATAGTTCAGGAGCGATTATTGACAACTCAGAGTAGACAAAAGTCCTATTTAGATAACTGGCGTAAAAAATAGAGTTTGTTGTGGGGGACTAGGTGTTCTTAAATGTGTCTCCCATGAAAGGCATAATGAGGTTTGGAAAAAAGGGTAAGCTTAGCCCTAGATACGTCGACCATATCAGATTATTTAGAGAATAGGCCAAGTAGCCTATAAGCTTGGGTTGCCCCTCGAATTAGAAGTTGTTCACCCCGTGTTTCATGTATCTATGCTTCGTAAATGTCTTGGCGATCCCTCCTGCATCACTCCTATTAAAGGTGTTCATGTAATAGAGGACCTATCATATGAGGAAGTTCCCATTACTATCCTAGATCGCCAAATACGTAAGTTAAGAACCAGAGACTAAGAACCAAAGAAGTCTCTTCAGTTAAAGTACTCTAGAGAAAAAATTATGTGGAGTATATGACGTGGGAGGTAGATGAAGATATGAAATCTTGATATCCTTACTTGTTTCAGTCTTCAGGTTTATACCGACACTCATGCGATATGGTTCCCTTATTCTTACTTTATTTATCGATCTTAATTTATATATCTGGTTTAGGTGATACTATTCAGACAGATATGGCCGGCACAACTTAGAATATAGGGGATGAAAGTAGATGTGAGTTATGGCTAACCCTGTTTGATTCTTGCATAGATAGACAGTCGTGTGAGGCTGATTGAATGTTATTTTATTATTCTGTAGTCCTATGTGGCATTGGTTGTATGTTTGGGCCATTTATCAGGTTTCAGATAGTCCTAATTACAGAGGAAACTATGCCGAAATTTTTAAGAATCATGGAATTTAGAAGTTTGAAGTTAATGACCTCAACATTCGAGGACGAATGTTCCTAAGGGGGGAAGGATGCTACACCCCGTATTTTGTACGTCGTCTTCATCATGGGTTAACTAACATAAGATCAGTAAGGTTGAGATCCCTTCAGAAGGTTAACAAAGGTTTAGATGAGTCTTGAAATTCGGGGAGAACTATGAAAACGTTTGGACAGAATTTTACCCCACGTATTTGGGGGTATATATTTTATCATATATGGAATTATGGAGTCTATATCATATCTAAATTCAAGTTCAGAGATTCTCCGTTCCAATGCATTAAACCATTCGTCAATCGGAGCTCTGTACGAAATGTTATGTGCATTTTACGAAAATGTATTTCGGTAGATGTAGAATGCGGCCGCAAACTGAGTTTGTGGCGCCGCATTCAGGTGGCATTCTTGACGTTTTTGGGGTTCCCACTGCCTAGAGAATGCGATGGGCTTGCGGTGAAGCAAGTGGTGACTTGCGAACGCTAGTTCCACCTCAAACGCGAAGTAGTGGGGAGATTCCAAAGGTTTATAACTCGATTTAAGGCTTCTCTTTCACTCTTAAGACCCCAAAACACATCCACCACCTAAATACAATCCCCCTAAAGGTTCCTAATCAATTAAAGAACACTCCTCAAAGTATTAAAGGTGATTTCTTCCTTTAAGGATCACGAACACCCCGAAATCTTTGTTAACTAGCTCGGAAAAGTTGCAGACTGCTTTGAAATTGAGTTAAAATTGTTGTAGAGAGCTTCTTGGCTGATTAAGGTAATGTTTCATGCCTTCGATATGTCCTTTAGCTTACCCTAACTTGAATTGATTGATTGATGGAAGTAACTTAGGAATTTTGGGAGTTTAGTGAATATGCTATTGTAAGAACATCTTTGGTTATATGAATGTTATCACAACTTGTTCTTTGGTATTATTGGTTGAGATAAAGAGTAAATATTGATATTGAATTATGTTGGTAAGGTGGTGAAGTTTAGTAAGTGAATTAGGGATGATGCTGGTGTTAAATTGAATAATAATCCATAGTTGGGTAACCTTAGAACTCCATGTAAGCAAGTTGTTCGATGCAATTCGTAAATGAAATCTCTTGTTTGATGTGAGTTCGATATTAATACAAATACCTCATTTAATGTAGACAATTATTTACACCACGCGCGAGGCTCATCGGAACATAGTTAGCTTCATTAACGAGGTATGTAGGGCAAACTTTCTTTCTTGGCATGACTCGATATATCATTTCTTTGAATATAACTCTCTCTTGAAAATTGAGTAGCGAAAAGCCTTCTTTGCCAAATTGATTCTAATCTTTAGGTATTTATAATTCGTAGCATCTTTCAGAATCTATGTGATTCAAGTTAATTTTCCTGAATGTAGCGCCAATAATAATAGCTAGAGGATAACGACAATAGGACACTCCGACTTTGCTTTTGGTATCCATTGAAGTCTGTCTTGCATTGAACCTATATCTATGTAGCTATTTTCTTACCGAGCCGTGCTATAGTCAGTAGGGTACGACACCTATTTGTGCACACCACTACAATTGGTTTTGATATTGCCGAGTCCCACATCTTGGTCGAGTATGACCAAGTCCTCATCAAGGCCGGGTAAGATGTATATATATATATATTATGATATGAACTTTCCCATAGAGCGACTTGATTTATAGACATGCATATATATATGCATACTTGCCACATGGTATGCCCTCAGAGGCTTCTTATGAGTTTCAAGTTGACTTCTGTATTCTTATCTCTTACATTATATCTTCTGTTTAAATTTGTTATCTGCCTTATATATTCAGTACATCTTTCCCACTGATGCCCCCTCTTTGGGGCACTGTGTCCATGCCTGCAGGTATATATAGATAGATTGGTGCTCCACCTCAGTAGGTTGTCATTCCCGTTGTGATCGTCGCACTTATCTCTCTTGGAGTTGCTGTACAGGAGTCCTTAGGTATTATCATATATATTACTAGCATTTTGAGTATGGCAGGGACCTGTCCCGACCTGTTGACGTATTGAATCACTCATAGAGCTTGCAAACTTGTGTGTAGTAGGTTTGTGTATGTTGTGGCCTTGTCGGCCTTGATTGTCTGTGTATATATCATGTTGGGACTTTTCTGCGTGCAGGTTGTCATCTTTTCTTGTCTTATACAATATTGTGGAGGCCTTGTCGGCTCAAGTCTTGTGTTACAGTTTCACGATACTACAACGATTCACCCAGGCCTTTGGGTACTGGGTGCCCTCCCCAAAGGTTGGGGTGTGAGACCTCTTAGTAGCTTTTATGCCTCTGCATAAAAATGATTCGTAACAGATGACAACTCCACTGGGGATAATCCTAGACTCTAACCATAAGGGTTCTAATACAACATGTTTTAATTGTTATAAACTGTTTATATGTTTCCTTTCTACAAAATATAATCGTCATTCATGCATGTCATTATTATGCCAAATGGCACACACACGCACACTCACATAAGTGCGCAAAGAAGATTATGCAGTTTCACAATCATCCTCCAGTAAAAAACTAAATTACTTTTTTGGAACACGTTGAAGATATAGTTGGTTTGCGGTCGTCCAACAGTTGAAAATGGTTTCCCTTGAGTAGTCTGCTTGAGTCCCCTATTTATTCAAAAACCACTCTAGTTTGCCTAGGATAGAGTGAATCCAAATCCCTACTGAACTAGCACATGCTTACCTAGAAGGGTTCAAATAATTTAGTCGTATCTGGACCCATTAGGAAACTACCTCATGTCTTGACGGTCTATGACCCAACGACACCGCATCTAAGTACATGCTATGTAGAAATATGATTGTGCTAAGGTTTAACCGTGCTATGTTTTGTAGATGCATACCAACCTCAAGTTCGATATGGTTTTTGAAGCACCCGAGCTGCTAAGGTTTTGATGGTCTTGGCTAGATGCCCCACAACAAAGAGAAGTTACAAACTTTGTAGGACACCTACCCTCACTGATGACCATGAAAGGGAATAGGGAACTATTAGAAGTCCTCACCGGATATTAGGGCTGTGAAAGAATGGTGTTTAGGTTTGGAGATTTAGAGATAACCCCAACTCTAGAGGAGATCCGGGATTGTATAGATAGCAATAGGACATGTATGAGAAGGAGGAAGAAATCTGACCATAACCTTGTAGTATCACATAGGCTCACTCTCGATGAGTTAATGAAGCTATTATCCTTAACCAGTGCCAATTGGATCTTTCATCCAACCGTAGCCTTTAGGGAGCTTTACAACCATTTTGGGTCCAAAAGAGGGTACTTAGAACATTCAGTTGAGTTTCGGACTTACGCCGATTGGGAAGCCACCCGACCCCTAGCCTTTGCCATATGCCTATTAGGAACTATGAGTTTCCCCAAAGATCCACACCTTGCCATAGATACTAGTGTCATTTATGTCACCCATGCTATCTTTCATGGTATAACGTCAAATGGAGAAACCAAATACTTTGACGTAGTCCCTGTCATCCTAGCCGATATATACTGAGCTTTAGGTTAATGTCGAAACCTACATAGGTACTTCCAAGGGTGTAACCTACTACTACAAGGGTGGATTATCAAACACCTAAACAAATTCGAGGGTCCCTCGTACTTAGACCGAAAATGTAGAAAGGATAACCTCCAAGCACATGGTCTAAATTTTTTAGAACCAAACCAATAGGGGTGGGTCTTCATCTTTTTGAGACTCCAAGAGGATAACATACAATGGAGGTTCCCCGACTTCATATCTGAGAGTATTGTGGTCAGAGGTAGAAAATGCCATTTCTTGCCATTAATGGGTATCTGAGGAATTCGCCCATATGCATATATTAGGGTCCTAAGATTGTTTGGTAGAAGACAAGTGATACCTCAAGTAGGAAACATAGGGGAATATGTGGTCGACTATGAAGAATATAGGATCAAATGGGTTGCTGACATCATCCAAGAGTGGAATGGTCGAGTGAGATGGGGTCCAGAGACCCTAGCCGAAGACAGGTTCCATCTGAGATGTGACAAAGACTATGTCAACTGGTTGAGGGAATATTTGCAAGGCATCCTCACTCTGGGACCTAACCACTATCAATACATCCAAGACAGAGATTCAAAAGCTGAGATCAAGCCACGCTGTATCCAAAGGCAGACTGATAACCAAGATACTAGGTACTTAGAAAAGATAGAGCATGATAAAACCATCATAGCTAGTCTGATCGAGGAGGTAGACTTCACCCATGAGTTCTTAGAGGATCTTGACACTCGGATGAGGAGAGCGATGGACGAGACTACACCTATGAACTTTATTGAGAAAGGGTTTTGGGTTGATCCGTTGCTGATGTCAACTCACTTCCAGATTTAGACCGCCCTTCGAAGGGCCTAGAAAGCTCGAACAGACAGAGCTTCATCATTCGCCACTAGAGGCGAGTTCTAGTGATATTTAATTCACTGCTTTATCAATATTTTGTAACCCTACTAGGGAAAACCTTATTGTTAATGAAATATGATATGGGGAGAATGTTTTGAATCAATATTTGGCACAATTATGTTTCAAATGATTAGACAACCTTGGTGCAAAACGGTTTAGGAACACACATATTACAATTGCTTATTGTTTGACTATGCGATTTTGTTATATTATTGCTTATTCTTTCATGTGTTCCTTCCGAACTCTTGATTGGTTTCACATCCCTAACACCAACCCTAAAGAAAAATAAAATAAAATTCCAAAATTAACTAAAATTTGCACCTTTCTAACGGTTTATTTGCTATCGATAGATACTTAAGATAGCCAAAGTTCCACATCATCCATTGTTGATTTGATCAGTGATGAGGAAATCAAAGAGTCACTTCAGGAAAAAAATCGCAAAATTGAAAGAAAGATTGACTTGGCTAAAGCCAAGATGAAAGAGGTCGACCAAATTCTGGACTTGGTAGGAAACTCTCCGAAAGGGACTACTAAATGAGAACATTACCATCAAAACCTCCTAGACGAGGTCAATGAAATGGTCGACGACTACATCCCATTGTTCAAGACACCTAAACGAGAAACTGACGTGCCCGAGGAAGATATTATTTTGTATGCTGGGGAGTCAAGTGGGTCACTTGAGAGAGCTACCCCCAACGCTTCTGAAGCTGCTAACTACTACGAGATGCCACAATGGCCGTCTCAGACATCATTCTCTATTTGGTGGGCAATTGACCTCAAAGCTCCCACTTCACTATTTAGAGTCGCACCAAGGTTCGTGTAAAACATCAAAGTTTTCGAAGGATTGACAACTGCTGGAGCATCGTGTTTCAGCCATAATGTCCTCCCAACTTGTGCACCCATCTATGCTTACAAGAGCTGCCCCTTTCACAAAAATCAGCATGGGCACACCGTTGACGAGTGTTTGGCCATTAAGTAAAGGATCATAAGATTGATCTATGACTAGACCATTCGCAACCTGTGGGGCCCATATTCCCTACTGGTTGATGACTCTATCATACCTGGTAAAGAAATCTCCATTGGCACGTAAGTTTGGCGCTACGACCTCACTGTATTTGAAGATTCATATGCAAGCCTTTTCTCCACACTAGCTAGCACCGTCAAAATCTTCCCGGTCAAGACTTCATGGAAACCCTCCGCGAGTACTTCAGAGACGAGAAGGATCTGCTTATACCATTCTAGAGCACCGGGACATAACATTGAAGAATGCGAGGCTTTCAAATTTTAGTTAGAGAATTTAGTCAATAGCGGTCAAATATGGGTAGTTCTACCCCGCCGCTACTGAGAAAAGTCACCGGGAGAATGCGCGGTTGTAAGGACAACGACCCACCATGGCTTCAAGGAGAAATTATCTTTTGGGTAAATTTAGGCGTCCCCTTTCCTTTCAATCAAATGTTATCCATTCCCCTTTATTTTGTAAAAGAAACTACGTCCGGCCTAATATCCCAAGGGGCATATGCAGGAAGCCCTTATCGGGCTTGGTCTGAGAATTTGTTCGGGTATAATTAAATTAGGGATAATTTCTATGGAAACCAAACTACGGAAGAGCCTAACTTCCCACAGAGGGATACATAGACAGTCTACATAAGACTCCACTCCTATATTATATAAATTATAATCCCCCTACTAGAAGGTTCGAAAAGGTTGGTCTCGACAACGTCATAGTAACAAATTAACCATAGACTTTCAAAACCAAAAAGGGCAAAATGACCAAAATACCCCAGAATGAAAAATCAATCAAGTGTTAAGATCAAACGCATGAGTCTATGTGCTTTATATGCAATCTCTCTGCGATATCTTGTATTATTACTTTTCACTAACTATACTAACATCATTTGCCTTTGATTTTTTCTTATCTTAAAGAAGGGGTCGATCTGTGCCGTATCACGCTGGCATACTTCACCAGATTTAAAGCTGCAAAAACATCCCTTCCTGAACCGAATCAATAAAACATGATTGGTACTCCAGATGACAAGCGTAACAAGGAACCACTGTTTATGGAGGACCCTGCACCTCAAGACCCTCAAAACCCATCACATTGCGAGGATATGATCAATCTGCTATTCTGAAATATTGCAAATCTCCAGGAATAGGTCACAAGGAATGAAATGGCTAATGGTGCCAGAGAAGCGGCCACTGACGCAAGAAGGCCTCCACCGCCTTTTCTTTCTATAAGCTCACCGATACCCGAACATTTTCCAGCCACCCGAGCTCACAATGAAACTGCCTGCATTGGTACTTCATACCAAACTCCACGACCGGCTAATGCCACTTAAATACCCAGGGCTTCCAATTCAGTGCCATCATATCAGACACCACCCATTTATAACGATCCAAACATATATCAAAATTCCACTACTCATCCAACACCCAAAACTACTGGCACTCCCAAAAACTGTTGAGCATACCCCATAATATCCTTCCACACCCCTCTCACTCCCATTGACTCCTCACCTGAACTGGATCATTATGAAGATATGGTAAAGGTATGGAGAGCCGAACAAGATAAGAGAGAAAATGAAATAGAACAAAAGATGGTAGACTTTCTTGAAAAGTCTAACCAAGGCTCTCGCTTTTCCTCACCTTATCACCTGTCATCAAGCCTCCTACCCCAGATTTTTCAGTTAATTTGGAATAGACTCATCTCTAGGCTTCGCATCTTAGTGAGAAAGACCCATGCCTCCGCTTATGGCTTTCTAAGTGCCAAAATTTGAGATATTTAACGGGACAGGGAATCCCAAGGTTCATTTAAGATCATATTGCAACCAACTGGTCGGGGTAAAAAGAAAACAATCTTTAATTATGAGGCTATTCAGCCGGAGCCTCACTGGAGAAGATTCTAAGTGGTTCACAGCGCAGGACATACATTGTTGGGACACCTGGGAAGACATGGCGAGATATTTTATGGAAAGATTTCGATTCAACATAGAGACTGTGCGTAATCGTTATTACGTAAAAATGGAAAGAAAAAGTCCACGGAGAATTATCGTGAATATGCGAGTAGATGGTGGGACCGAGTGCAATTGCCAATGAGCGAGGAAGAATTGGTCTGCGTGTTCTTCTGATCATAGGAATCGAATTTCTATGAGTGTATGTTGTCCATGGCAAGGAGACTATTCTCCAAATTGGTCAAAATGGGAGAGGCCATAGAAGATGGCCTCAAATTAGGAAAAATCGTCAGCCTAGCCAACAAGGCCGATCAACAGAGCACCGCCGGGGCTATGAGAAAGAAGAGGAAGGATGTGGCAAATGTTTCCCACACACCTATCCTAAGAACCCGAAAGAAGGAAGGATCACAATCTTCTTTCGACATATATCAATTTCCACGTCCAAATAGTTATATATCCTTCCCATACAACCATGTGTCGATTTTCTAAGCACAACCCAATTACAAAACACTGACCCCAACATACCAAGCTCCACATCTAATTATCAAATACCAATCCCCATATACCAAGCTCCGTAACCAAATTATCAAATGCCCACACCTGCTTACTGACCACCTCCAAATCACGAAAATCAGTCACCTCCAGCCACATATGATTTTCCACGTGCGAACATTGAACAAAGCCTCCACAGGTGTTTACCTCACTTCTCAAGACTCAAACTAAGTTGTTCGACAAAATGAGCGCTGCTGGAATCATCCAAACGGTTCCACCGAAACTTGCAAACCTTGGGAGTCGCTTCTATCAAGATGACCAAACTTATGCATACCACTTTTGTGGAAGTGGACACAACAAAAAATACTGTATCAACCTAAAACATAAGATACAAGATTTGATCGATTAAAGAGAGATCACGGGGCAGGAAGCGGTGCCAAACGTGAACATCAATCCTCATTATGGTTCTAATCACTTCCACATGATTGAGCGAGATGAAGATTGGGCTATTTACCAGCCACTAATTCAGGGATCAGTTTGGAGTTTGGAATAAAAAATATCCTCTTTGACCCTCCATGATCGACCTAATTTAAAAGTTCTAATCCCAATACTGGTCATGGCATAGGTATCGAAAGAGATTGTCCGAGCCTCAAGGAAAGAATTTTTTGTCTAGGCATCGGTAGCTCATGGAATGTCAAGATCAGGGAGGTGTTATACTCTTGAAGAATTGGTGCATGGAGCGCCCATAAAAGAAGGGAATCAATGAAGGCCTATCACCGAGGAGAGGCTGAGGAGTTCTGGTGGAGAACACATCTAAAAGAATACTCCATCATCGAGCACTTGAAGAAGACACGAGCCCAAATATCAATAATGGCACTACTATTGAGTTCATAACAACACCGACACGCTCTAATGAGTGTAATAGATGAAGCACACGCCCATGTAGGCACAAGTAGTGAATCTTTGGCTGACATGGTAGGCCATATCATCAGAGCCCATCAGATTTATTTCACTCCAGATGAGTTGCCGAAAGAAGAATGCCATACAACAAAGCTCTATACATCGCTATCAAATGCAGAGACAAAGTTGTAGCCGGAGTATTGGTCAAAAATGGGGCCGGTCTCAATATATGCCCTTAATCTGCACTCAAGCAGTTGGGTTATGGTATTGGGAAGATATGCTAGAGTCATATGAATGTGAGAGCCTTTGACGAGGCTCAACGTGATCCCATTAGAGAGGTGGACCTCAACATCCACATGGGGCCTGATGAATTCACTACCGTGTTCTAAGTCATGGTGATAGTCGCCAACTACAATTTATTATTGGGTAGGCCTTGGATCCACATGGTTGGGGCAGTATCAAATTCATTGCACAAGTCTATGAAGTTTGTGTGGGAGAACCACGAAGTAGTAATTAATGGAGGGCAAAGCATCAATAACTACCCCAACAATTTTGTGCCAGTAATTGAGAAAGTCCCTAAGGATATAAATTTCCACATGGTAGAACTAGTGGGAGCCGCCCACAAAGGGGATGACGAGCAGAGTCCTATGCCATCGGTCTACAAAATAATCGCCTCCACTATGCTTCAGAGCAGGTTCGAACCCGACAAAGATTTAGGCAGAGATATCCAAGGCATAATCGAACCAGTGTCTATTCTAAAAAATTGTTTCCGTTTTGGCCTCGGGTATGTCCCAGACTCCGAAGAAGCCTCCGAAGCCAAGCAGAGGAAGTGAGGTCCTCCAAAATTATTCAAGCCAATTCCAAACCTTTACCAGTCATTTATAGTCAGAATGCCTATCCACAATGACGGAGATACATAAAAAGAGTTTGGGATGCTGTTCCAAGAGGAAGACTGTGTCGTGATACTGGAAGAATGCTCTGAAGCACCCACCATCTGCAATGTTGATCCGGGCAAGAAACTATCCAACTGGACCACTACCCCACTCTTGGCTTCTCGGTACAAATAATTGCTTTAAAAAATTAGTGAAAATCAGCTGAGGCCCGAACATTCACCATTTGCCTCCTTATTTCTCTCGTAATGTTTGAAAAATGGAAATGACTCGATGTTGATTCGAGTTAGGACCATATTTTATACTTTTTATCAAATTAATGAAAGCCTTAATTTATATGAAAAACAATCTTCTCAATTTAATTATATGTTTTATACACTAATCGTGCTTTGCCTTGTTTTTCAGTAATAAAATAAAATAACTCATAATGTCATGACATGTCGCGAGGCAAGTGAAACAGAAGAAGGAGAATATGAGGAATACAACGAAGAGACCATGTTACCTGAGGATCTCATCGAGGAGGTAGAGCAATATGAGAACATGCAGAAGCCTAACTTTGACGAGACCGAAGTAATCAACCTCGGGGATGAGAAAACTGTTAAATAAACTAGGATAAGCGCAGATTTGGAAGTTCCCTAGAAAGAGGAACTGATAAATTTCCTAAGAGAGTATGTCGACATCTTCACATGGTTATACGCAGAAAGTTCAGTCGACAAAGATTTCAAACCACTAAGTACATATTTTTTGAATGAGAAAGTGTTGACAATAGAGGGGGACACAATTAAAACATACTCAGATTGGAGAATGTTCTTCGACGGCGTAGTCAATTACAAAAGTTTAGGAATTGGAGCAGTTTTAGTCTCAGAAATGGGGCCGCGAATGATGCACCAACAACATAGCAGAATACGAAGCCTATATTCTAGGTCTCCACGTGGCTCTCGACATGGATATTCAGGAATAATTAGTGATAGGAGACTTAGATCTATTAATTCATCAAGTCCAAAGAGAATGGGCTATGATGAATGAGAAAATATTTCCATATGTAAACCTCGCAGAAAGGTTATAAAAACATTTCAGCAAGATCAACTTTCGGCATACCCTGAGAGCCCATAACATCCATGATATAACATACCGAAAGCAGTCACATTAATGCTCTGGAGATCAACATCAGAGAAGAACATGCTTACTGTTCCCACATGGAAAGGGAACCAGATGGTAAACCTTGTTACGTTGGCATAAGAACATACTTGGAAAAGGGAGAGTATCCTAAGAATATCACAAGTAACTAGAAGAAAACCATCAGGAGAATGGCCAACGATTTCTTTGATAACAAATGAGTACTCTATAGGAGAACTCTCAATCTAGGGCTACTTAGATGTGTCGATGCCATAGAGGCCACAAAATTGCTAGAAGAGGTACTCGTCGGGACTTATGGTCCTTATATGAATGGGTTTGTCTTAGCCAAGAAGATCCTGGGGGTAGGCTATTATTGGATGACCATGGAAATCGACTGCAGTAGATTTTTGCAAAGATGCCACCAGTGCCAGATCCACGGTGATCTAATTAGAGTCCCTCCAAGTGAACTCAATGTCTTGAGCTTACAATGGGCATTTGTAGCTTGGGGTGTGGATGTTATTTGGCCCAAAGAGACAGCCGCATCCAATGAACATCGCTTCATTCTGGTCGCCATAGACTACATTACTAAGTGGGTCGAAGCTATTTCTTACAAGTCGGTGACAAAGAAAGTGGTAATAGATTTTATACGAAATAATATCGTATGCCGATTCGACATCCCAGAGTCGATCATAACTGACAATGGATCAAATATGAACAATCATCTAATAAAGGATATTTGTGAGCAATTCCACATAATGCACCAGAATTCTACCGCCTATAGGCCACAAATGAATGAAGCGGTAGAGGCAGTGAACAAGAACATCAAGAGGATACTGAGAAAAATGACAGATAATTACAAATATTGGCATGAACAGTTTCCCTATGCGTTACTAGGATACCTAACAACAACTCAGACCTCAATAAGAGCAACTCCACACTTACTTTTCTACGGTACTAAAGTAATGATACCAACTGAGGTAGAGATACTGTCAGTCATAATCATATAAGAACAAGAGCTGGACAACATAGAGTTGGTCCGAAAAAGATATGAATAACTATCCTTAACTGATGAGAAAATGATGGTCGTCGTATGTAATGGTCAACTGTACCAGTAGAGAATGGAGCGCACCTTCAACAAGCGGGTCAGAGAATGATTTTTTCAGGTAGGACAATTGGTACTTAAGTGGGTGTTTCCACACCACGATGAGTACAAGGAAAAGTTTTCACCCAACTATCAAGGGCCCTACATGCCCTACATGGTTCGCAACGTACTATCAGCAGGAGCTGTAATCCTAGCAGAGATGGACGACCAAGAGTGGCCCAAAGCAAACAACTCATATGCAATCAAGAGATATTACATGTGAAGGCACACCTTTTCAATTTGTAATCTCATTTCTATTATTTGTAATAACTACACAAGACCTATCTCTTACGACTGAGATACGTAGAAAAATCCTCATCGGCTTTGGTCTTCTTCTTCTATAATAGAAAAACAAAATGACATTTCCTTGTAATATGAACTACGTGATGACCTGTCTTCCTGAGGTGGGATACGTAGGCAGTCTACTAAAAATATTGCACTTTATATATCTATATAGGGAGTAGAAAATGAAGAAAACTCATAAATAGTAAAAGAAAACAACCAGATAATAGAAGCTCTACAAAAAATGAAAAGAGTAAATGCCATCATAGAAGAAGAACCTGAAAGTGATATAGAAGAAGAATATAATAGACCTACAGAAACGGAAATAGAAACATATGATATAATAAATGAAGATGCAAATCGACTGAGTACCTGTATCCACGTAAAATATGTAGCAAGTGTAGCATGAGTACACAATGTACCCAGTAGGCATCTTAGACCGGCAAGGATGGAAGTTACGTAACAGACATAAACATTAAGTTGACTATCAAGTAGGTCATATTCTAGGAAGTTCAAATAGTCACATAAGTCACCTTATTCATTTAAGAGTCAATCATAGCCAAATACAAATCAATTCATATTGCAGGCAATGATCTTACACTTAATACCCACCGATCAGTCAACTCTGTCTAAGTCATGTTCATATTATCTCCAGTTACCCAATCTAACAAATCCAATAAGACAAGTTGACACATAATCTACAACATCACTTAAGAATGCTCTCCAAGAGTCTTAAAATTAGTCTGGCCATAATGAAATTAGTTCTTTTATGTTCAATAACCCTTAGGCTTAATTACGGTTTCATACACTTAAGTACATGACACATAATAATTCTTCTAGAGTCCTCATTATACTTTAAGTAGAAGTCTATACCGTATACCCATTGATTAAGGATGTGATCTATACATACATATCATACAATTCAACAACTACAAAAGCACCTCAACAAGTTTCTTACTAGACACTTTACCGAATAATGCTATCAATCACCAATCAATACACAAACACACATAGTTCTCATTGATCTACATGATAGTTCTCACAAGTGGACATCACCGACCACATTAGTAGTTTTCCATCGAATAATTAGACTCATAAAGGTGTAAACCACAACATCAAATTCACAGATAATAAGACAAATCATGGCAACTAATCCATTTCAATAGGATCAATCCAATTATCCAAATCCATATAATCATAGTGATCACACAAGTTCCAATAACCAATCCATATCATATTACCAATCAACAAGTAATCAATGTATATGTGAAAGTATGATATGGATGCAAATGCAATGCTAGGTACCTTTCACAATCGATATACATGCATTCAGATTCTATAAAAAACAACCCATGGGGGACCCGCACCATCCATATACCGCTCCCAGCCAGCCGAAATTCAACACAGGTATCTAACTAGAGCCAAGACCCCTTTGGAGTCATATCAAACATTTCCATAATCTCAATGGTTCCAACCATCTCATAATATATCCTTACCATCTCATAATATATCCTTACCATTAATAAGTAATCAATGCATAAATGTATGTATGAAATGAATGAAAATGCAAATGCCAGACACCTTTCATAACCAGTATACATGCGTTCAAATTCTATGAACTGCAACCCATAAGGGACCCACGCCGTCCATACACCCACGTGAAATCATTTCCCATCACGTCCTAGCTCTGTGGTTATAGTAACATCCGTTGTAGGCATGCAACTCGAGCTATCCAAAATATCGTCATTATCATAAATGTTGTAATATCATCATCTAATTATTGCCAACATCTCATAGTAATATCATTGCCTTTCTTTTCCCAGTCTCATTGGACCCACAACATTTTCATACCACTATACTTTTAATATCACCAGAACCATAAGTGTATGAATGCAATGACAATTACAAGGCGAGTAATCATGATGTATGAGATGCAATAAAGTATAAGAGATGAATATCACATGCTTTTTATAAACTCAATGACACGTAATTCCATGTAAATCAATCTATCATAATGAAAGCATTGTGATAAATAAACACAACAATTATCAACAATGGTAACAAGCCTACCTAAGCGTTCATCACAACTGCTAAGATGGGACCTCCAAACACGCCTAATATTCCTCAATATTTATATTTACTAGGCACTTCTATCGGAGTCTAAAAGAGTTAAACTGTAGCCTACCTAAATATTGAGCAGGTGCCATAAACTATCCAACACGAGCCTTCCCTTTGCGAAGAGCTTCTGAATGATCGAAGTCTATTTGACCATTTATTATATGTTAGAAATGGGGACTAATAATACCCATATTGCTACATTATGATTCGAATTGAAAGACAACCTTTAAAAGAGAAACCTGAGCCCACAAGGGTAAATTTGGAATTTTAAGTAAACATCAGATACCCAACACTTAGGAAGTCCAATACCATCCCCCAAACCACTAATTAACCTCACTTTATCATCAATTGCAACATTACTAGAAAACCCCCAATTTAGAGAAAACCCTAACCTTTTCATAATTAAATTCCTTGAATTTAGGAGAGATTCAACTTAGCAACTAGTTACGTCAATTGTTTTATGACTGGATTTAACACGATTTTCCAATAAAACTCATTTACATTGAACAAACTCCTAAAATCATCACTAGGGTTCATAACCCACTTTTTCCCAACTAAACCGACAATATTAGCATAGATTTCAATCCTAAATCATAATAGAATCACAATGAGAGTAATAGGAGCTTACCCAAGAAAGAATTCACCCCAAAGCTCTGAAAATCACCCAGACAAGCACTCTCTAGGTTTAAAATTAGTCAATAGAAAGAATGGTTCAAAATTAGGAAAAATATAAGACTTCATTTCCAGTAATTCTCGCATCCGCGGACACCTTGTCCACATATGCAGATTCAACTTAGCAAATAATGGATCGCGTACGTGGATCCACTTTACACCTTACTTGCTCACATCAGTGGACCAAGTCCAGCATAGGCAGGCCCCCTCTGGTGTATGTTTCTGACATCATAGCACAATTATTTGAGCGTTGATTTGGGATAGATGTTGAGGCCGGATCCATTGTCTACCAACACTCATTTCGCGACCTTATCTCTGCATTTTACAGTGATATAGAGGGCTATGTTGTTTGTCATTCATTCTTTTGGCAACTGATCTTGAGTGAAGGAGATTTGGTGGGCTCAGATAACATGGGCCACCATGTCGGCTAGATTCTCACTACTTGTACCTCGTTGGACATGTGCTTTGTCCAACACTCTCATCAAGTCCTAGCGGTGCTGTGAGGAGCTTAGTAGCAATGCCATCACTGATATTTGGGCTGGTATTTTCTTTAGGTGTTAAATAATAATATTTTTTTTGGTTGCATTCTTCGCCAGAAGTCCTTAGCCTCTCCTTCTGTAATAGGTCTTCTCTGAGTCTCTTCTTTTCTTGGTGCTCCGTGGACTAATTTTTCAGGAGTATATCATCTTCCGAATTATATCATACGATAGATGACTGCATCCAGGATGACAAATTTTTTCTCGGAGCCCGTACCATCTCTTGAGATACATGTGCTATAACTGGCAATGTGATTAGTACTTTTAATTGAGGTCATTCTTGGATGGTAAGAGAGGCTATTATTTTCTCTAGACTCTCAATAGGTCCTAGATCAATGGCTTCCATACGGCCCAGTCTTCTTCTCACTCAATCATATGGATGTTATTATTACCGTGATTGGGTAGAGGATTGGTGTTTACATTTAACGCCACTGTCTATAAGGTAATTTTTTTGTCAATCAAATCCTGTATCTTGTGCTTCAAATTGATACATTCCTCCATGCTGTTTGTTTATGCTAGAATGGTAGGCACATATCTGATCGGCTTAGTAAAAGCAACTCTAATAATTAATGGGTTTAGGCAGAACATTCTGAATAAGTCATGCAGTGCTCAACCTTTCAAACACCTTGGGCCGAGTTTCAATTAATTGGGCGAATACCTGAGGCAACTTATTATCAAAGTTAGAACATGGAAAATCATATGTGGCTGGGGGAGGTTGATTTTGGTGATTTTGTGGAGCTCAATAAATAGGTGCGAGTATTTGATAACTTGGTTTTATAGCTTGGTAAGTGGGCGCGGGTGTTTGGAAATTTAGTTATGGACCTTGGTAAGTGAGAATGGGCGTTTGGAAGTTTGGTTGTGTGTAAAATATGTGCACAGGGTTGTTTGGTGCGGGTATGTAATCGCTTGGGGGTCGTGATTGATACATATCGAGGGAAGAGTATTGTCCCTCTCACTTTCTGGCTTTGGTACTGGGTGTATAGGAGACATTTGCCATGTCCACTTTATTTTTCCTCATGGGCCCTGTGGTGCTATTTCGAGCAGCTTTGTTAATTACACTGATAATTCTGTCATATTTGAGGCTATCTTTTATAGTCTCTCCCATTTTGACTAACTCAGAAAATGACCTTTCGGCCATAGACAATATGCTGTCATAGAAATACGACTCATGTTATCAGATAAAGACTGAGACCAACAACTCTTCTCTCATAGAAGGTTTCACTCGGATATCCTTGTCCCTCCACCTACTTGCATATTCACGATAATTATCAGTGGACTTCTGCTTCACCTTCTCCAAATAGTATCGGTCAAGTACAGTCTCCAAATTAAACTGGAACCTTTTTATAAAGGATACGACCACGTATTCCTAGGTAGCCTAGTGACGTATGTCTTGAGAAGTAAACCACTTATAAGCTTCTCCGGTCAGGCTCCGACTGAATAGCCTCATGATCAAGGCTTGATTTCTCTTTACTCTGACTAGTTGGTCATAATATGATCGAAATTGGGCTTTGAGATTTCCCATCATATTGAACATCTCAAACTTGGTCACTTTGAATTCTTCAGATAGTTCCAGGTTGGGATGTATAAAAAATCATCTTAGCTCAGTCTCGTCACCTTTTGGGTAGCCCTATTAGACTTCTCGAGCATTACTACCATTTTCTATTCCATTTTTTGGTCATGCTTATCTTGCTCGGCTCTCCAAGCCCTTTATATCTCCTTGTAATAGTCTAGTTCTAGAGAAGATTCAATTGGAGTGATAAGGGTGTGGAAGAATACTGTGGGATGTGTTTATCAGTTCCTGGGAGTGCTGGTGGTTCGTGAGATAGGTTGGGTAGTAGTGTTTGGATGCATGATGGAATTCGTGTGAGGAGGTGGTGGTTCTTGGTATGAAGGCACCAAACATGATATTCTAGGAATTTGGGTAGCATTGGCCGGCGGTGGGGTATGGTAAGAAGTACCAATATGGGGAATTTTGGTATGGAATAGAGTCCGGGTAGGTGGTATGGTTCTAGCAGGGTAAGCCGGAAAGTCGTCGGGTAGTGGCGAACTCATAGATGGAAATTGCGGAGGTCTCCTTGTATCGACGAGTGCTTCTCTGGCGGCATTGGCCATTTCAGCTCTCGCAACCTTGTCCTGAAGGTCAACGACTCTTTCGAATTACATATTGATCACATCCTCGTAGTGTGATGCTTCCTTGGGGATTGAAGGTATGATTTCCCATACGACGAGTGCGACTCTGTTACGCTCATTTTCTGAAGTACCGGTCATCATTTCATTGTTCTATTTGAAAATGGATACTGTAGTAGCTTTAGATCTTGTGAAGTTTGTCAGTGTGACATGATATGAATCGACCCCCTAAAGAATATGATGTTAGTACATTAGTGACAAGTAAATAATATAAGATATCATAGATAAATTTACACATAAAAAGCACATAGACTCATGCATTTAATCCAAATATTTGATCGATCCTTCATTTTGAGTGTTTTTGGGTATTTTGGTTTTGAGGATTTCGGTTTGGAAGTCTATGGCTGGCTTACTACATTAATGCTGTCGGAATCGACCTTAGGGTGATTCCTTGCGGGTCGGGCATTTCTCAAAAAAGACAAAAGGGGAATATAAATAATATAATATAGTGACCTAGTCTTACATAGACTACCTACATATCCCTCCACGAGAAGTCAAGATACTCCATAGTTCTGTTTACACGAAAGTCATCCCTAATTTTGTTTTACCCGAATAGATTCCCAAACCATACCCGATAAGGGCTTCCTACGTATCCCCCTTGAGACATCAGGTTGGACGTAGTTTCTTTTACAATAAATAGGAGGGGATAACATTTAGTTGAAAAGATAAGGGACACCAAAATCTACCCAAAAGATGGCTTCTCCTTGATGCCATGGTGGGTTGTCGTCCTTACAACCATGGCTATACTTGCCGGCCTTGCTTGTTAGTAGCAGTGGGGTAGTACTACCCAAAATTCTTCGATGTTGACTAGATGCTCCAGCTCAAACTTGAAAGCCTTAAACTTTTTTATGTCATGCTCGGGTACTCCCGAATGATACAAATAAATTCTTCTTCTGTTCGGTTTATAGAGCGAGGGCTTCCAAGTATCCTTGACTGGATGAACTTTCTCGGTACTAGCCAATTTCTGTTTGATGCTTGCATATGAGTCTTCAAAGATGGTGAAGTTGTAGTGCCATAATTGCGTGTCCAAGGTGATTCCTTCACCAGGGACGATCAGATCATGAAGTTATAGAAAATGTGGGCCTCACAAGTTCCGGATTATTTTGTCATTAATCAGCCGCACGATCCTTTTCTTGAGGGCTAAGCATTTGTCAGCGGTGTGGCTGGGTTAATTCTTGTGGAAATGGTACCTCTTATGAGCACAGTTGGATGCGCATGTTGGGAGGACATCGTGGTTGAATCATGATGCCCCAATTGTTCTCAATTCTGCAAAGACCATCATACTTCGTACTGGCCTCTGTGTGATTCTGAAGGGAGAAGCACAGGATTTGAGGGCATTTGCCCACCAAGTAGGTGATGGTGCATGGGATGACCCCTAAGGTGACCCGTAGTAGTTATAAGTATTTGAGGTATCGGGGGTGGCCTTCTTGGAGGGCCCACTTGGTTCTCCGGCATAAGGCCTAAGATCCTCCTCGGGTATCTTAGTCTCTTGTTGGATGTTTTAAAGAGTGGTATGTAGTCTCTCACCATTCCCTTGACCTCATCCAAGAGGTTTTCATTGTAGTGTTCCCGCTCACATTCTGAAGACCTTTTTTACATCAAGGTCTTTCTAACCATTTTGAAACATAATTGTGCCAATTGTTAATTCAAATCGTTGCCACCATAATCATAATTTTATTAATAATATCTCCCCAAAGGGGTTGCAAAATATGATAATGCTGATATGGGGCTATAAAGCAAATAATGGAAAGAAACATACATGGCTTCTAGTAACAGATGATGAGGCTCTATCTGTTTGAGCCTTCTTGGCCCTTTGAAGGCAGTCTGAATTCAGAGGTGAGTTGATGTCAGCAATGAATTTATCTAGAAACCTTTCTTTGTGAAGGTCAGTGGAGCAGTCTCATCCATCGCTCTTTTCATCCGAGCATTGAGGTCCTTCAAGCGCTCATAAGTGAACTCTAACTCCTCGGTCATACTAGCTATGATGTATTGATCATGTTCTATCTATGATGTCTTGATCATGTTCTATCTTCTATAAATACTTGGCATCTCGGTCTTCAGCTCGCCTTTGTTTTAGGTGGGCCTTGATCTCAGCTTTGGAATCTCTATCTTAAACATAATGATATGGTTTGGGTCCTGGGGTAAGGGAGCCTTGCAAAAGTCTCTAGACCCTATCTCACTAGACCATTCCATTATCGAATGATATTTACAACCCCTTTGATCCTATCTTCTTCATAGTCGACCATATACTCCCCCATATTTCCTACTTGGGGTATCACATGTTTTCTGTCGAACTATCTTAGGACCCTAGCAGTTGCATAAGGACGAATACCCGGGAGACCCATGCGTGGCAAGAAAGGGAAGTTCCTACCTCTGAACACAATATTCTTGGATATGAAGTCGGGTGTCACGACCCAAAATCCCTAAGTTGTGAAGACACCTACTTATTCCCAACACAATAGGATGTTCCTTCCTTTATACAACAATACAATGCATAATTAAAGTAATCAAGTGGAATTTCATAAGTCTATCTCTTAACATAAATAGAAAGTGCGGAAATATCATAATAATACAACCCCGATGAATAATGGCCTGAATCATACAAGAGCCACTACTAAATCACTAAGTCTGAAAAATACAAATGTCATAGAGGTAATACTGTCTCAGAAACCAAATAAAGACAATAATAGGAAAAGAGTGTGCAGGCATCGAATCGTCCAACATGCTCACCATAGAAAGACTCAACAGCAGCCTCGATCAGTCGCGAGGAGAAGAGGTACAGCGTGTCATGTACTCTGCACTTAAAAGAACGTATCAAAGTAGTATCAGTACAAACACTATGTACCGATATATATCATAGGCCGTAAACAGTTAGCAAACATATGCATAAGAAAGAAACTGAAAGATAAATATGCACACATTCAAGTACAAGTAATTTAACAATCAAAGAACAACCAACCAAGTATAAAAAGTCAAGTCAGGATCCAAATATATGAATGAATGATGAATAAATAGTCGTCCTAGAAGTCATAACCCATAGGGGACCCAGGATGTCAATGTACCAGTCATTATGTATCACACATCCTAGAATGACTATTCCATCCAAACTCCCCACTAACCATTTTGTATCACTCAACATAGAGATGTCTACGCGATATAGTAATGTCATATGAATCATGAATACTCTTCTTCTCATTTATCACCGTTACTCCAATAGCAAGATCACAATTAATATATATCATGAAATGAAAGTATATGCAATGCAATGAAAATATCAGGTATATCATAAAAATTCCCAGTCGTGCTGCACCAGGACACTTATCACAATATCAATATCACGTTAATTTCCTTCCTTATACATGATTATGCCAAAATAGGTGGGATACAACTACATCACAATACAACATGGTATTTCATATAAGTCTGATAACTCTAAGAAACATCAACCCATACTTAGTCACATTAACCGACCTAAGTATTCCATCCCAACTCCGTACCTGAAGGCTTACATGCTTTTTCCAACAGATTCTAACTACACATACGCTTCGCTAACCGAAGTCTAACTAGAAGGTAAGCCATAACCTAGCTGAAGTGCCGAGCGGGAGTCGCACAATCACACTTGTGCCTTGCCTTTCCGCGGATCACGATCGTACTCGAATATTATTATTATCGAAGTCTAAGTTAGAATACATAATTCACAACACCCATATCATTGCACTACCTCTTGGAATCCAAATCGAAAAGAAAAGAAGGGCAAAATGGCTCGTAGGGGTAAAACGGTAATTTTAAAGGTGAATTATGAAAATCAACATACTAGTAGTCCAATCCTATTAATGCTAAATCAACTCACCATTAGGCTAATTTCATCTTATAAGCAAAACCCCAAAATTTGGGTATGAACTCTAGTTTCCAACATTCAAATTTATCAACATTAATGAAATATTTAGGCTTAACAAGTACTAAATAAAGACTCACCATGCTTAGATTAACAAAACCCACTAATTAATTCACATTTTAAGCTTAACAAATCAACAAGCCCTAATTTGTTTGAACTCTTCTTCCACAATTAGTTTCTAGGTCAAGACCACCATTACATAAATATAATAAAGCTAAGTAAAGGTATTTCATGGTTAAGAAAGGATAGATCAAGAAGAAATCACTTTTGGATGCTTGGAATCGCCATAATAGTGCTTTCAAAATGTATTTTTGAAGTGCGAGAAAATAGGGTTTTAATGACACTTAAAAAGCATTTTGGAATTCAGTCGTCCGCTGCAGTGGACTTAGTCCTGCTACAGTAGACGCACGCACGCAGATCTAGGCTGCACTTGCGGTCCAACTATGTGTAGTTTGTTATATACATCAAACTACCAATCACCTGTGCATATTGCTCCTAGCATATGGGAGCACCACGATTTTTATCAAGCTTTTGATTTCTATCCATTGGTGACTTTATAGGAGAACTGTCAAACATCTCGAACTTTCTCAAAACATCTTTGATGTAGTGAGACTCAGATAAGACCAGTCCGTCACACGTCTTAGAGATTTTTATCCCTAATATGACATCTGTGATACCCATATCCTTCATGTCGAAGCATTATTTCAATATGTTCTTAGTCTCTAATATCATGGTAAGACTGCTCCATGTGATCAACATGTCATCTACATACAAACATATCATGACGAACGAATCAGAGTTACCTTTCATGTAGACACATTTGTCACATTCATTAATGGCGAAACCCTTCGATAGTAGAGTACTATCAAATTTTTTATGGCATTGCTTCAGGGCTTGTTTCAGCCTGTACAGAGATTTGACAAGCCGACAAACTTTCTTCACTTGCTCTAGAACCACATACCCCTCGGGTTGTTCCATATAGATTTCTTCTTCCAAATCACCATTTAGGAAGACTGTATTGACATCCATTTGATGTATCTTAAGGTCACGCAACGCTGCGATCGCAATGAATACTCGTATGGACGTCATTCTAGACACCGAGGAGTACGTGTCAAAATAGTCAAGGTCTTCTTTCTGCCGATAGCCCTTGACTACCAACCTGGCTTTGTACTTATCTATAGACACATCTGCTTTATACTTCTATTTGAGTATCCACTTACAACCCAACAGTTTATTTCCCGGAGGAAGATCAACCAACTCCCAAGCATGGTTATGCAGGATGGAGTCTATTTCACTCTCCATAGCTTCTTTCCAGAGCGGTGCCTCTGGAGTTGACAATGCTTCAGCAATTGTCCTTGGTTCATTATCAACCATATAAGCTACAAAGTTAGGACCGAATGATTTATCCTTCCTGACCCTTTTACTTCGCCTTGGTTCCATCTCTGGAGTCTCCAAGTTCTGAGAATCTGGAACACTAGATTCCGGATATTCAACCACTTCGAGATCCACTAGATCTAAACCATCTAGATCCGGGCCGTCAACGACTCCTGGTTCCTGAGAGATTTGTTCATAACTTCGTTTGCGAGAGGTTATGTCATTTTCCTGTCTAGGAAAGATATCTTCAAAGAATTGAGCATTCCTTGATTCCATGATTGTACCCCCGTGGATATCTGGAATATCTGACTTATGCACTAAGAAGCGATAAAAACTACTGTT
The DNA here is from genome assembly GCA_029783415.1 of Anisodus acutangulus. Classification (NCBI taxonomy): domain Eukaryota; kingdom Viridiplantae; phylum Streptophyta; class Magnoliopsida; order Solanales; family Solanaceae; genus Anisodus; species Anisodus acutangulus. The sequence goes on along the minus strand of CM056490.1, from coordinate 22,854,911 downwards.
ATTTGCATATCCGATGAATATGCAATCTACAGTCTTAGGCCCAATTTTGACCTGCTTTGGCTTGGGTACTTCAACCTTTGCCAAACAACCCCACACCTTTAAATATTTATAGGTGGGTTTCTTTCCTTTCCATGATTCATATGAAGTTTTGTCTTTACCCTTATGTGGAACTCTATTAAGAATCGTATTAGCGGTAAGGACAACTTCTCCCCACATGTTTTGAGGAAGACCAAATTGATGAGCAAGGCATTCATCATTTTCTTCAATGTGTGGTTTTTACGTTCCGCCACACCGTTCGACTGAGATGAGTATGGAGTCATTATTTGATGAACAATGCCCGATTCGGCACAATATTCCTCAAATGGTGCTACATATTCTCCCCCTCTATCGCTACAAATGAATTTAATCTGCATACTTAGTTGGTTCTCAACTTCTGCTTTGTAATGTCAGAATGCTTTAAAGGCTTCATCTTTACTTTTCAACAAGTAAAGGTAACAATACCTTATGCTATCATCAATGAATGTCACAAAGTACTTGTTTCCCCTAGTTTGTGCAAACTTCAAATCACATATATCTGTGTGAATAAGTTCTAGTGGAGCG